>JAFFSR010000167.1:0-105490 GCA_017163975.1 Anastatus disparis
GACTATGTGAGATCTTCAAATGTAATAAACTTGGTAATGTGAATACATAAACTAATCCACTTATAGCACCTGTATATCTAATAATTGTTCCTACATGTGGCAGAAATATTGCAAATAGAACGCAAATCGTTACTATAATAAGATTTACTAATAATCTCCAGCTCCAAGGGCATTCAGTTTTCTTTAATATAGAAGATAGTAATTGAATTCTCAACATGTAAGCTATTAAAGGATAAACAGTAAATAATTGAAAAAGAAGAACAACACGAGCTCCAACAGTCAACCCATCATTCTTTTGGAAATTATTTAATAAATTCTAAAAAAAAAAGTTTTTTTAATTATTGTGATTATAGTTTTAATAATAATTTGTAATAAAGTATTATTTTATAATTTTTTTTTTCTACATACATCTTCAATGCATAATTTACTCAGTGGGAAACAAATATAAAATACAATCCCAACAATGATATATGTAATAGTAACTAAAATATAAGCTATGGTTAAATCTCGACCCTATTTTTAAAATAAAAAGAAATTTAATAATACATAAATTATAAAAATAATTTGAATATAAATTTTTTAAAATAAATATTTACATTTTTCTTTTGATTTCGATTACTTTGCATGATTGTTATTATTATATTATGAATGAAAAAAGACAAAGATAGCATTCCTGATAACACTGGGAAAGTTGAACGTAATATCCAGCTATCTGTCCAAGCTGTTTTGTCCATATTGATTCCCCAAGATGCAGATTTTACCAATACAAATACTACTAAGTACAAAATAGCTACTGTTCCTGTATCATAATTATAATATTTAACTTTCTAAGATCATTGTAAAAAATTGTATATACTTGTTTGTTAAATATTTTATTTTTAAACTTACCAAGTGAGTTGAACTTAGTAAAAAAAGTTGTCGTGTTAAAATTCAAATTGGAAATACTAGTATAGCTAAAAATATTGGTACAGTTCTGTACAAATCCCAAGTAGGTCCCAAATTATCATATGAATTTTCATAATTAATAGTACCATTGAAATTTTCTTCTTTTGGACAAAGAACTGCAAAATTTTATATAAAATAGTTAAAATATTTTAAATACAAACAGTTAAATAGTTTTCTATACTTTTTTACTTACTATCTTCTTCTGTTTTATTATAAATTATTGGTAATATAGGAATATCAACAATTATATCTAAAAGTAAAAGTATAATTAAGCTGATTAAAGAATAGTAATAATAACGAACATGAATTTTTAATACAAATGCTTGTACCATAGAGAAAATTAACTGAATTGTAAAGAAAATTAGACATGAGAACCCAATAAGCTATATTAGCACCCATAAGTACACTAATACTAAATATTTTAGCCATATGCTCAGCCCATGGGCCAAGTAATATACGACTAAGATCCATCACTTCTGTTCTTTCTCCTCCTCCTGAAATAATAATACTTTATTAAAAATTAATTTATAATTCATCTCTTTCATGACTACATTTTATTAATAAAAGTTTTTATATAATATTTGTAGTAAATTATTTCTAGTAACCCTATCCTGTTGTAAAAATTCATATGAATTTTTATATGAATTATTCATATATCGCAACTTTGTTGCTCTTTCTTGGCTCTCATCGCAAAAAAAATACGGTTTGCAACTGGTATGAAATAGTATATTATTAACCTAGGGAGAGAAGTTGACCATTAAATGCTCGCGTAAGATTTGCCCCCGAGCGCAGCGAGGGGGCAAATACGCGAGCAATTGATGGTCAACTTCTCCCGAGGTGAATATACGATTTTTTCTTATTCCCGGCGAAAAGTACGTCCAACTTACCCGTTGTGATAATTCGTTTTTGATGATAAATCATTAAAATAAAAATACCGCGATGAATCGCTTGCTGCTATTGACCGAGTATGCTCTATCCTTCTCTGCCCCTCTCCCACTGATGATAAATCATTAAAATAAACCATCAATATTTCACTCACATTTTATAATTTACACACTTTATAACACACTGCAATTTATAATTCACAAAATAAAACAAGTTAGGTTTTAATAATAAAATATTTAAAATTACTATATAAGAAAAATAAAGAAAAAGATATACTGCTTGTTGTAACCGGCAAAGAAGGCTAGACATAGCCCCCTCCATTCGCGGCTACCTTTATTGTACATATAAGAGAAAGAAAGAGAGAGGGAGAGAGTCAATTCTTAAAGCCGGCGGACAGAGAAGGATAGACGCAACCCTCTCTATTCTGTATGAAAAAGAAAGAGAGAGGGAGAGAGTCAATGTCTAACGCCGGCGGACAGAGAAGGATAGACGTAGCCCTCTCTATTCTTAACTGCCGTGAAAAACAGAGCGTCAACACGATTGCGCATCGCTAGTGCGCCGAGCCGCCGTAGATAATGCTTAACTTCTCTCTCAGAAAGTAGACGTCTTTCGACGTACTTTTCGCCAGGGGATAAGAAAAAGGCTTTTTTACGAAACGAGAAGTTTACGGCCCGAGCCGAAGGCGAGTATGAAAAAAGCCTTTTCATACTCGTTATAAAATTTACTATTTTCTTTAACTTTTCAGCCTATAAATCAATTATAAATTACTTTTAACTTTGGTAAAAAACGACAATAACAAATGCATTTTTTTGTCTCCTTTTATCTTTTTTCAATTCTTATAAAAAATTTAAATTTTTTAAAGTTTACAGTAGCGTTTTTGAAAGGTTTTTACCTTGCTCTTTTGAATGATGTCAGGTTTTTCGAGCTAAGATTTTTTACTATTGTGCAATCAAACTTTTTAGCTCTTGTGACTTTTGCTTTGGATTCGCAAAAGCAAGTGAAGGTCAGTATACCGTAAAGGACGTAGTTCCTGATCAGGGCGTAATTTGTGATCATTATTTATTATAAATTATAATATATAAGATTTTAGTAGGAAAAACTTTTTTTTAATTTATGAGAAAAAATAGATTGAGCGTAAGAAATGCTTCGTTTGTGTGAAAAAGAAATATACTTTTACTTTTTTACATGTAAATATGTGATCAGAAATACCTCCTAAGTGATCAGAAATTACGTCCTTCACGGTATATATATAATAAATACTTTACCATGAAATTTGTGTACTTGAAGCAATTTGTAAGCTGTGAAGAGACATAAGCCACTCATAGCGAGTATGAGAATTATAGCTGGTATAAAACCAGCCATGTAAATTCCCCAAGGCATCGTTAGCATTGATGACCCCAGAATTGTATTCCATACCGAAAATCTGAAAAATTGAAGTTTTATTTCTGTTTATTTATTATTACAATTATTTTAATTCTAACTGTTTTAAAATATAACGATCACTTAGGTCTACAAAAAATACACTCTGTATTTTTGGCGATTACTTCAGAAAAATGCATAAAGATGATTTTTCATATTTGCTGTGTTTTCTTTTTTGAATTAAGAAAAAATGGAAGATGATAAAGCTTATCTTGTAATTAGTAATGAGTCAAAACACGTAAAAAAATCGAAATTTGATTTTTTATCTTCAAATTATTGATTTATTTGAGGCTTTGAGATCTGTGTAGGAATACCATCTCTTTTTAATGATGGTAATCATCGTTTATGTCCTATCATAGTGTTAAAAAACTGCACATAAGGTCGAAATTTTGTGAAAAAAAAATAGATTAAAATTAGATGTTTTTGATATCTTTTAAGGTGGTTGGCATAAAATTCACTTCCAATCTGATTTTTTTCAAATTTAATACTTTTATATTATATTATTCTACACATCATATTAAATTTTCACAAAGATTCCCTGTACCGAAAGAGAGATAGGGCTTTGTAACATTTAACACGTTGATTCCTATAGTAAGCTATTTCAGACACCACATTTTAAAACATAACTAAAACACTCCATTCAGATCTTTTTAAAAAACTAATATGATATTTAAAATCATGTTAGAAAACATTATATAAAAAATCAGAGTGGCAGTTGTAGGACTGGCTGACAGAAACTATTCGAGTATATGTAGAAACTAGTACGTCTGCGATTCACCCTCGTAAATGAAACTTGAACCGACTAATGTTTTTTTTGCATTTTTAATGCACCAAATCTTTCCTTTTTTAACTCAACATTTGAAAAAGAAGTTTTCCTCCGACGTGTCGCTGTTTCCAAACGAAAATCGATGTGTTGCCTTTTTCAAACGAAAAACGACGTGTATGCTTTTCCACGCCCAAAACCGAAGTGTCGCCTTTTCCAAACAAAAAACGGTGTGTATCCTTTACCAGGCCAAAAACCGAGGTGTTGCCTTGTTCCGTTAACTCAACGATATTTTAAAGTCAGAGAGTGCAAATCTAATAAATGAAAAAATAAAAGAGTCAATACCGATGGAAGATCTTGAAAATTTGCATCGTTCATTACAATTTGCAAGAAATATTAAGTTGCCTTCTTTTTCAAAAAGTTTATCCTATGAAGATCCTGATAATGACTTGGTATTTTATAATGAATATATATAAATAATAGTATATATTTTAAATATCATTTTTAATCATCGAAATGTACCGTAAAAAACCCAGAGAATCAGCAAAAAAATCTATGAAAATGACAGTTGGAGAGCGCAAACTTGCTGGAATGTCTGCAATAGGAAAAAAATTACACTATAAAAATTGGTTTTTATAGTGTAATTTTTTTTATAGAGCCATTTTAAAAATTTTTTAAAAATTTTCGATTTTACATTTTTTTCTTTTATTTTACGTAAATTACTTGATGAATTTTTATTTTTTAATTTTTTATTTATTTTACCTAAACTACTCGATAGATTTGCTCTAAAATTTGTATACAAGTTATTTGCTACTGTCTTTATAAAACAAGCTTTTAAAAAATAATTTTCTTAGTGTAGCTCTTTGATCACTTCTTTTAATTTCTGATTCAACGCTTTCACTAACTCTTTTCTTACGTCCTCACTTCCTCTCTGTCTTTCTATCTCAAATTGATCCTCATTTTTACCCTATTTTTATCCATCCCTGACTATCTCTTCCTATTTCTCAATCACTCTCTCACAGTCACTAATTTTTCTTGAATAGAAATTATGTTTTTAGATTGAAATCACATTTAAAAAAAATAAAATAAAATTACTCTAACTCCATGAACTCTATGAGAAAGCACTTGGCAGCGTTTTTTTCGTATTCTACCTGACGGATATAATACATTTTTTCATGAAACATGCTAATTGCCTGTAACTAGGAAAATATTGAGCGTTGGAGTCTAAAATTCTGTTTCCTTTCATATTTTGACGTCTGAAAACTTATTCCAAAGTTTGAGCAAATACGGAGGTCGAATACTCTCTAGTGAGTATAGTAGGGGTACACTACACACATTATGTGCAGTGTGGTGAAAAAATTCTTATAGATTCCAACACTATATTACTTTTAGCGAGCATCATGATGTAATTATATGATGATACCCTAGTCCAATGTAATATACACATATCATGACATGGTAATAAATCGGTTACCGAAACGTTGAAAATGAATAAAATAAATAATTGACTAATGAAACAAGTGTTTTTCTTTTTTTAAATAATGAATTGCTGACAATTTCAAACATTTGGTATTACATATGATTCTAATTAATATTATAAGCTAATTATTATTTGTTGCATCATATCTTTACGTTATAGTGAACTTGAGTATCACTAATTTTGTAAAAATAATATTATTTATAATATGCATTAATTATTGTGTCAGAAAAATCATCGAGAAGGTCAATAAATTTTTATTTCCTAATATCGAGTGCTACTGCTGTTTTGATAAGACGCAATGATCGTGCGTCATCGTCATTGAATATTATATATTCGGTTGATATTTGCTTTAGAAATCAGGTTTACGCTTTATTGATAAATTAAAAAAAATATTAATATTTTTGACAACTGCGTGCGTATTGATTAATTTTTATAAATTAATAGAAAAGTAAAAATTTTAAACATAAATAAATAAATTATTTGTTAATAAGTTAGATTAAGATGAAAATTAATAATTTGGGAAAATTATTTTTTATAATAAACTTACATTGTGACTAGAGAACTTTGTTTTGGTTTGATGTCTCCTACAGTATCGCCTATACTTCCTTGTACAGGAAGTGACATAGTGAAGAATTCACTCAAAAAATGTTCATTGTCTATTCGATTATCCGTATCAAATGCATCATCTTCCAGTAACTTGCGATAAAAAAATTAAATATTTATCTATAGTTTTTATTGTATTACATATGGAAGCATGTATGATAATAAAATAGAAAGTTATAAACGTTTGACGATTGAGATTATGTAACAAAAACTGTAAACGAACTTTCATTCTAAGTTATTACTTCATAGTTAGAGATAAAAATTATCAAAAATGTGTGGTTATGCTTATTTGATATAAACTATGTGGGCTACAAGTATTATATGTATATGATTGCAAAATCTCAGAAATGATATACGTTTATAATAAATGAGAAAAGTTTTTCACGTAAATAACAACATAATAAATAAATTATCTAAACTTTCATTATGACATTACATTTACTAGGAAATCTTAATTGCAAAAGATTTATCTTGCAAAATTGATTCGAATTAAAAATTTATTAATGATATTTACAAGTATATTATAACAACTAGTTTATTTCTATTTTGTTGAAATAGAAATAAACAGTTTTATTGGAAATGATGGAACATGTGTAAAAAAAGGAATTTACCAATGTACGCATTCTCATTTTACACTATGTTCTTTTCCTTGATTTTTGAAAATACTAAGAATTTCCGTGTAAACTACAAGAAAATAAATATATATTGCTTCGTTTTCAAAAAGTTGTACATTTCTTTTGTTATGTACAATTTAGTCTTATACTAATATTAGATAATTTCTCATGATTTTTTAGGCATTTGAAGTTTGGTGTACAATTAAATTACTAGGTGATTGGAATTATTTAAAAAAAATTTTTGCTTTTTAAACTTAATATTTTTACATATTTTCTTTGATTTGACGAATTTTTTCATATTTTCATTATGAATTCTTTCTAAGTAACGAAAATTTGTTCTATGGATTTAATTTTAAATATAAAAAATAAATAAGATTACCAAATCAGCATTACGTATTTCGTAGCATTTTTCACATTTGAGATTAGTGGATAGACAAGTACCACCTTCAGATGGACTTCTGTCATTTACTAGTGGAGGTAGCCTTTTAGGTAACAACAAAGATATTGAATTGTAATTACTTATTCCGCCACCTGTACTGGCAAGCCTATCAAATAAAACATAAATAATTTATTTTTCATTATCTTTTTTATGCTTGAGATAGAATATGTTTATACTTGTTAAAAGTATTAAAATAAAATTAAAATGGTATCAATTGAATCAGGTATCATTCAAAAATTATAAATTATTTGATATTATTAACTAACTAGGAGAGTGTCACACCTCCGGATCACGGATTTTGCTCAAACTTCGGGATAAGTTTTCAGATGATAAAATATTAAAAAAGCTAAAGTTATAGTCATAAATACTCAATATTTCCCTAGTTACAGGCAATTAAAGAAAATCTCTAAAAAAGTTACTAGATTTTTAAACGCATATAGTTCTTCAGCGTCGATAGCTACAAGCTTGAAACTTTTTTTAAATGAAAGCTGAGCTCAAATCCTTTCGAATTAGTAGTTATAACATGTAAAAATATTATTTTTTCCCAAAGTTAGAGCGTAATAAGGATTGGACCTAATTTCAGCTTTTATTATTAATTAATGTTTTTAAAAGAAAAATCAGGTCCAATGTTTATCACGCTCTAACTTTGGAAAGAAATAATATTTTTACAAGCTATAACTACTAATTCGAAAGGATTTGAGCTCAGCTTTCATTTAAAAAAAGTTTCAAGCTTGTAGCTATCAATGCTAAAGAACTATATGCGTTTAAAAATCTAGTAACTTTTTTAGTGATTTTCTT
Organism: Anastatus disparis; assembly: GCA_017163975.1. NCBI lineage: Eukaryota > Metazoa > Arthropoda > Insecta > Hymenoptera > Eupelmidae > Anastatus > Anastatus disparis. Next base: position 7,947 of record JAFFSR010000167.1, read on the forward strand.
CAATTGCCTGTAACTAGAGAAATATTGAGTATTTATGACTATAACTTTAGCTTTCTTCATATTTTATCATCTGGAAACTTATCCCGAAGTTTGAGCAAAATCCGTGATCCGGAGGTGTGACACTCTCCTAGTAAGTATGTTGTGCGAATTCAAAGTCTTTATTGTAAATTTTTATTGAAATATTTATTAAACTTTTCTCTCATATTACAATGGTTTTTCTAATTCTTAAAAAAGTGTAAATTTTTCTACTTTATATCTTAAAAGAATTAAATAAAGTTTAATCATTTACTCTACAACATTTAGTTTTAGAGCATATCAAATGTAACGTTTATGATAAATTGAATTAAATTCATAATAAGCAGTACTTATTAAATAATAACCAGAAAGTGATTACATATTGCTTAAATTTTTCCATGTGCCCTACATATTATGGTGTTATCGCTACTGAAGTATTCTTTAAGAAAGTTGGATATATTTGTTAAAAAAATAACTTACGATTTAATTCGTATAATTAAACGTATATATACCAAACAGAAATCGTAAATTAAGAATGAAAAAATGCTTTTATTTTTGGAATGAAATCTAAATAAAATTGAAGATATCCTTTTAATACATAAATAAAAATATTAATAACGAATTTGGTTAAAAATTTTGAAACCTTGAAGAACTGCCGATAGGACTAGAATCTAAGTCACTGGTTTCCGAATCGTGAAACATAATAATTGGATGTTCTTGACTAACATGTGAGCATCCTGAAGATAGTAGAGGTGCACTTTCGCTACCACTATCCCTTAGTTTGTCATAATGCTGCTTAAAAATTCCCAAGGCCGGTGGCTTCGTTGTTGTTCTTTTAGCCCATTTAGTTCGGCGAAATTTATCCATTTTAGCAGGATCTTTAAGCTACGGATGATCCTGTGTTATTTATCCGGCGGCACGAACTTTACAATTCTCTGTAGTTATTGCAATAGCACCACAATTATTGATCATCTTTCTATAATTTTTGCACTTCTCGAAAATTGACTCTAGCAGCAATCAAACGATACAAAATCAATACACAAGATTTCCATTTTTAATTTTCTTTAATGTTGTACGTGTACGTTGTGAAACTAATCGACTTTTAAAATTTAATTTTTATTCTTTTAATTTAGAGAGAGAAAGATAGAGAGAAAAAGAGAGAGAAAGAACGACTTGTGTTCTTATTTTGCTGTTACTCAACTGAGGTCTATTTCTTTTGTTGGATAATTAAAGAGTTAAAGCAACGAAAGCCATTCGGTATTATAGCACACAAATATTATAAGATGATAAGAACAAGTGGAGGGGCATCCTTGACCATATGTTTGGATCCGTATTCTGTACTAGCTCCCCACTTTCTGCAATACTCAACTTTGTTATAATAATCTTCTTACAAAATATATTATCAAAAGTCACATTTCAAACAGCAAAAATATTATTTGTTTTTAAATCCTCATCTCTTATGTATTGAAATATTATGAATTTTCAATAGCGTATAGGTATTTCATCATTTTTGCTGAATTTGATTTAAAAAAAAAAATTTTTCTCCTAATTTAATGTGTTATCATAATAACAAATAATAATAACAAGCTCAATGTTTATGATACTTATTCGCATAAAAAAAATTTTTTTAATTTTCTATACGTAAGAAAATTGTTTCTATGATAATTCTCATGAATAACTATTAATAACAGTTAAAAACTATTATGAACGTCATTATAGTAGAGTATTGTAATTTACAACTTTTTCTAATTTTAGGATATTTTACTTACATGTATCTACAATGAATCCCGTATTCATTCAATCTAATACTCAATTATTTTGAATATACGAAATATTTAGTTTGAATGTTTTTTAATAAAATTTGAAATTTAAAAAATAAATTGTAAAAATCTTCAAAAGTTTATTGTTACATAAAATAACATTTAAAAATCTTCAAAAGATTATTGTTTTTTAATAATAATTCTAAAAAATTGGTAAACCACGTAAAAAATTGAGATGAAAAATTTCGAAAAAGGGGTAAAAAAATATGAGTTGGTTTAAAGGTTATCAAAATAAAAATGATATAAAAATTAAGCATAATAGTATATTATGCACTGACAAGGAAAGTGTCAAGGTATAAGGACACAGATTCTGTTCAAATTTTGGGTGTGAAAACATGAAAAAAGCCAAGTTATTAAACTCTAACGGTCAATATTTCCTCAGTTTATACAGGTGACTAAAGAAAATCACAATACAAGTTACTAGATTTTCAAACGCTTATAGTTCTTAAATTTTAAAGCTTAAAACTGTTTTTAAATGAAAGCTGAGTTCAAATCCGTTCGAAATAGTAGTTACAGCATATAAAAATGTTATTTTTTTCCAAAATTATAAAGTAATGAAAATTGGACCAAATTTTAGCATTTATTATTAATTAATGTTATGAAGAGAAATTTTAGGTCTAATTTTCATTGTTTTATAATTTTGGAAAAAAATAATATTTTTATATGCTATAACTACTATTTCAAAAGCATTTGTACTCAGCTTTCATTTAAAAATAGCTTTAAGCTTCTAGCTATTAATACTGAAGAACTATAAGCGTTTGAAAATCTAGTACTTGTATAGCGATTTTCTCTAATTGCATGAAGCTAAGGAAATATTGAGCGTTAGAGTTTAATAACTTGGCTTTTTTCATGTTTTTACACCTAAAATCATCTTCCAAAATTTGAGCAAAATCTGCGTCCTATACCCTGACACTCTTTTTGTGAGTCTCGCTTTGGTCCCAAAGCTTGCACTCGTCGAAAATAATACATTTAGCATTTTTCATGAAAAAGTCCATTATATCCATCAGGTAGAACACAAAAAAATAAAAGACCTGTTTTTTTTATTTTTTGATGGAAAACTCAAAGAGATAGAGGTAGTTGAAATTGATGTGACATCGAAGATGTATTAGTTTTGGCGTCTCGCATCATAACTTATACCGGTTATAACTTTTGCAAACATTAAAATATTATCTTTCTTTAAAGTTTTAATATTAAACATTTTACTTCATTCATGTTTAAGTACACGTAAGTATGAAAATTATGCTAAAAATAAATGATCATCTCTCTATAACCCTAAAAATCTAAATATTACAAACTTTTCTTTTTTTTAGATCATTGTATTTTGTTTTGAGAAGGCTCTATTAAGATATTAGAAGGAAACGTCAACACTTATAAATATATGAAAAATAAACATCTTATTCATTAAAATTGATTTTAGCAGTCAATTGCCTTTAAAGTCATTCTTCACCATATGAAATTTCAAATGCTGACAAAATCTTAACATTCAAATATAACTTTTGCAATTCAACATATTTTGAAAAACAAAAAATACGGGTCTTTTATTTTTTTGTGTTTTACCTGACGGATATAATAGATTTTTTCTTGAAAAATGCTACTTGCGCCCGCAGTAGCATATACTATTTTTTTGTCTAAAGGCCGCCAAAATTGCATAAGCTGGCTGTGGCCGTGGGACAAGACAGTCCAGTAGTGGTATCCTCCCCCAGCCCATAAAAATAATTAAAAATACTTAAAATATAAAAATAAAATCAACCGTCAAAATTAAATGATAATTTTTGTTTACAACAGTCGCATGTAACTATACACGCTTATAAAATAAAACATGTCAAGACACCATACTTAAGGAAAGATCTCAAATAAAAACTACAAAAATTAGGTAAACCAAATTTATATAACTCAATAATATATTAAATACATAAATAATTAATTTCGTATCGAGTTTATTAGTACATAAACACAATAAAATAACAATAACAATAAACAAATACCACGGGAAAATAAAACTGTTTTCACGTAGGTGAGGATGATACCATGTGCTAGTAAAAAAAATAACTATTGAAAAAAATATTAAATATAACAAAATTTGTTATTTGTGTTGAATGATAATTTTACACCATGTATTATTTTTTTGTTTTTATCTAATATGACATAAGATTACGTTTGTAAGTTTTATTTTATTTGGTTTATTTTTGTAAGCTTTATCTCTCTCTTATTATTACGAAATTGACATTACCATCATTTATATGACAAAAACAATTATTTTTTAGACTTGATAGAATTTGATGGATATATTGACGTTGTCTTTCTTTGATTGTTTATAGAGACTACCTAACAGTGTTTTGCAATTATATATTTATAATTTTTATTACATGTATTTTGATTATCTCAACTGTAAAAACTGTTGTATGATTTATCAAAAATTTTCATCGTTGAAAATTGTTGTGTCAAAATTTTACAAATAAATATGTAAAATTAACATAAAATTTTTTTAGTTTAATCTTTTCAGAAACATTGAAATAGTATTGATCAAATTAAACTTTTAAACTATTAGATATTATTTTACTCCTTACAAAGTTAAAAATATAATTTTTTTATCCTCAGGCCGCAAAATGAATTTTTGTGTCCTGTATACGGAGCACAAGATAGTTTATTCTTGTCCTAGGTCGCAAAAGAAAGATGTGTATATCCAATGTATTATTTTAATAAAAGTTCGCAGAAAAATGTTCTCGACGTCGCGATTCTTGGAATTGAACTTAATGAACTGCTCGCTTTCCTTAATATCGCTATCCTTTTCTCACATATACTATACTGGGTATACGTTAACGAATAACTTAGACTCAATATATGTATGTTATGAAAGAAATGGAAAGAGCGAGAGAAAGACATAGTTACAAGTTTCGCGTGTTAAAACTTTTTTTTTTCTTTTTTAAATATTTTTGAATTATAATTTTTATAGTTTAGCTTTGTTTTATTTTTGTTTAATTTTAATATTATATTTTAACAATTATTAGTTGTTTTTATAATCGATTTTTTCTCATTCTATTTTTTTAAAACTTTTTCTTTCTTTTTTTAAATATTTTTTAGTTATAATTTTTATAGTTTAGCTTTATTTTATATTTTATTGTATTTTTGTTTAATTTTAATTTAATATTTTAACAATTATTAGTGGTTTTTATAATTGAATTTTTTTTATTATATTTTTTTATTGTTTTTTAAGAATTATTTGTTATTTATTATTTATGATTGAATTTTTTTATTAAATTTATAATAAAAAAATTCATATTATACATATAAAATTCTTTTTTTGCCCTAGGCCGCAAAATGACCATTTTGCGTCCTATGGAAAAACTTTAAATGTCTCGGCCTCGGGACAAAAAAATAGTATATTAGACCATGGATGCATATTGATCATCCTAGTTCGTGCAACTTTCGAGGCCTCGCCACGCTCGGCCCCAAAAGTTCGCACTCGCCGAGAATGATCAATATGCATCCTTGGTCAATAATATACTATTATATTTTAAGAATTATGAATTATTTTTTTTATAGGCGGGGGGGCTCCGCCCCAGCTTCTGCTTAGCGGCCTTTGGACAAAAAAAAAGTATATGCAGTCACGGCCGCAAACGTATCATTCTTGCTCGTGCAGCTGGAGTGGCCTCGCTATACGCTCGGCGCCTCAGCATGCACTCGCTAAGAATGATACGTTTTGCGGCCTTGACGCGTAATATACTATTTATTCAAAAGAGGAAACTTCGCAAATTTATCTTTTAAAAGTTTAAAATCATCAAAGTTATCTGTAATAGGAATTCGCATTGACTGTTATTTATGTTAATTTTATATTATTTTGCATACTTTAATTACAAAATTAAGGGAATGTAAAATGCCGACATTAAAGTTTTCCAAATATTTTATCCATCATCCAAAAATTTTAAGAATATCTCTATATTATAGCCTTCCATTTTTACTGATAAAAAGCATAATATAGAGATATTTCAGAAATTTTTTGAATAAAGATTAAAAATTTGGAAAACTGCAATGTCAATAACTATGTATAAATCATATACCTTACTACATCCCCTTAACCTTTAGGGGACGGAAAAGCTACTATAGTGGCTCGACAATGGATAGACATTTTACATATAAGTATTTCCCAATATTAGAGACACATATTATGTGTTTTTATAGAAAATACTGAGAAATTGAAAATTCCGAATTCCCCGTCCTCTAAAGGTTAATATGTATCTATCCATAGAGGCATTTTTCATGTAATTTTTGCAATTTATCTAATTTAATTTTATAGTGTGCCAAACAAATTATAGATGTGTTATTTGATTATATTTTTCGTTCCTCAAGAGAGCAGCAAACTAATCACCGAAACTTTGAATTAGTAAAAACAGCCGTTTTTATTTAATTTTCAAAATAATTTTTAATGGGTGTTCTGATATTTACGTAAAAACAATAAAATTAAGCAGGTGCACTCTAAAGTTTAGAGAGGTAGGATCGGAAATTTCAAATTGAAAAGTAAAATTTTGTACTTTACAAAAAGAACGGATTAAAGATTTTATTATTAATAGCAATAAATTTTATGGCCTTAAACTTCAAGATTAATTTGTGTTTACTCTTTTACCAAAGGCACATTTTTAACATTTTAAGGACTAAAATAATTTCTTAACAGTTAAAAAAATTAATTTGATTGATTTATACTTTTTCAATATTCCTCAAAATATAATTTATTGATTTACTCCTTTGAAGATAAAACTTACATGCCTATATCTGGAATTATCTAGTATCGCGAATTTTTAGGTATAAAGAATACGAAGAATCAGCAAATTTGTGATCTCAGATAATTTTAGATACAGTTACGTGTCTTTATTACCCTCTGAAGAGTAAATTTATTAATTTCATCTTTTGAGTAACATTAAAAAAGTATAAATTAATCAAATTAATCTTTTGAATTATTAAAATATTATTTCAAAAAGTAGAAAAATGTTCTTTTCAATTTCAAATTTCTAATTATTTCTTTTTTTGAATTTAAAGTGTAATAGTTGAAAGTTTGTTAAAGATATAATATCTTAGTTTATAATAAAATTTTAAATTATGATTATACTGAAGTTATAATTAAGTACAAATTTAATTAATGGAGTAAACATATTTTCCCAATATCAAAGAATGATCATACAGACGCAAAAGTTTCATCATTTTATGAAATCAAAACAAAGATAAATGTAGGAACCTGGGTAAAAATAGTTAAAATAAAAAATGCCAAAAAAATATTTATCAAAAACGGCATTATTTAATATTTTTTGAGTCATCAGTTTTCGTAATTACACATGATGTATTTCAGATCAATTAGGGATTTTTTTTTTAATTTAATCAATACTGCTGTAAAACTTAAGTAAAGTTTATGTAACATTTGGAGACTGATATAAGACTATTTTTAAATTTTTATTACCTGCATGAACAAAATTAAAATCTTATAGAAATAAAAAAATATTTTTTAAAAAAAGGCTCTAGCAAGACATTTTTAAAGAACTTTTAAACATTTTCTAAAGATCATATATTTTAATATCGTGATTCTCTTAACCTGTTTTGAGGATATTTTCAAAATAAAAAATTTTCAGATCTTGAGATTTTTTCAAGATATTTAAAAAACTATAATTTTTTTAATTTTACTCTGATTTTGTCTATAGTAGATAAAAAGTAATTATTCGTTACAATTGTGATATTTTCTGCAAATAATTGTATAATGGCAACTGCTTTTAAGAACTCCCTTGAAATAATGAAATATACTACATTTTTTAACATCATGATTGAACGTAATAGAGATGATTTAACATTCATGAAGTGTCTCTGATTTGTAAATATCGTCGGCTTGAAGCAGTAAGCCGCCATCTCACTAACTAAAGCAAGAACCCGATATTTTAATAAATAAAGCAAGAATCCGCTATCTCACTATCGAAAGCAAGAACCCGCCATCTCACTATCTAAGGCAAAAACTCGGTATCACCAACGAAGATAGACGCTTATAGAAGCGTACTTCTGGGTTAAATTTTTCGTCCGATACGCTGGGTAACACTTTAACATTGTTTGTATATCTATACATATGAAAAATTTGATATATATAGATATAAAAATACATGGGATCTAGTGGCGCCCTCAGTAGCTGGGTAACTCATTTTTGGCAGAAATTTCCCATTTAAGAGTACGCTTCTATAAGTGTCTATCTTCGTTTGTATCACATAATCAAATGCAAGAACATGCAACGTAACTATTAAAGATATTAACTCATTATTTAAACATTCAATGAATTTTATCATTTCATTTAATATTTTCCTAATACTATTACTGTATTTTACTAATTTTGCAAAATTAGTTGCAAATCCATGGATATTGAAAAAATCTTAATATTATGTCAAAAAAATAGTTTTTTATTAATGATGTAAATTTTATTTATATAAATATTTTATGTCATTTTGATTAATGTATATATACAGTAGACTTTCGATACAAGGGTATCGACGGGGCTGTAAGAGAGGAAATTTCTTGGAAATTCTCTTATAAAAAGAGTCCCCAACACGTTCGAGTTAACAGTTACAGCTCCGCCCACTATCTCGTAGTGTAAGTTTAATTTAACGTGCGTGTATACGAAGTAGACACAGTAGCCACGCCTACACTGATAGACCTTTAAGAGACAGGCAATATTGCCAGATTCAAGCGTCGTTATTTCGTCTAAGAGTGACGCTGTTTTTCATAAGAAAGAATGCAATCGGCTTAGCACAAGGCGACTCTATGGAAGTAAACGGCTCTCTTAGCTGTAAGAGCGCATAACTCTTATATTCAAAGAAGCAGATCTTGTTAATACTGACTGACCAAAATCGAAAAAATAATCTGATAAATTGCGGTGCTCGTTCGTAAGAGCTGTGAGCTCTTGCGTAGGAGCTGCGAGTTCTTAACGAAAGAGCTCGCGCATCTTAAGCTAAGCTAACCTACAAATTGCATTTAAGGCCGCGGCAATTATATGAAAGAGAGAATCGTTCTAAAGGTCTATCAGTATACTGATGCGTGTGGAATAGACTAGGGTTTTTTTGTTTAGCCATGTCTTATTCTATTGCTATACTGTGTCTCTCTCACTTACATAGTTGGTGGGGGAACTGACATACTTACTAGGAGAGGCCCAGGCCTCCGGATCACGGGTTTTGCTCAAACCTTAGGATAAGTTTCTAGATGTCAAAATATGGAGAAAACCAGAATTTTAGACCCTAACGCTCAAAATTTCCCTAGTTATAGGCAATTAGAGAAAATCACTGAAAAAGTTACTAGATTTTCAAACGCCTATAGTTCTTTAGCATTAACAATTAGACACTTGTAATTGTTTTTAAATGAAAGCTGAGCTAAAATCCTTTCGAAATAGCACCTATAGCACATCAAAACATTATTTTTTTCTATAGCTACAGTGTTATAAAAATTCTACTCCATTTTAGCATTTATTATTAATTAATGTTTTTAAAAGGAAATTTACGTCAAAATCTTATAACGCTGTAACGTTGGGAAAAAATATATTTTGATATGCTACAAGCACTATTTCGAAAGGATTTGAGGTCAGCTTTCATTCGAAAATGGTTTTAAGCTTCTAACTGTTAATGCTAAAGAGCTATAAGCGTTTGGAAATTTAGTATCTTTTTCAGTGATTTTCTTTAATTACCTATAACTAGGGAATTTTTAAGCGTTAGGGTCCAAAATTCTGGTTTTCTTCATATTTTGACACCTAGAAACTTATCCCAAAGTTTGAGCAAAATCCGTGATCCGGAGGTCTGGGCCTCTCCTAGTTAGACTCGGTAGAGAAACAGCTCGGATTCCCTTATATCGCGATCCCTTGTATCGAGAGTCCACTGTATTAAAAATAATTAGAGGTCAGTATAATTATTTTTTTGTATTAAAAAATTAATTCTTTTATACAATTGAAAATATTTTGTGAAAATAATATCTAATTAATTTACTTAATTATTAATACTTCAACTATCCTACAGAATAAATCTAATTTTTTTACTGCAAAAAACAGTTTTATATAATTTTTCATTGAAAAAATTATTAATAATTCATTGCGCATTTCTAAATTATTTTTCTTGTATAAAAAATAGTACATTATTGATCAAGGATGCATATTGATCATTCTCGGTTAGTGCGAACTTTTGGGGCCGGGCGTAGCGAGGCCTCGAAAGTTGCACGAGATAGGCTGACGCTTTGCGAGGCGTCAGCCGAGCAAAGCAAACTTACACGCGCATGTAATGAGCCTGTTCCGTACCTCGGAACGTAATATACTATTTAGTTAGAAAATTTTGTATTATAAAACGAATTATCAATCAATCTATTATTTACATAAATGTTTATTAATTATTTAAAACCATATAAAAAGAAGATTAAAAATGTCTACTTTACCGACATTTCCTTTTTCGTTCCGAGAAATATCCCATAAAATGTTGTTAAAAAGTAACATATACACTGAAAAGACGCAGGGACCGCTACAGTCACCCACCTGACCGTAGTTACGCCGAATCCTACAGCCTGTATAGTTTGTGAAATCGGGACCGTAGCGGCGCCGGCCCACGCCTTGAGAGCGCCGCAAACGACTTCTTGCGGCGCGAGTTACCGCGTCTATACAAGTTATATATAGTGCCGCACACACGGCTTATTAGGAGCTGCTACAAAACGGACGACTCGAGCGCCGGTCTTGCTCCGTAATAGATTGAAAGAGGGAGCGCCGTTACGGATATACCAGTGTGGCGGGGAGAGCACCCCTGTCTTTTCAGTGTACCTTTCTTGAAAGTTAACTGGAAGCTTTCTGTGTTACCTAACTGATGAACCTTACAGGAAGCTTACAGATATGTTATATGCAAGATTTAATTAACGTTTTGTGGAAGCTAACTGGAAGCTTTCTGTGTTACCTAATTGATGAACCTTACAGGAAGCTTACAGGTATGTTATATGCAAGATTTAATTAACGTTTCGTGGAATATTCCTTAAACATTCAAGTGTTCTTAGTTAGCTTACTAGTGAAACTTTCAGGAAGCTTACTGCAATCTTTCTTGTTAGATTACTTGAAACCTTTGCTAATCCATTTATTAAGACTTTTGCGTAAGGTTACAGGAAGATAGCAAAAAGATTCTACGGAATAATACATGTAAGTATTTAGGAAGCATTTTTTGGACTAATATTATGCTTACTGTAAGCTTATGTTAATTTTCGAAAAGGTGAAAGGAAGCTTCTACTAGAATATTATATAAAAGTTTCATGGGGAGCTTCCTTGTAAGCTTTTTTGCTATGTGGGTGGTTTTTGCATGAATCTTTAATGAAAAATTCCATTAATGTTTCATGAAAGATTACGTGAAAGCTTTTATTAACCTTTCTCGGAAGATTCCCGAAAGCTTTCGACGTAACCTTACTAATGAATCTTTCAGTAAGCATGCAATTATCTTCTATGAAAGATTCTATTTAAAGTAAGCGAAATATTCCATGAAAGAAGGCATGAATCTTTTTAGAAAGCTTCCTGAAAGCTTCCACGATTACCTAACTGATGAATTTTTCGGGAAGCTTACATACAGTAATCTTTTTCAATATCTGTAAGATTTCATTAAGATTTTAGGGAATATTGCACGTTAGCATTTAGTAAACTTCTTTTTAGATTACATTTAACTTACTGTAAGCTTTCATGGAATCTTTCAGTTGAGTTTTTCCGTAACATTTATTGAAAAAGTTTTTATTCACAGTTGTTACATATTTTTCAGGAATCTTCCATCGATTCTTACATTAATTTTCAATGAAAGCTCCTAGTCTAGCGGCCCACTACGAATCCCGTGGCCATTTTCATGTCCCCTCAAACACCAAAGCTTTTCTTATGTATTTTAACCCCCTGAATCCGAATTTCGAGGGTGTTTTGCTTAAAAATGGGGAGAAAAATAATTATAAACAATTTATTGTTAAATTTTTGAAAATAAGTTCTTCAAACCTAATAAAAACTATTACTGATATTTTTAATGCATATTTTACGTTTAAATAACTTAATTCCATTAAAATAAAGTAATAAATTCAATAATAATCAAAATTTTGTTATTTTTTTGTGCAACCGAGAGCAACCTGTTTTATCAAGCTACATCGCGCGCGACAGATGCGCGGTTGATAAAACAGGTCGCTCTCGGTTGAACAAAAAAATAAAATTTTGATTATTATTGAATTTATTACTTTATTTTAATGGAATTAAGTTATTTAAACGTAAAATATGCATTAAAAATATCAGGAATAGTTTTTATTAGGTTTGAAGAACTTATTTTCAAAAATTTAACAATAAATTGTTTATAATTATTTTTCTCCCCATTTTTAAGCAAAACACCCTCGAAATTCGGATTCAGGGGGTTAAAATACATAAGAAAAGCTTTGGTGTTTGAGGGGACATGAAAATTTTATTTAGAAAAATTGCTCCACGAACTATTTCAAACGCATTTCATTTTTTTTACTATATATTATAAAATTATAAAACGTTTATTGCAAAAAAAACTAAATTCTTTTCAAATAATTTTATACTTTTTCTTAGTGTATAATAACACAGAAAAATATTCTCTTTGTGGGATTATGAGCAGCTGACTTTACAAATCAGGTGGCACTCACATATGATATATACGTATATACTTATTATATAAACACATATCAATGCGCACGTAACATGAACATTAAAATATACGGTTATTATATAAGCATCTATATTCGTTGATACTGCGCATTTCCGGTTGCGCAGTTTATGCTGGCTGAAAACGATGAAAAAGAAAAAAAATAACGAGAATACGATAAGAGGAGCGCCACGTCGTTTTCGCACCCTAACTCGCCGTCGAGGTGCTACCGCGCCTCTTGATAGGTTAATATACATCATATTAGTTCTAAGGAACTTTGAGACACGAAGTAATAGCTAATTTCATTTCTCAGCGTGCGTCCGGAGAATGTTCCGTTGTAATACGTACATTGGGAGGTGGCAGCACTTTACAGACACTGCCCCTTCCTTCTTCACGCGTTTCTTACGCGCTAGAGGGAGGTATCAGTGGTCATGCCTTTTTGCTTTCTTTTTCCGACAAGTCATTTTTTGCACAACGCCATTAGACACGTATATCTTGGCTTGGCTTGAGTAAAGTCTATTTTTTTGCTAACGCGAAATCAAAGTTTATACCTAAAATTAACCAACAATCATTTTAACAAATACGCATTGTACAAACTGTACAATCATCACATTACTAACAACTACACATTGTATAAACTGTACAATCATTACATTACTAACAAATACACATTGTATAAACTGTACAATTATTACGTTACGATTGAATGAGGATTCTGAACCTCTCAAATCTATCGTCAAGTGAATTTCACTTCAATTTCACATGATTTTTACCTGAAATTCACATGACTTTCACCAACAATTTATATGATTTTTACCTCGGGTTCATAAAAAATGTATATGATTTTCCCATGAAATTCACATGATTTTCCTATGTCATTCACGTTATTTTGACCTAAAATTATAGCATTATGATTTTATAATTATAATAATTTTAGGAGAATCTCACGTGAATTTTAGGTCGATTCGTATGGTTTTCAAACAATTTATCTGATTTTTTCCGCGAATTCACCAGAAATGTATATGATTTTCACATGAAATTTACATAAAATTATGTTTCTTAATAAAATACAATTGAAATAAATATACAATTTAATAAATATATAATATTGAGATAAAACTCATTTCACAATATTACAAAATACAATTGAGATAAATCAATATTGATTCTAAAATTTCAATTTAATGTGATGGAATATTTTTTGACAGTTATTTATTAGAATCAATTTAAAAAAAATAAAGTCAATTCCGAAAATTTGAATATATTACAATTGAAAATGTAAATGATGAGAGAAAATTTTGTTTTTAATTTACTAATTTGTGAAGTTTATAGAAAATATAATAAGCAATTAGAAACAATTAATTTTATATTTATTTTTACATTTTTTTTTACTGTACATTTTTAGCAGGGAAATGTCTCCTTTACAAAATCAAGCGCTGAAAGTTTAGTTTCGCTTAATCGTTTATTTTTTATTTCAATTTTTTCCTTAAGTATAGCGTATTCCCCCGCTTTACATTAAAGTTAAAAAATTAACAAAATTTTGACTTCGGAAATTTTGCCTATGGGATAGGGCAATATTTTATTAAATTTTTGGGGATATTTCTCTGTGATAGAAAATATATGCAATAAAAATTTATTGCGATTGAGTTGAAGTTACACAATATCATAGTGGTATAACTATTTCTACCATACCAGTTTAATAAAGTGAGAACCGAAATCGGTCGCTACCAATTGGGCAACTAAAAGAAGTAGCAATAATGTAGGTTTATTATTTTTTTGTAATTATTTATGAAAAAAGTTATTATTTAGATAGCCTATGACATTCGTCACATTATAAAAAATCGAAATCTAAAATTTGAAAGCAATCTGTTCAGTAGTTTTTGAGATATTTGAGAATATATTCAAACAAACGCTGTCCTTTTATATAATAGTAAGTTAAGATTATTTTATTTATTTAACAAATTACATATGATTGATAATTATGAGTTAGGATTGGTGATTCAATTTTCGGGTACTACTTATACGCTTGACGGCGGGATTACCCTCATTGTCTCCTGCTGGATCGGCCACTGAGTATATTACAATATTGCAGTTTCCCGAATGTTTAATCTTTATTTTAAAATTTTTCGAAATATCTCTATATTATGTTTTTTCATAATTAAAAAGAAGGCTGTTAAAGAAATATTTGTAAAAATTTTTTAATAAGAATATAAAAATTGGAAAACTGTTATGTCGGTATTGAGCTTGGATATTGTAATTAATATATCGAAAAATTAATTTTAAATTAAATTTCTAATTTAATTTTTATTTAATGTTCTACGAATTCAAAACAAAACCAGAATCGGACCTCGCACAACGTTCTCATTATTAAAAAAAGCCTTCTATTAAAAAATATACCAATATGTTACTGTCGAGTATACATTGATAAATGACGTGTCTGACATTCATGCATATTAATATCTCCCATTGTCGACGCCATATAACTGACATTTTATTTTCTCCCTTTCTCTGAAATTTTTAATTTAATAAAACAATGATTGGTAAAACTTATTGCGAGAAACTTTCCAAGGTCGTCATATAAGTCAATGATTAGCACATCGACTATTTGTATTATCAGTCATTAATATGATTACGTGCGTTTATTGAAGAATGAGTACACAAATTCACATTTAATTTCTTTTAAGTATCAATATATAATGTAGAGAATATTAAACTACGAGAAAAACGATGTGTGCTATAATTCAATCTCTTTAACTAAAATGTCATTTGTGAAAAAAGAACAACATACTCTTTATTAGTTGAAAATATAATTCAATCTCTTTAACTGAAATGCCATTTGTGAAAAAAAGAACAACATACTCTTTATTAGTTCAAAATATGGTGATTATATATGCACATTTCTTTGAATCCAACTCATCAAACACTCGTTTATTTCATCAAATACAGTTCTTAATATTTAATTCTTATTTTGAATGTATCTTATTACCTGCGGATACATTTCACAAAATATAATAATAAGATTAAAATTAATATTTTTTACAAGTTGACGTTTTAATTTTTATGAAAGTTTTAAAATAAACATAACCTTCCCTATAATACACATCATGAAGAAAACACGTCTACACAATCATCGCATTCATAATTGCGATTATTTTAATCCACACAACTTTCCGATATATATTGTGTACATTTATATTGAGGTTAAAAAACATTGTGAACAGATCCAAACCAAAATAACGTATGCGACATGCACTACGCCCATGACGAATTCTTTGCATGTATACTCACGTAACATAAATAACATATAATTTGAAAAAAATTGAGAATAAGATATTTACGTCATACTTTATACTCCGTAGCAGAAATCTTATATATTATCAACAAACACGCATTCTGTTATCACATCTTATACGGACACATCATATAAAACTGCTGATATACAATTTCCAACAATCTGTAAAGCTATGCGGGAGTTGAGCCGCGCGAGGCTGTGCCAACAGGCTCTACTCCCGCACGGCGTTGCACTTCAAGATCTGAAGGTGGCATAGTTGTGATTCCGAACAACTTTTGAATTCTTATCGCCTTTTAAATCAATGTACTATTTAAAATTTTTAACCGACTTCAAAAAGGAGAAGGTTCTCAATTCGACTGAATTTTTTTGTTTTTGTTTTTTTTTTATGTCTGTTACCTCATGTTAAATAATTAATAAAAGCAGAGCACAATTTATATTAAAAGAAAAGTATTTATTTAATCAATACAAGAGTAACTTAATTAAATGATCTCTCTATACAATAATGAAATACAAGCTCTGACTTTAACAGACGGACTTGAACTGAACTGAACGACGACGAGACGCAACTTGATTCTCTTCAACTGTCTACTAAAATATTCTCAATAGGTGGCGACACCTAGTATGAGTGTGTATATTTTCAACACTCCCTCCCACACTCATACATATTTTAATTAAAAGAGTTGTAACATCTCTCTCGTTCTTATTGTTTCTGTTCTGATCGTTCATTTAGTTCCTGTAATATAGAGAAAAGTTTGTTAATAACTTAACTAAAATACATATCAGAAATATAATCAGTCAATGTTATCAGTCGTTAAATATTTGTTTGGTCAGTCGTTCATGTAATTCAAATGACAAAGGTTTTGTGAATACATCAGTTATCTGACTTTTAGAGGAAATTCAACTGACATTAATTAAACCTCTAGTTACACATTCCTTTACATAATGTTCTTTTATTTCGGTCATATGTCTTAATTTGTTTTCACCTCCAGTCTTAACGCTTGCTTCTGCTGCCTTGTTATCACACCATAATAGAATTGGAGCTAATTCTTGTTTTAACAATCTTTTTAAAATTTGATATAAGGATATCAATTCTTGAGCGCATTCATTTATAGAAACATATTTCTGTCTGTGAGTTCTTCAGGATGTTGTGTCTTCGAAAAACTTGATCACAAAGCTACTGGTCGTAAGAGAATTTTTGCAGTCGTCAAAACTTGCATCTGAAAATCCTTGTAAACAGTCGTTCTGTCCTTTATATCTAAGTTCAAAGTCTTTTGTTCTTCTTAATTATTCAAATACTCTTTCAATCTTCTACCAGTCATTTTTCAGTAAAGTTGATTTGGTGTCTGCATAGAGTATTTACCTCATATGCAATTTCTGGCCTGCTTGCATTGATTTCTCCTTTTTTTTTTCACGCTGTCTTTTCTTCTTATTGGCTACCTGATTGATTACCATAGGTGTTCGTTGGGCGAGTGATTGATCCAAACTAAACTTCTTTAGCATTTTGTTTATTTATTGTTCTTGCTTAATGCTCAGTATCCTTTTTTTTTCTGTCTTATTTTATTTCTGAGCCTAAAGAACTTTTAGTCTTACCAGTTTCTGTCATTAAAAATTTTTTTTTTTTCTTTACATTTGTTACAAACTAGCAGAATGTCATCTGCATACTAAATCAATATAAGAAATCCGTCTTTTTCTTGCTGAGTAAATAGACAAGACTCATTGTTGAATGATCTAAGTCCACATTTCTTTACTGTCTTTTTAAGTCTTTCATTCCAACATTTTAAACTGACTTTCAGATCGTATAAAGCATTTTCCAATACACACATCTTGTTTTGTTTGATCCTTTCATAAGCAGTCATCCCTTCAGGTATTTCCATATATATCTCATTGCTTCAATATCCATTTACAAAAGCTGTCTTCACGTCCATCTGACATATTTTTAAATCCAATTTGTTTGCCATTGCCAGTATAGATCTGATTAAATGTAATCGTGAATCCGGTGCATATGTTTCTTGCATGTCATACTCATTTCTGTCTTTAAAACTACGAATTACTAGTCTCACTTTATATCTTATTTTACTGTCTTCTTTCTTTTAGATACCCATCTTGAATGTATAATGTTTGATCTTTTTCTGTCATTCATTACTATTGAACTGTCAACTCTAATTTTCATACATTATTCTTATACATACATTCTAATTCTTCAATAATAGTTTTGGTCCATTTTTTTTTGTTTTTTTGTTTATCTTTTGACTTCATGGCTTCCAAGTTTGTACTCAGGTCATTATTTATTTCTGCTAATAAAACATAAGTTTCTTCATTTATCTTATTTTCTGTACTTGTTTGTGTTTCCATTGGTAATTGAATCTGTCGTTTTGTTTTCTCTCCCTCCGATTCTTGCACTCCATATTCAGTATTTTTCTTAACTTTTGTCGGTCTTCCTACTAATTTTTTTTTTTTTATTTTCTCTCCCACCAATCCTTGTTACTTTTTATCAGTCTTATTATTTTCGTTTCTTGGTCGTCTAACTGATCTTTTGAATTTCTCTCCCTCCGGTTTTTGTATTCGTGTTTCATTTTCTCTGTCTTCGAATACAAAATTCACAAACAATGTATCTTTATTTTTTCATCAATTTGTTTCCAGTCTTGTATATCAGTTGTTGCATATCTGTCCTTGTAGACTAATTTTTCGTTGAATCGTACATCTCTGCTTTCTTATAGTTTACATAAAACCCATTGTGTCTAAATTCATTATTTGCAAAGGTTCAATTGTTCAATGCTTGACTGTCTTAAATGGCAATTTGTTAAACTTTGCAATCATACACACTTCACAGTCTTTCAACGTATCATCAAATACAGCTTGTTTTAAAGTTTTGATATTAGGAAATTTTAATTGTAATTTTCTTAAATAATCAACTGATGAATGGCCCATTCGAAAATGCCACAACATAGCGTAGTTGTTTGTATTAATTTTGTATTTTCAATCTCACATTAAGATTCTTCACTGACTTTAAAATCATGCGATTTATAAATATTTCTGTCTGCAATCTAAATATTTTTCTTCTTTGACTGTCTGATTTTCTTGCTTTTCATTAAATTGATTATTTTCTTCAATATTCTGTTCTTCATTCATTCTACTTGTCGTTACATATACTAGAACCTGTCTTTGTTTTTAATTATTTTCTGTCGCTTCTGATTCAAAATCAGTCAATCAATATGGCTGATTATATATTGGTAAGGATGAAAAATTTTCATTTAAGTTTTCCATGCAGATTATTCTGTCTAAAATAATAAATTTTCCATCAGTCGTATTTGTTTGCACGCTTCCTTCTTCCTTAGATTTAAGATTTACGCTGCAGTCTTTATTTGCGCATTGGATTCCGTCTAGTTGTTCAATAAATGTCCTGAAAATCAACTTTGAATTTGTCAAACGTTCTGTCGCATCACTGTCAGCACTCGGTTCATTAGTCTTCTTATTTCTAGATTCTAATTGGTTAAAACTGCCTCATTTTTTTATATTTTCTTCTGTTATATTTTACATAATTTTCTTGTCTCCTTTTATTGACAGATTTTGCTCGTATTTAATTAACATTGTTAATTAGATTAGCTATCTTACTTGTGAATGATGTCCGACCTGTACTTTCTTTACTTTTATTATTATAATATTTTGATTCATACCTTTTTCTGTTTTTCTGTCTCGAGTGTCCCTGACGCTTTGGACATGTTGAGATCACATGATCACGGGTAAATATCTGACAAAAGTAACACTTCTTTATGCTATTTCCCTGTCGTGGGCAGTCGCTGGCACAGTACCCATAACTGTCGCACTTTCTGTATCGCCCTTGATTTGACCGTCATAGCTGTCGTTTGATGGCTTTCAACCTGTATAATAAGTAATTTTAGTTTATCATAAGATAACCCTTTCACTATAACACTTTCTGTCATAAAACTTATTCCTTCTACTTGATGTACTTTGCTTATGATAGTATTATAAAAGAAATCTCTTTCGTCTTCTTCAGGCAACGATTTAACTTTTGGCATGTTATTATAACTTCTTACTATTTCTTCAAATCTGTCTATAAAATTAACTGCTTTTTTCTTTCGCTGGATTATACTGTATGTTGTATTTTTTTAATACTAGATGAAGTTACATTTACCTCGCTTCAATTTAATTATTTCGCTTTAATTTCTTTAATTCTGTTCAACAATTCAACTAAATCTTTAATTTTCATAACTCTAGCATGATAGTCTTTATCTATTCTATTTATTAAAATATCACGAACTTTCATTTGCTACAATAGTACTATCTACAACATACAATAAGTCCAGCGAACTTAATTCAGACATAAAATAATCCAAAGTTTTCAAATATGATTTGAGTCGTTAATTTATAATAGCGTTTTACTGGTCCGTCTTTTCCAGTCAGTCCGGTTTTGATAATTTCTGTCAACTGTTTAAAAAATGTCTAAAATATTGTCGTTTTCTTTAATAAATCTTTTATCAACCTTTATTTGTATTAAACGCGATATTTCCAATTTATTTAACGGTCCTAAGTGTTCGTCCAAGACTGTCGAGTTCCCGAAACCTTCTGCATTAAGTGTATAATTTTCAAAATCATTGTTTACCTTATATGTCGTTTTGCTGTCTTTGGATTTATCTGTCCTTTCTGCCTCATTACCTGTAGTCATCCTCCTTCCCTGTTCAAATTCCTCCCTCATCGCATCCAGAGCCTGGCCGCCAAAGACCCACGTGGCGCTTCCCTCCTTTATCATCAAAGTCATCAAAGCGTTTTTTTTTTTTTTTTTTGCTCTATTCTTCTCTTTTCTTCGTCTCTCTTGTTCTTTGCCATTTCTGTCTTAACTGAATTAAGCTTATCCATTACCTTGTCCAATTTGTCAGATAGGTCTAAATCAAAATTTTCATTATAATAATCATGCTTAAAAATCTTACTCTTATCGTCAAATTTTCTGTCATAATTTTTCTATTTTATTGACAAAACAACGAAATATTTATTTATAAATTTTTTTTTTTTTTTTAAACTTTTTATTTGACTTTACCTGACAATTTTGATTCAGTCATTTCATTCATTCTGTTTTCTGTCTCTATCTTTATTTCTGTCGTTTCAATCGTATTGTAATCCCATACGCTCTTCTCTGTCTTTAACTCCGTCTTCGTTCTTATTTTCATCTGTATTTTCCGTCGTATACTTATTTTTCCAATACATCATTCAATTTTGCTGTCAAACCTTTGATTTGTTTTTGTCTTTCCTTATCTGTCGCTATTTGACCTCCTGCAGTTACTTTAACTACAGTTTTCACAGAGCCGTCTTCAAAACCGTCACTTTATTCTACTTTCTGTTCTGTCTCGTTATATAGCCCCTCCGTCTTCTCAGTCTCATTGCTGTCGTTAATTCTGTCTTTTCTCTCTTTCTTATCAGTCATAGTGTGGCCACCTGTCGTACAATAGGGCATATATAATCTGTCTTCACTCTGTCTTCATCTCTGTGACTGTCCTTATCACCAGGTCAAATTCTTTACTCATAACGTACTTGTCAACTATAAAGGAATAGTAAACCAATATAAATAAAATTCATATAATTTTGCCGAACACAAGCAAAACTAGAAAATTTACGTTAGAGTTAATTATATATATATATATATATATATATATATATATATATATATATATATATATTATGAGCTTAATAGACCGAACACAAGCCCTTCAAGCTCAATATATCTATAAAAATAAAGTGAATCAACCTAGTATGCCGAACACAAGCAATATTAGGTCATTCATATTTATGACAATTTAAGAGAATCAATCTAACATGCCGAACACAAGCAATGTTAAATCAATCAAATTTGCCAGTTATTTATGTATATTTTTATATTTATAATTATACATATGTGCTATTATTCCCATACACAATATACTGAACACAAGTATTATTATGTATGTGAAAGCAGCAACTATGATCGATCAATATTATTTTTAAAACCATGGATATATTTATTAAAAAATATTTTTATATACGTACGTTCAAGCTTAATAAAATAAAATTTTTAATTTGAAATAATCATTATTCATTATCTAATTTGTATTCAATTTGTCATAATTTTGAATACAATGCTGCCTTTAACAACTGTCATATACATATTCCCATGAGGATGTTTTGTGAAGTTGCAATAAACTTCTTTCCTCTGTATAATGATAATTTCAATTAATTAAATATTCTTAAATATATTTTTCTTAAAGTCGTTCTTTTCTGCCTTTTTCTTTTTTTTAATCGGTCTTTTGTATACATTTACGTAAACTTTATTTTTGTCCGCTTTGATTTAGTTTGTTTCGCTTCACTAATTCTGTCTCTTTCTTAATCTGTCATTTTTATTGCAACGACGCGCACGCTTCTATACATATACGATCACACTTATACACGGAAAAAGGAAAATACCTGAAAAGAATGTACTAATTTGAGTCATTACTAGAAAGAATATTACCAGCCGTTTTTTAATTGATACTCAGTATATATTTTAAAACGACCTATATAAGTACATTTTTTAACGCGACTCGTCCCAAGAATTGTGTGGTATAGTACCGAATTTTTCCGTACTACGGGACTAAATTATCTTTTACTAACATAGTACCTATACAATATTTACTGCGGCGCTGTCGAATATGAAACTTCAATACAGCTAATTTATCATAATGTAAAAACCATTAAATTGTATAAAAATTTTTAGCAATCAATAAATATAATATTGATCATATAATATGTAAAAATTTCAAATTACTAATTTTAAACTTGAGTTGATTATTATAAACGGGAAAAAGCAGATGAATTTTTTTGCTACAATAAAGAAATTTGTAAGATTAAGCTTGAGTGCGGACAACTCATGAAATCCACCGGGATGCTATACATAAAAAGTTATATACAAACTTACGATGTATAGTATTTCGAGGTTAGGTTTGTCAAGCTTGATCTAACTTTCAATCCAAGTTTATAAAAGAAATAAATTCAAATGACTTTTTATTTTAACAAAAATGATTGTACTAACATAGCTATAGTGCGGATAAGTTAGAATATTTATTTGATTAATGAATTTAAAAAGATGTCAACAAAATAAAAAAAGCAAAAATCGATTCTAACAGCTCTGACATCCTGTTAAGTTGAAAATTGATTATTAGTAATTTAAATGGGTTATATATTATAAAAATGATTTTAGAATCATCAATTTTTAATTCTAGTATGGGAAAATCAGTTCTATATACAGCAATTATATTCTCTGCAAAATTTTACCCCTGGATCGGATAGGTGAAATATCAGTCCTAGTACCGAAAAAATAGGTACTACGTAGCGGAAATTCATGCACTCAGTTCGTAATATAGTTATGCCAGCATTAGTAGTTAAAATTTGAAGTATAGTATTGATCAAAATTATACTATTACATTTTTTTTCAATACTTTATCACAGAAATAATACATACTACGTGTAGTAATGATTTTAATGGTATTTACCTTTTTGCGTGTATACTGTCTCTTTTCATTATGCTATAACCATGTTATACGTACATATGTATACGTATATATCTGCGAGTTTATTCTCGCCTTTTAGCAGTCACCGTCTTTCTGTCTTTTTCTAATTGCACGCGCACGTCTTCACGGTCTTTTTATTGTACACGGCGTCGATGTCTTTTCATCAACTCGACTTGGGCCTACGGCCGCCATGTTTGTGTGCATTATTATCTTTCAATTTTTAGAAGTCAGGCCAATGCCTTTCTTCCTTCAGCAATCATACTTAGTATTTCAACATAAAAACGCGTCCGTTTTTACATTTATTTTTAATCATAGCGAAATTTAACCAAATCCAAGCGGCACTTTTTGCAAATATTAGTTTTAACCGGTTCTCATTTATTTCCGTCTATACCGTCATAAATATGTTCAGATCCCTGGCGTGCATTCACTATACATACATATATATATACACACACATATATATATATACACACACATATATATATACACACACATAATACGTTCATACGTAAAAAAAACCTTTTTCACTACGTGTTGTCGTTTATTTAGTCTATCAATTTTATTTTGTGCGTGCATGGTCTCTTCTCTCATTCTATATACATACATACACACATACAAAGCATACAAAATTTTCTTATGCACGCATAAATCTGTCATACTGATACACATTATGTCATTTCACCCAACATGGCGACTTATTTTATTTCTCTCTCACTCTCTCTCTCTATAGACTAGCGCACGACGCTATCTATTCTCTGTCCTTTTCTTTCTTTCTATAAGCGTGCTTGCGACGCCATTACTGTCTTATAGAATTGAGAGAGAATAAAGTAAAATTCTTACCCGGAGTCAACTCCTTTTTCTCCCTCTGCTGTCCTTCGCTCTGTCTTTTTTTCATTTGTTCCTTGACTCGCCATCTCTGACGCTTCCACCAGGAGATAGAGAACAATAAAACAATTCACCAAACAGACTGACGCACGCTCCAAACCACACAAACCTCTTTCTCAATTTTATTAAATAAAACGCGCAGTTAAAAGCACTCTGGGCTCATAACCTGTTAAATAATTAATAAAAGCAGAGCACAATTTATATTAAAAGAAAAGTATTTATTTAATCAATACAAGAGTAACTTAATTAAATGATCTCTCTATACAATAATGAAATACAAGCTCTGACTTTAACAGACGGACTTGAACTGAACTGAACGACGACGAGACGCAACTTGATTCTCTTCAACTGTCTACTAAAATATTCTCAATAGGTGGCGACACCTAGTATGAGTGTGTATATTTTCAACACCTCATAACTCCGTCATTTCTTAACCGATTTGAAAAAACTTTTTCTTATCTGATAGAGAATGTCTGCAGGAAGGTCCCATACGTCTGCCGTCCAAAGTAAGAAAACCTTAACTCCAATGGGATTCCAATGTAGTTAACCACTTTTATACTTTGGACGGCAGACGTGTCCTATAATTATTGGGCTAATATTCGGTTTGTATGACCCAATTATCAAATTAAGAAAAAAACCGGGTGTTTTGTTTTCTCATTTACCTCCCTTATACTTCGCCTACTCTCTCTCTCTCTCTCTCTCTCTCTCTCTCTCTCTCTCTCTCTCTCTCTCTCTCTCTCTCTCTCTCTCTCTCTCTCTCTTACCTGAGCTTGAATATGTATACATGCACATATAACGACACTGTGCTGTTGAGCCTTCTTTCTTTCCTGCTATATATTGCTTGGTGGTGTACTAATGCATGCGTTATGAATTAATAATGAAAGTTTAATGTAATTAGTGGGTCTACCTATATTTGCGTTTTTAGTAAGGGGATTCACTAGAAGATAGAAAATAAAAATTTTTTAACAAAAACAAACAATTTAAAAAATTTTTAATAAATAAAAACCGACTTTAAAAGTATCGAATAAAAACAAAATTTTTTACAAAAAATAAGATTTTAAAAACATTGCACTAAAAAATGACAAATAAAAAATTTTTTACAAAAAAAAAACTGACTTCAAAAAATGCACTAAAAAGTAACAAATAATTTATTATCTTTAGAAATCATACAAATAATTGGTAAAATACAATTTTAGAAGTCGGCGTCTAATTCTAAATCTGTGGTGCGTAAGCAGAACGACTTAGTCCATTTTTTCAAAAATAACGTTCACATTCATTGTTCAAAAAATACGTTTACATTTATTGTTAAAAAATAACGTTTACATTCATTGAGGAATTAGACGCCGACTTCTAAAATTGTATTTTACCAATTATTTGTATGATTTCTAAAGATAATAAATTATTTGTTACTTTTTAGTGCTTTTTTTGAAGTCGGTTTTTTTTTGTTAAAAATTTTTTATTTATTATACACTTTAATTTTGTTTTTATACACTAATACAGTACATCAAATTTCAAAAATTTGAATGTGATAGTAATCTTTTCTTCTTATAATAATAAATAATGAAACTTTTTAATCTTAAATATATATTAAATACAAGTCTTTGGTCTATGAATAGCTTTAAAAAATCTGATCTGATGCTTAAAATTCATTTTATTGATCAGATTATTCGAAAAAGTCAAAGAAATTATTGATGACACTTTCTCAGTTAATTTTAAACTAATTGACTTTATAATTTTCAGAGATCTTCAATATATATCAAAATAATAATGCTAGAATTATGCCATGAGAGCCAGGAAAGAGCAACGAAGTTGAGATTTTGGGGTTAGAATGGCAAAAAATTCTTTTTTTCTTATCGTTTCATTTACCTTAAAGCAACATATAACTACTGAGATGTGTATAATTTGTTTTTTTTCAACTACCTAGAAATAATAAATAGAAAAAATTATAGATTATTAAAAACAAAAATGAAAATAATAGCAGAAGTAACTTTTTAGCCTCTCTCTCTCTCCCTCTCTCTTTCTCTTTCATGAATCGAGTATATCTATTGACTTTCGAATAGCCGGAAGTTTGGGTGAAAAGATGTTAGGGTGAAAACTTCGAAGTCAAAAAAAAAGATGAAGAAAAGTTCAAATCGGGACAATGACTTATACTACAAAACTATTTCATAAATACTATATACATTTATCAATGTGATAAAATGTAAATTTAAGCATAGTTAATTAAGAATTTACCAAAAAAAACAAGGAAAATAGTATAAAATAAAGGAAAAAATTGTATTTAGATGTAAAGGTTAGATTTTTAAAAATTCAAAGATTATATGAGGCGCGCGTTACGGCCTCTCAGGCTGCGAGTTCATGAGACCCATACATGCCTTCGAGGCGCGACGCGCGCCTCTTGATCACTACTTCTTTTACAAAAAAAAATAGAAATAACATTCATATACGAAGGAAGACTAGGAATAATATTAAAGGAATTAATATTGATATTGAATTTAATAATTATCGACGGATAAAAATTTTTTTAATATATATTTTTATTTTAACTACATTTTTGTATTTATATACGAAGAACCGTAAAATTAATTAATTTACAAATAACAAATATATTATCTTACAAGAAATTTTTTATTAGCGCAATTTAAAAACATATTTAAAAAAATTTATTTTTATTATATTCAATAAAAAAATAATACAGCAATTATAATAATTTAAAAAATCAGTCTTACAGCAAAATATTGTCATATTTTCAATATTGTCTTATTGCAGCATTTATTTTTATAATTCTATAACCTGAAAATTCTTATTTTCATCCTATTGAAAATACTATGGAATATTATTCATGTAACAAAAATACTTCAATTACTTTATATTTTTTATAAAAATTTAAGGCCATTGTAATCATTAATTTTCTCAATTCATTTTGATGCAAGTTACAAAGAAATTTTCTTATTTTCTACTCTATTAAAAGTAGCTTATATTAATACAGTAAAAATAATACGTATTAATTATATATAAGGAAATAACTGAATATCTCTATAAAATTGTTTGACATAAACATAGTACAATTGCGCAAAATCAATGATCCTAAGATAAGTAGATTACGTCAACGAAAAAGACGAGTGCAACCAGCACCTAATGCGCACGCGTTTAATACTCTATTTTTATTTATATATGCTTTTTGGCATCCGATTATGACTATTGTTAATTAAGAATATAAAAGTTATTTATTGCGTAAGCTAAATATGCATAAAAAATAGAATTTTTCAAATTCAGTTTGGAAAAATTTTTTAAAATATTATTCTACACTGGCACTTAGTTTTTTACTTACAACAAAAATAAAACTTTTTATTTTAACCATGGTGTCCATGACCACCATGACCATGGTGGTGAACGTTGTAATGGCCATGGCTATGACTGGAGCTGCCATGGTGATAAGCGTGATGAGATGAATTGTTACGAGTAAAATCACTAAAACTAATAGTACAAAATAGATATATAACCAGCAAGGCATCTGCTATTATCAATCCAATCAAAATAGCGATGAGGAAACGGTTTAATTTAACATGTTCTGCATCCTAAGAGAATAAGATTTACTAATTAAAAAAGTTCTGAAAAATAAAAATTAATTTATACTTATGATAAAAATCTTTTATTCTTATGTTATTTATAAAAAAATTAATTAATTTTTAATTAAAATATTAATTAATTTCAATAACTAGAAATATAATGATAAAATAAATTTCAAGACAACAAAAATGTAAGAGACAGAATTATTTATGTTTATTTATATAAAAATTACCTTAAAATTGTCTTCAGAGTATTTGTCATGATTTTCATCTGATGGTGCACAAGATGATTGCTTGTTAATATTTATACCAACATGGCTTTCATTATTTATCTGAGAATATGAACATGAATTCAGCTGATCATTGTTATGAAGATTGGTGTCTTTATTGTTATCCTCGTTGTAAGTTGATTTATATAATGGTATATTTTGTTGAATATTAAAAGGATTTTGTAGTCGTTCTTTTTCTGAAGAAACTGCTGAAACATTCATTTTACTTTTATAAAAGTTGAATGTTAAGCGAGTGCTTATCCGCAACTAAAATCTTATTTGGAGTTTTGAATGAGAATTTCTTGAAGCTTGCATGGTATAAACATTTGCAACGCTGCATTTTATCAATAATAATAGGGATTATTGCGCATGTCAGTCATAAAAATATTTGGCTCAAAATTTTATTTCAATTGATTCATTTTTATTTGAGAAATAAATAATCAAAAAATTATTTAAAATATAAGTTTTTATTTTATTGTATTAATTAATTATTTCAAATCCTAAATTTCACTTACTAGGAGAGTATCAGACCTCCGAATCACGGATTTTGCTCAAACTTTGGGATAAATTTTCAGATGTCAAAATATAAAAGGAAACAGAATTTTAGATCCCAACGCTCAATATTTCCCTAGTTACAGGCAATTAAAGAAAATCACTAAAAAAGTTACTAGATTTTCAAACGTATATAGTTACTTAGCATTGATAGCTAGGAGCTTGAAACTTTTTTTAAATGAAAGCTGAGCTCAAATCCTTTCGAAATAGTAGTTATAGCATGTTAGAATATTATTTTTTCCCAAAGTTATAGCGTGATAAACATTGGACCTGATTTTTCTTTTTAAAACATTAATTAATAACAAAAGCTGAAATTGGGTCTAATGTTTATCACGCTATAACTTTGGGAAAAAGTAATATTTTGACATGCTACAACTACTATTTTGAAAGTATTTGAGCTCAGCTTTCATTTAAAAAAAGTTTCATGCTCCTAAGTATCAATGCTAAGGAACTGTAAGCGTTTGAAAATCTAGTAACTTTTTTAGTGATATTCTTTAATTGCCTGTAACTAGGGAAATATTGAGCGTTGGGGTCTAAAATTCTATTTCCTTTTATATTTTGACATCTGAAAACTTATCCCAAAGTTTGTGCAAAATCCGTGATCCGGAGGTCTGATACTCTCCTAGTAAGAACTTACTCTTAGAGTCATACGAATTGGTGACGTCACATAATATTCGAATTACGAATACCTTCCGAATAAAAGAATTGATTATACGAATAATTTTTATTCGAATAATCTCAGTTCTAGTAACGAGTAGCACCAGAGAGATAATACTGTATAAAAGAACGCTTTTCATTAAAATTTTTTTCCTAAATTTTTGATGAAGAATAGGGGTACATAGACAAGTTGCAAATAAATTTACACTGAAAAAAGGTTGGCGCAAAAGATGCCCTCTTGCGGATATATAATGCTCTAACGGCGGGCTGCCATGTGCGCTTTCCATTTAGAACGTATGCTGTCCGCTTTTGGAAAGCACTCGCGCAACTTTAGCTCATATGTAACGCAAACGTTGAGTATAAGCCTCGTCCTTCGATTTAGGACGACGGTTTAGGACGTGTGTTGCACGGATTAGGACGTATGCTGCACGGAATTAGGAAAACATACATTCAAAACTCGAGCGCTGTTGTTTACCGACACGCGGCGCTAGTAGAGTACCAACCTTTTTTCAGTGTATAAATATAAGCCGTGGCGTGCCCTGCTGCTTGAACCTAATAAGCTGTACAATAGTATAGTAATTATATTTTTGCTATTAACCCTTTGCGGTATAGTGGGACGCATGCGTCCCACCTTTTTGTGGATCAAATTAACGCATTGTTTTCTAACATATTCGGATGAAAATGACCAATAGGAGGTTGTTGGGGTCGCTGATCATGATTCCGGGGTCAGATTTGCAAAATTTTCAGATGGCGCCACTGTACGGCGCATGCGCAGATTGAAAATCATTAAGTTTCCTACATAATGCCTTGAAACTTTGAACTCGGGGGTTTTAGGGGTCGCTGATCACGATTCCGGGGTTAGATTTGCAAAATTTGCAGATGGCGCCACTGTACGGCGCATGCGCAGATTGAAAATCATTAAGTAAATCATATTTGACCAGGTATCCTGGACTCTAGAATTATCCGATTCTGACTTCAGATTCAACAATAGCGACCCAAAAAATCCATAAGTGAAAATTTCCATCCAAGTCTGTTGAAAAATAATACGTCAATTACATCCACATATTCATCCTACTATGACTCCAAGGGATACAGTGGCGCCATCTGCAAATTTTGCAAATCTGACCCCGGAATCGTGATCAGCGACCCCGAAAACCTCCTGAGTGACTTTCTCCGGAAGAAAAGGGCTGATAGAAAAATTCATGCCTCAAAGGGTTAATGAGTCAAATTGTTAATTTCCGTTACTATTTTTTATGTTTATGAAATTAAGCTTTGCATATTTGGTAATATATAATGTACAAATATTATAAAAATAATAAATTTTGTTGAAATCAATGATAGATACTTATTTTTTAACGTTATAATTTTAATTGTATGATTAATAGATTATTTGCCGACTTACCCCTCATTCACTTAAAATCACTTTTACAATTCTTTCGTTATTGGATTCTAGAAGCTCTTGTTTGACTTTTCGAAGGCATTTGATACAGTACCACATGCTCGATTAACTTCGTTCTTTCAACTGTTCTGACACAGATGCTGGTTTGCATCATATCTAAGGAACAGATTTTATGTTGTTCCTGATCTTGAAAATCGAGTGGGTGAATGGATCTCTTGTACGGCGGGTGTGCCCTAGGGTAGTGTCCTGGGCCCCCCTGCTTTTCTCTATTTATATAAATGACCTTCCTTCAGTTCTGAACAAGGCTCAGCATATTCTTTTTGCGGATGATTTACAACTCTATCACTCGTTTCTTCCAGCAAAAATAGAGGAAGGAGTAAATTTTATGAATTATGAGGTAGTTGAGTTGTAAAGTGGGCTGATGAAAACGAACTTGCTCTAAATCCTAACAAGATGCAAGCTATATTTCTGGGCAGTGAGCAATATATCTCGAGAGTTGATTTTTCAATGTGTCCTCCTGTTCTTGTAAATAATGTCTCTATCACTTACACAGATGTAGTTAAGAACTTGGGAATCTGGATTAATAGCACTTTAAATTGGAACTCTCCAGTTTCTCAAGTTTCATAGGCATGCACTGTCTAGAAAGGTTAGAAAGGAGTTGGTTGAAGCATTGATATTTCCGATTCTGGACTATTGCTGTGTAGTATATGATGATCTTCCACAAACATTGAATCTTAAACTCCATCGTGCTCTCAATGCTTGTGTTAGATTTGTGTTTGGCAATATTGGGTGGCAAGAAAGAGTAACTCCCTTTCGCCTTGAACTGGGATGGATTTGAGTTAAAAATAGACGACTATATTTTAAATCAATACTTGCTCACTCTATTGTATCCTACCAGAATCCATCATATCTAGCAATGAAATTCTGCCGAGCGAATGTTTACACAATGGTTAGGTCATCCAATATCGTCAGCATCAATTTTTATCAATAATAATTTTGATGTATTTCATGGTTTTGGTGCGGGAACGTCATAGGCCTTAAGAGGCGGTCGGAACCAAATCGGTGACTTAGTTCGGTGCTTGTAATAAATGCTTATAATAATTTATTCATTTATTAATATGGTAAAAATATAGTCATTTCCTCTAGTCATGTATATAAAGAATAATTTAAAATAGTTAAAGCCACAAAAATATACAGAATATTGTTATAAAGCGAAAAATGCCACCTAACAATCGACACGACAGTTTTTTGCATGCGGTATATGTCAAGTCAGTTTGATATTTGTAATAAATGCTTATATTAATTTATTTACTTATTCATATGGTAAAAATATAGTCATTTCCTCTAGTCATGTATATAAAGAATGATTTGAAATAGTTTAAGCCATAAAAATATACAAAATATTATCGTAAAGCGAAAAATGCTGACTTGATATATACCGCAAGTCACCGATTTGGTTCCGACCGCCTCTTAAAACTACGTTTATTTAACAAATTTTTATTAGATGAGCACACTGAATGGCGGAATGCATTAAGCGCCTCTTGAGTTTACTTAATTTAAGAAACTCCATCTTTCAATTATAACATGGACCTCTTATGTTTTCTCTTTTGTACTGGTGTGAATGACAATATAACTAGTGCTATGTCTACACAGTGTCAATGAAATGCATATTACTGTACTAAATATTCAAAATACTTAATGTGTCTACGCGGAGAAAATTCATTATTATATTGTTTTTAGTAGACTAATCTATATTGTATTCTTTATAAAATTCGTACATCTTGTGTATATCTTAATGATTATACGGGGTTGAACCCCATGATCTGAAATAAATGTATCATATATCATATCATATCTAGAAAAATTCTCGAATATTGCTATAGCGGAATATTTTTATATCAAGTACTTCTCATTTTTAAGTCTTATATTTTTTTGTATATATATGTTATTAATATATATTTTATATTTATCTTAACTTCAAATAAAATTACATAATGATAATAATGATTGTGAAATTAGAATTGACGAAATAAAAAACAATGATGTGGATAAAATTATGGAAAGCGAAAATTAATGTGAAATAAGATAATATTAAAAAAATTTTTTTAATTTATTTTTCATGAAATAAAAAAATTTTATTAAATTCATCTTTTTATATTTATTATCATTAGATCTTTATTATTTAAACAATTCCTGCATGCCTCGAGGAAGTATAATATATTTAGAAAGTCTTCTGTTATTCAGAACTCGCACTTTTCTACTTCATGAGTTATAAATTTGTATTGCTAAACATATATATTTAATATAAAAAATGTTTTAAAACCAAGTGCGACAGAAAAACGTACATTTTATGTAATGCAAAACTGTTACAAAAGCAAAAGAAGTATCAACTTCTGTCGGTCAGGCCCACGACTGCCACATTCGCTTTTTATAAAAATTGAAGCATTCGAGGATGATTGACTCGCATCTCCGTACATATTGCAACAGATATACATCCTTGTTGAAAGCTTTTTGAATCACGCGCGCCTCCAAGTACCGCGCTCGTCCGCTACGAGGTGCCCTGCCGTAACTCTTCCTCAGTAAGAATAGAGAGCTGCAGGAGATATAAGTACCGATGCTGGCTATAGTAGTTATTTGCTTCGACAATAATATTTGTAGAGGCTACTACAGTAACGCTCTCCCAACCATGGCGCTCCAACTTTAGTACACCCTACTTTTCTTATCTGTATTTTCTCGTAGTATACGGTGCTTTGTATACTAAGACAATCTCATCTGGTCATTAAGCTGTTCTTGATTAGACTACCTAAAGGACTATACTTCTCCATAGACTGCTGTATAGAGGGCTATTACCGTCTCTGTTTGCGCCATTGTAATAAATTAGGTTAAGGGTGACGTCCACCCATACATTAATTAATTATTAGGGGTGCTGTCCACCCGCGCTTATTATTTTCTTATTCTCAATATCATTTGAGGTTGACGACCACTTACACTTATTATCGTATAAGATTACGTGCGTTAAGGGTGCCGTCCACTCACAATTTTTTTACATTTTAATTAATTTTTATTATTTCTTTTATTTGTTTGTTACCACCTTGGAGTTGATTGAATTAACACTTTTGCCATTGCGCATGAATTATTATTTTTATTAAGTTTTTCTTTCAATTACATTGTGATAACTAAAGATTTTTTTTTTCTCATTATTAATTCATACACTTCGTTGTACACAGTATTATTGTTAAGCTCGATAAATCTTCGGTACTCCCTAGCATAAAACTAACGTGTACACTCGGATACTTTTCCGTCTTATTCGCCGCCCGTCATTCTCTCCTCCTCCAGTCTAATCCTGGCTACGCTGAAGCGTCCGGCAAAAGAGGTTTAGGCCCCTCTGCATAGTCACTTAGTTCTAGTCAGTCTAATTGGATAACATCGGTACATATATATATCGCTGGATTCAGCACAATGAGCTGATCCCGAAATAAATAATATAAAATTTTTTAAAATTCTACTAATATATTGGCAACGTGTTGGTATAATTTTCTCTAATATCTCCAATATATTAGCAATATATTGGTCAAATTTAAAATACATTCTTATCATTTTTTTCGGAGTCAGCTTATTGCGCTGAATTCAATGATATAAATATGTATCGATGTTATCCAATCACCATGTATATCATTTTTATTTTCGTGGTTAAAATCAGATTGAAGAAAGTGCTTATTAAATTTTTCAATAACTATTCAACCTACAAAAAAACGATGCTAAGGCTTTAGCAAAGTTTGGAAAATGTTAAATCAACGTTTGAAATATAGGATAATAATTTTTTTCAAATCTTGTCTTACATTATTAAATTTCTTCTTGTGCCACGTGCTATAATAAGCTTAAGAATATATAGCCTACATATATTGAATACGAATTGCTCATTATTGAAAATAAATAATTTCACAAGAAACATTTTATTGGGTTTAAAACGTGTATTGTTTTCTAAACGTTTTTTATACATCTTGATAATTGATGCGGTGGTGGCTCTTATTGAAATTCCTTTACAACGTTTATAACGGTACTTGACGTTTGATTGTATTTAAAAGCTGTACGGTAAGATTAATTTAAAATTATAGTTTTTAAAACAATACAAGTTTTTGTAATGGTTGGTTAAAAATTGATATAGAAAAACTTTTGAAGAAACGTTTTGAAAAAATAAAAGCAAATAAAAAAATTAATAATTTATCGATCGTTGTAAATAATAATATGTTGTATTCATAAATAGAAAGAAATTTATTCAAAGTCTGCTCGTCTTTAATGAATTGTACAATAATTTGGAATATAGGGGGAAAATAAAAAATTTTATAATAATGAAAAAAAATGAATAAAGTAAGCTTCGATCATCTTTGCTTTTTATATTAAAATGCTTATTTTTTATCATAGGCGATTTATAAGAAATTTTCAATGTTATTTTTTCCTTTTTCTTTTAAGAGCTTATAAAGTCTATTAAATTGTTACGTAATTGTTAATTTGTATAATTAATAATATTAAAAAATACTTTTATACCGCTATGATAATTCTTTTATGTAACGATGGAGACGATGAAGATGTTTGGTGAAAACAATAATCTATGCGGAAGGAACAACTACGAGAGCAAAGAGAATAAAGAAATATTTTATTTGTATTTATACAACTAATTAAATGTATTTTATTGTATTATGTATCTGCGATATCACCTACTGATGCAGTATTATTAATTTTAGGTAATCAACTGTGATATTAATTATATTTTATTCCATGTGCGTTGTTTATATTAATTTTATTATTATATAAAATCCATTTATCAATAATTATAAATTATTTTAATGTTTCTATATAAATTTTTTTTTTATTTACTATCGAATATTAACATTTATTAACATATTAATCATCTTATAACTTTAAACTATATAATCATATATTCGTATATCAAAATTTTTGATAAGTAAATAATTTTAACAATAATTACGATAAATCTGTTGGTTTACATGAGTAAGAAGATAAGCATGTAAGGATACTGTTAGTTCAAAGTGTTGATCTAAACAAGTGCCTCGAGAACCACGTATCCGTGATGTGAGGTTACCCGGCTGAAGGTAATATCCCTGAGTCTATAAATTGTATCCATATTTATGTTGCTTTCTTTTGCATTGGTTTTTAAACACTGAAAAACATTGTGTGACACCCATTACGAATATATTTCTTATACAACTCTTTTGACAAATGTGTATTCGATCGCTATCTTTCGGAGTTTGAGCTTTTAGAGGTCAAATCTATGATTTAGAGAGGTAACTATATGATTCAGACTTTTTTATTTAAACACTGATATTTTTAAACCCCATAGTAGAATATATATTACAAATAAAACGTAAAATTTTTCATCTTGTCCGAAATATTGGATTAAAAATTAATTTTCATATAATCGAAAACTTTATATTTATTTAATAAGTGGTAATGTCGTTAAAAAATTTAATTACTAGTGTTTAATATTTCTGTTTCATTGATTAAACAAGAAAAAAGTATTGAAAAAATTCTCGAAAATTATTAAACTCCAAATTTTTTTCTCAAATTCATCTTTTTATCAAACTATAACTATTGGAGTATTGCGAATTGATGCAGAGTCCTTGTATCCTCTATATTTTTACTAATTAAACATTTTTTGATACTTAATTTTTCTCATGCTTGAAGCATCTTTTAAATTTTCTCTCTTTGAATTTATTATTTATAGTATTTGGCTCGTGAAAAATAGGCATAGAAAATCGAATTTTGCTTACTTAATTGCGAAAAGTTCTATAAGTTACTTTTGACGAATTATGTCTCATTCTCATGTTCGCCTTTTTTATCGCAAATGTGGTATATTTACTCAAGTATTAATCGGTGTATCTTCAAATTAAGAGCAGGTCGTATATCTCTGTCCTTTTCTAATCAAAGAATTAATTTTTTTGCAAAAACTAATAATTGTAGCAAAAAATAAGGAGATAGCCCCATCTCGTATAATAAAAAGCAAGATTTTCTTTGATGAGGAAAAATTATTTTTATCGATTCGTTTTTAAGAAAACCTTGAAAAACTTAAAAAATAGAGGTTAGGATGGACAATTCAGTTTTTCAAGGTTTTCTTAAAAACGAAGCGATAAAAATAATTTTTCCTCATAAAAGAGAATCTTGCTTTTTATTATACGAGGTGGGGCTTTCTTCTTATTTTTTGCTACAATTATTAATTTTTGTGAAAAAATCAATTCTTTGATTAGAAAAGGACAGATATACTCGACCTCCTCTTAAAGGTCGAGCGCAATGGATATTATTACTATGAGCATCTATGCACAAGAAAAAAAAAATCTACCGCTTTGTTTTTGAGAAAAGTAAGTAACGCAAAAGTAAAAGTTTATGTTTATAATATTTTCGCGTTACTTACTTTTCTCAAAAACAAAGCGATAGATTTTTTTCTTCATGTGCATAAATATTTGTAATAATAATATCTGTTGCGCTCAACCTTCAATTTGCAGATACACCGATTAAGAGGAGGTCTCGTATCTCTGTCCTTTTCTAATCAAAGAAATGATTTTTTTACAAAAAATAATAACTTTATCAAAAAATGAAGAGAAAGCCGCATCGTGTATCAAAAAAGGCAATATTTTCTTTGATAAGAAAAGATTAATTTTATTGCTTCGTTCTCAAGAAAACCTTGAAAAACCAAATTGTCCTCCCTAACCTCTATGATTTAAGTTTTTCAAGGTTTTCTTGAAAACAAAGCAATAAAATTAATTCTTTCTTATCAAAGAAAATATTGCTTTTTTGATTACGAGCTGCGGCTTTCTCTTCATTTTTTGCTGAAGTTATTAGTTTCTGTAAAAAACTCAATTCTTTGATTCGAAAAGGACAGAGATACGTGACCTCCTCTTAATACTCGAGTAAATAACAAAAATCTCAATTAGACAAGGACAGCGAATCCGGCCTGCTCTTAAGTTTCTTTGTCTATAGTGGGGGTTATAGTCAGTGGTTTTTTGGCAGAATGCATTTTAGTACAGAATTTGGTTTTATTAATGTTCCATAATTGTAAAAATAGTCGAAAAATATCAGAAAATCAAAAAAAGTTCATACTCTAAATATATATACTAGCGTGGGGGGGGTAGAAATCGCCATCGCTCGCTTCGCTGGCGTCGGATCTACGCAAAAACGTCATTTAAAAATAGTCAAAAAATATTAAAAAAATGAAAAAAAATGGAAAAAATTCATGAAAAATACTATATATATATACTCGCGCCAGGGAGGTAGAAATCGCCATCGCTCGCTTCGCTCACGATAGCTCCACTCAAAAACGTCGCCTAAAAATCGCTATAAAAATTGAAAAAATTAGAAAAAAATTTAAAATTATATTTAAAAAACTATGTATATATACTCGCGCATGGGGGGGGGTTAGAAATCGCAAATGCTCGCTTTGCTTGCAATTACTCTGCAGGCTAAGATTATAATAAAATTTAATTGTGGCTCACAACTAAAGAAATAATCATCTTACGAATATGCTCATGAATTTAGACAACGTTCCTCCAACAGTTTCGTCAAGGCTAGCTTAGCTGAAAGGTATCGAGGAAAGTACTAAGGGAATCTCTTACAACTATGTCGCTGAATGAGATTAACGCTGAGTTAAATAAATTGAAAGCCCGGCTCCATAGAGAAGAAGAGTTGCTTCAGATATGTATTGCGGATTTTCAGGCTGCTGCACATAGAGTGTAAATGGTGGTTAACATACGTTTTGCAACTAAATAAGATCAATAAACTACAGGCAAAAATGACACAGCTAATACAGGAAAACGAGAAAAAAAAATTAAACGCCAAAATGATTAAAATGAAAATGCTGTTTGGAGATGAAGACGAAGACACCAACGAAACTTCTAAGGCAGGATCTTCAAAAAAAAATGTCAGCAAAACTTCGGAACCAGCACGACCTAAGACTCCTACTATATATTTTTCAGATGAGGACTCACTAGACGAATCAACAAAAAGGTTTGTATTTTAATCAATTATTTTTAGATACTAATTTCTTCATCAAAAACAATTATTTTTATTGCAGGATTAAGTTAAATAAGGACAAAATCAGGTGTAGTAGCAGCAGCAGTCGTAGTAGTAGTTGCAGCAGTCGCAGCAGCAACTACAAGAGGAAAAGCAAGGTCCATAAATCACCGGTGTCATCACCTGAAAAACCAAAATAACTTTTTGTGAATTGTATGATTTGAAAAAAAATTTAATAAAAGAAAGAAGAAAAAAATCAAAAAAACAAAAAAATATTTACAAAGATTGTCTGTGTGTGTACAGATCCATATATAAGCATGCGACCACACGCACCTACACACACATTTACACACAGATACAGACACACACAAATGCACAGATACACACACACACATTTACACACAGATACAGACACACACAAATGCACAGATACACACACACATTTACACACAGATACAGATACACACAAATGCACAGATACACACACACACTTACACACACATACACACACACACCCCCACACACACACTTACACACAGACACATACACACACACACCCACACACACACTTACACACAGACACAGACACGCACACGCACACACACACTTACACACAGACACAGACACACACACACACACTTACACACAGATACAGACACACACACACACAGAAACACATACACACACAGACATATCTATACACACAAGAACATAAACACGCACGCACACACGGACAGACACACACACACACACACACACACATATTCACAGACACACACAAATTCACAGATACAAACACACACACACTCACTTACACACACACACACAGACATACACCCACACTTTCACTTACACATACAGACACACACACATTCACACACACACTTGCACACCCACACACACACACTCACATACAGACACAGACACACACACACCCACACATACACTTACACACAGATACAGAAACACACACACACGCACACAAACACATACACACACTCACACAGACATATCTATACACATAAGAACATAAACACACATGCACACACTGACAGACACACACACACACACACACACACACATTCACAGACTCATACACAAACACACAGATACACACACACACATTCACGGATCCACACACAAACACACAGATACACACACTAACTTACACACACACACCCCCATACACACACTTACACACAGATACAGACACACACACACACACACAGATACAGACACACACACACACACACAGATACAGACACACACACACACACATTCACAGACATACACACAAACACAGATACACACACCTACACACTCACACACACACACACACACACACACACACACACACACACACACACACTTTTTAAATAAAAAAACAGGTCGTATGTTGTATAAATGGTTATTTATTCAGAATCTATCTTAAATTTACAAATTATTCTTTTTATCTTCGCGTTTTTTTCGAATGTCTTGCTTTTCTTTCTAGATTGTTTTGATGCATTTCTGTACACTTTTTTCTAAATTTCTCCAGCAGCCGTGGATTTCCAATAAACTGTCCCAAATACTCTTTAGTACCTACAGCACCGAGCCACGCCACGCGCTGCCGACAAGCATGTTCTGAAATTTTGATGGCATCGCCTTTGTATAATATAATTTTTCCGCGCGTATTGCGGAAATTCTGCGAAGCGGCAATCATCAACTCATTCAACTATTCTGTGGTGTGCCCTGGACGTGTTCCTTTCGGATAGCTTGGTGGTTCAAATTGCATCTAAAAAAAAAAGTATTTGAAATGATTACTTAATATTGAATATAATTTTTATTACGTTTTTTGGGTCAAATTCCGAATCTTCGTCTTCCTCATAATCAGACTCGTTTAAATTAGCTTCCTGAAAATATAATGTTAATGATAATAATAATAATAATACTGATTATTTCATTAAATAATTTTTATTTACGTTCGCATTATTTTCGTCTGCATTTGCTTCGATTCTGTCCATACGCATGCCTTTCTTGCCTTGGCCGAGACCTTCATTGATTCTATGGTGTTCGAGAATTTCCTATAAAAATTTAAAGAAATATGGAATTAATAATAATATCAATAATATTGTTAACAAATATTTACTTTTTCAAATTCTGCTAACATATCATTTGCCAACTGCTCATCACTATCATGGGGCGATTGTTTGGAACTCCATGTCTCGGTAGCAAATAGACTAAATTTCTGGCAGTTCATAAGTAACATTAACATCACTGATATCTATTTTAAGACCAATTATTGCTCGATTTTAGGGATGCGAAACGGAGGTATTCAGCTGCACATATATTTGTAACCAAATATTTGCAACTTTATACCTCGAAAGCTGCCAGATCAAATTCATAGAAACTAATAGGTTACATTACTTATGTTAACATCTTTATCGATAAAGAGTTTTACTACATTCTAGGGAAGCAGAACAGAGATATTGGGCTGCTTGTGTAGATGTAGCGAAACGTTTGGAACTCCATGTCTCGGTAGCAAACAGACTAAATTTCTGGCAGTTCATAGGTAAGATTAGCATCACTGATATCTATTTTAAGACCAATTATTGCTTGATTTTAGAGATGTAAAACGGGGGTATTCAGCTATTCCTATATTTGTAACCAAATATTTGCAACTTTATACCTCGAAAGCTGCCAGATCAAATTCATAGAAACTAATAGGTTACATTACTTATGTTAACATCTTTATCGATAAAGAGTTTTACTACATTCTAGGAAGCAGAACAGAGATATTGGGCTGCTTGTGTAGATGTAGCGAAACGTTTGGAACTCCATGTCTCGGTAGCAAACAGACTAAATTTCTGGCGATTCATAGGTAACATAGCCGCTACGCGGAAACCGTAAAACCCCCGTTCTTGTAAGCGCAGGGAGAAGGTTTCAGTTAGTATATAGGAGCGAGAATTTTGCTATTCTCTCCATCAGGCGTCTGTGAATAAGGGTACGACTGGATAGCCTCACTCCATCTCCCGCAACGTGTGTTCTGCTTTTAATTTTCCATATGAGCCTTTAAAAATAAATTTCTTATCCTGCAGGATATATTGAATGTGTTGCATATAGAAATTAATATTCATCTTTCATTTGTTATTCTTTCTCATTTCTTCAATCCCTTTATGTCGACCATGCTTATAAACTCAAAATATGTTTGCTTCAACATAATCTATCTACTCCATCCACTGGACTTGAGCTATCGTGCTTCAGTGTTAAGATATAGGAATTTATAAATTAAAAAAATTTTTTTACTTTACCTAAAGAAATTATATTTCTTTCAGTATTTGACTCCTTATAATTTGGTAAAAAAGACAGTTACGACCATGCTTATGGATACAAAATATCTTAGCTTCAACACAATCTATTTACTCCATCCACTGGACTTGAGCTATCGTGCTTCAGTGCCAAGATATAGAAATTTAAAAATTTGAAAGACAATCGCGTGTTTGATTCTCTTCCGCAAGAATTAGCCCCCTAGGGGGCTTAGTTTCCGAGATATGAGGGTTTAAGAGGATATCGTAGTTCTGCTCCTTCTAATAATATTTTTATTCAAAGTTCATGAGTAAACAGTGCGTCAAATCAAATTCTTTCACTTCAGTAAGAAAATTCGTAAGATTAATCCTTAGCGCGGACAAGTCAAGAAATTCACCAAAATAATATACATAAAAAGTTATAAACAAATTTTCGATCTATACTATTTTGAGGTTAGGTTCATCGAGCTTGATATCTAATTTTCATTCAAAGTTCATAAAAAAATATGAAGCTAAATTGAATTTTTAATTTAACAAAAATTATTGTATTAATATAGTTTTAGCGCGGACAAGTCATTATA
Organism: Anastatus disparis; assembly: GCA_017163975.1. NCBI lineage: Eukaryota > Metazoa > Arthropoda > Insecta > Hymenoptera > Eupelmidae > Anastatus > Anastatus disparis. Next base: position 50,473 of record JAFFSR010000167.1, read on the forward strand.
TTTGTCCAAATAGTGAATTTAAAAAGATATCAGTAAGATAAAAAAAGCAAAACTCGATTCCAACAACTACGACATCCCGTTAAAGTTTGGAACCCCTATGGTAGGTAGACAAAAATTTTTGCTTTAACTTTGCCTGAAAAACTACCCCTCCAAAGTCCCTTTTCGGTAAAGTATTGTGGCAGCAGCCAACAACCAAAACTGGACATTGACGCATGCGCGTCGGAGGGCGCAACGATCTACTCCAGTCGCCACGGGGAGGCGTAGCGACCGTCTTGCCTTTTCTCACCCGAGTTCAGACATGAGTTGGACTTCGCGCGCGTCAGTCGCATTCACCTTATTCTAATATCTTATTAATATCGTATTTTGTAAAGTGTAGTTAATTAAGTGTTAAATATATATATATATTTATATATATATATATATATATATATATATATATATATATATATATATATATATATACAGACTTCTCATTTCACCGCACTACCTAAATATATATGCATTACCTCTACAGTATAAAACAATTAAACAAAATTTTTAACGAATTTTATGAAACTTTACAATTTTTTCACAGTATTTATGCGTTCTTTGAATGATAAAATTTATCGATATAACCCAAAAAACTACTGTACTATTGGTAATAACCCAAAATTAATAAGCCATCATAACCCTTTATTACTTATATTTTTTTGTTGTGAAACGCAGAATGCATAAATAATGCATGAAAACGAAAATAACCCAAAACTAACCCGAAATAACCCAAGTATGTTTCACTAATAATTCATCTGAAATTTTTAACGTTAATCGATTCTAAATCATAAAATTACCGAGATAATAAACATAAAATTATTTAAAATAACCCTTATATAACCCACAAATAACCCATAAATGACTTTTGTGTATTTGATGGGTAATTTGAAGACATTATTAATGTATTTTACCAATCACTAGATTTCATAAGACAATAATGGGACAATAGCAGCCTCAACAAAACACATACGTCTTGCCACTTCTATTACAAAATTATACCCCATTCGATCATTTCATTGATGTTGTTGTCAACGTTCAACATTGGCCGCGATTTATTTTCAAAGCTTTTTGGTCAGGTCCGAATTTTGATTATCACAATAGAATGACGGTAGTTAATTTTTCTTTTGTTAACGGCATCAAATGGGACATACTTGACGATTGTCTTCATTATACTTTAGATTCGGAGTACCACAAAAAAGGTAGAAGAAACGAGTGTGTGGCAAGATATAATGCTTTTATCTCTGGCAGCGATGCCCATGCTAGGAGAGACAAATGCTATTCGTATCATGTTCTCAGTCGCCGCATACTAAACCTGAATCATATTATCTGTGATAATAGGGGTAGAAAATTGACGGGCCTGGTGAGTGATGAGGCAAATGTTTTAGGCGGAATGTCTGTAGCAGACGTTGAACTGGCATCACTAGATAAGGACCAGTTGGACGATTTAACGTCTGATTTTTAATATTTAGAAATATTAATAGTTTTAGGGTTAAAAGTATTTCATTTTTATTATTTATTTTTACATTTTCATTCTTTGAGGGTGGCATATTTTTTTAAATTTAAGGGTATATTTTTCTTTTTTAAGGGTGGGTAATGCAGCCACAAGGAATACCTTCTGCCGGTCCCAAGCCCGGCGAAATGCAGAGGGTCCACATATTAAATATAACTGTAGATAGGCTATATCTAACTAATATTGTTAAATTAATTGTTATTAGTGTAATATGTCTCCAAGTATTTTGTATGATTTTTTTTTGCAAATGCATTATGTCAAGCAATTACGAAAGAAATGAATTTTATCAGCCAGTGCAATCGAGGAATATTATTTCTCTAGTTTAAAATTTAAAAAACAGGAGTGGCAGTCGTGGGGACTGGCCGACAGAAGCTATGCTTCCAGTGTATATATAGAAACTAGGAAGTGTGACATTTGCAAAAATTATAATTAATTTTTTAACGAAAACTTGTTATTTTTGATTCAATGTATTATGTATTTAAAAATTTATTAATAATATAGTTTATTAATAACAATTATTAAAAAATTAAGAAAGAAATGTTTATGCGTAACTCATAAAGGTTCATTGATATAAAAAAACGAAGCAGTAAAACTTTATAGTTTCTCAAATAAAATTTACAAAAATGTACAGTATCAAAATTTCTGGAAAATTTTCGTGAAAAATAATTTATTAAATAGAAACATAAAATAAAAAATTGAAAAAGAAATTAAATTAAAGATGAAATACCAATTTTGTTTTGTGTTATAAAATTTTCTTCAGTCATTTTTTTCTATTTTTTTTACCGTATTAAATAGTTTTTAAATTCGTGGAATTTAACTTTCTTCAATTACTTATAACTATTTAAGAAATAAAGATATGTAAAGAGACTAGGGACAATAAATATTTTTTTTATTAGAATTATATTTTTTTAACTGAGCAAGTAATATATACAGTAAGATTACGAGGAAAGTACTTATACAAAATCAGTAGGTGCAAGTGAGAGGGCACAGGGAAATCTCGTTAACATGAATACATTTAGAAAAAAGAAACAGTACCCGCTTTGTATTTACCTATAACGTTCTATTATATATAGATACTTTCCTCAAAATTTTACTGTATATATATATGTATATATATATATATATATATATATATATATATATATATATATATATATATATACACACTACAAGCATCAATTGTAGTACATTCAACGCACACATCCACTTGTGTATATACATGCATATTCTTAAGGTGGTTCATGCGACTAACGTGTTTTTTCAAGATATTCTTGAAATTGTAGGTATAGTTTAATAAAGGTAATGTGAATATCATATTAAAATTTCAAAACATTTCATCGTTTCGTTTTTGATTAATCGATGTTCAAAGTTTTACAAATTACATTGAAAGTATACCTATATATATTGGAATTTTTACATTTCGTAGCTGTTAATCACAATATCTCATAAACTGCATTCAAATTGTAGTTGAAAATTTAAACATATATAAAGGAACTAATAATAAAAATTTTCCAACAAGATTCACGTAAATTCATCGTTTTATTAAAGAGATAAAGTATTTTGAAAATTTAATTATTAGATAAACGATGCATGTTTCGTTCACATTTACGTGGCTGCGCATGCGCAACTGGATCATATGAGCGCTATCTCTTTCTCTCACAGCTAGCTTTCTCTCTCTTACCGCATGAACCACCTTAAGCAGAATGGGAGAGAGGGAAAAAAAGAAAGAGAAAAAAGAATGTAAGTGTTTGTATGTTGATAGCAATTATAGCACCCTGTGCCATATTCGTACATTCACGCTGGGTGACATTTGGGACTGTCGATTTTTACACATTTAGTGCCCCTGCCGTAACGTCGCGTAAGAAGCATAGCTTCAATACTACGAGGAAAAGATAATTCAGGTACTTTGCATTTGCTTATTTCTTCATTTCCTTCTCTGTCTCTGTGTCTGTGTGTATTTGTTGAAATAATTAATAACATTTTATTATGAAATTTGTTTATTTCACTGTAAACAAGATAAAATGTTTTTAGTACAGCTTTTTGTTACGATAAATTGTAAACACATAAGGAGAAATATAAATAATCATAACATTTCATAATTTTTTTTTAGTATAGGACTTATAAGTTTTGACAATGTAATTCGGACTTCCATGATTTTTCAACATTTCTTCAAACGCTACATATTAATTTCATTCTACAACTATAATATTTTACTTTAATAGCATCAAAAACCAATTAAATATTTTATATCAATTTTTATATTTTTCGGTAAATGTTTAGAATTTTTTTAATTCTTTTTCAAATTCACATTTTATACGACATTATTTAAACTTTTCACTTTATTTTAATTTACAAGTATTTACGTTCATTATTGTTTATTATTATTATTATAAATCCTCATTTCATTAAAATTTCGCGCGCGCATGCGCTGATGCTGTAGGTGGTGGGAGAGGAGAAGTGGAGGGGATATCACGTAAGCTTTCAAGTTCGCTAACTGTGGAGCTTATTTTCATCCGAACATTTGACCAGTGCATAACGGCACAATTTTCTATTATGGACGACGATTACGATTATCTCCCCCCACGCCATCAGATTCTAACTATACGTCTACGCTTTCAGTTTCCACGTCAACGCGAAGCAGCATTAGCCTCGATGAAGAGAAACTGATACAGTTGCTTCTTCGCGACGACGACGAGCATGACGCGAGTAATGACGATGACGACGACAACGTCGTCGTCGTCGTAGACGTTATTACCGATGACATTTTCATTTTTCCACAAACTCCGTGTACGTATATAAATTTCCTTCATACCCGTGCCGGAACTTCGCCTAAAAGTGCCTCTCGTGCGGCAGGGAACGGACAAATTACATTTGTGATTTTCTTTACAGTCACATGCTCAGAAGCCACTGCGCACCTTCATACTACAACAGTTTCGGTCGCTTCACTGTCTGCTGCATGTTCCGACTATATCTATATATACTCAGTATGTCCAACCTCTGTTATTATACATCAAACATCGTTAGACATGACTGTTAAAATTATGAAATACACACACACATGATAATTGCACACGTTTTTTTTATATGAATTATCATTAGAATATTTACTGTATATCCTATGTTATCAGCTATAGGATACACATGTTCCGTTTTTTCACATTTCTTTCATGCATACACAATTTTTTTTTAACTCGCGATATTTTTTTCACGACACTCACAACACGCTTTTAGACACTTAAAAAATAAAAATACAATAAAATAATTGAATATTTATGTTCTTTTTTTGTTTCTTTACACGTTTTATTTATTTGAATTGTTAAATAAAACGAATTGTTTATCCTATGTTAACCGCTATAGGACTTTTATTTGCGATCCTCTCTCTCTTTCACGCTCTCAACGTATACTATAGTTGCTTGCGCATGCGCGCTACAACAAACTAAAGCATCAAATGACTTTTCAGTAGAAGTATTTTTCGATGTATTTTTTTACTTAAAAATGAATTTTTATCTTTTTGGGATGGCGAAGTTCCGGCCGGGCATGAAGGAAAATCGTATACGCTCCTCGGCACGAAAAAGGCTCATCATATGCGCGTGTTTTGCTTTGCTCGGCTGACGCCTCGCAAAGCAAACTTACACGCGCATGTAATGAGCCTGTTCCGTACCTCGGAACGTAATATACTATTCCTAGATTATTACTCGGATTAGTTTACATTATAATAGTACACTTCTTTTATTATGTTATCAACTGTTTCATCGTTTTTCTTTTTATGGCGTTTTTGTGGAAAATAATAGAATAACATTATGAAATAATATTCAAATAGCGACAAAGAAATAAGAATTCAAAAAAATTTAACAAAAAAGAAAAAAAATATTTTAAAATAATTAAAATATTAAATAAATTTAATGTTGTGCCAAAAGGGACTTTGTGATGGCCAATAATCCCACAAAAAAATAAAAAATAAAGAAAAAAACAAAAAAAAAAAAAAATAATTAAAAATACAAAAAAATGACAAATAAAGACACCGCAAGCTCCCCTCAACTCCACGTGCTCATTTAACATAGTTTTTTGGTTACTTACAAATTTCCAATATATTATAACTTATTAATATTTTAAAATAGATTTATACAACTACCCTTGGTTATTTGCTTTACATTCATATTTCAATATTTACAGTGTTCTATAGATAAAGTAATTTCGATATATTCTTTGCAATTGTTAACGTGACTATTACGAGTGATTCCACAAGCAGCGCCATGCAAAACAACAGCGATGATGAACATGATAGACGATTGTATTTAAATTTGTCCTATGATAATCTGTTCTGGGAAGGTGATGAACTTGGTGAACCGATGATGTTTTACCGCTGGATACAGAGTCTTCTTATTCCAATAGCTATAGAGACTCAGAATCACCATTAACAGGGAGTGAAATGGACTTTGAAGAATATGATTTTGAGTACGAGGACGTTGTTCCAGATAGTAATGACGATTATGACGACGTTCAAAATAATGTTCATAATTCCACGGCTTCTTTATCACCACCCTCGTCATTACCGATACAACAAAATATCACTTACATAAATATTCCCAGCCGTATAGTAATAAGAATATCGTTAAAAATACCCAACCAACAGTAACTGCTGATTCATCATTGCAGCCTGATGCTGCATGTATTTCCAATGTAGCTGCAACCGTTGAACCATCAGTCATTGCTGCTTCCGCATCAAAGCCCGGTGCCAATAATGTGCACAATGTTATCCAGAATGTGGAACCAGTAATCTCTTCTAATATATCAATTCAGCCCGAATCTGTCCCTACCCAAAACGTAAATGATGGTATTCAAACAGCTGGACCTGTTATTATTCCATGTAGTGTAGTTGTGATGGAAGCAAGTAGTGACAAAATGTTAGGTAAGAAAATATATATTAATTTGTATATAAGCAATTTGATTGATATTTATGTTAAACTTATTAATGAATATTTTTTAATAGATACTTTATCTGGGGAACCTGGTGTGGAGGTTATCAATGATCAATTGGGCATAAGTAAATCATTATTGAATTCAGTATCTTCATCAAATAATGTAATACAAGTAACCTCAGATAATCATAAAATTGGTAAGTAAACAAAAATAAGTTTATTCTATAAAAACTAATTTGATTAAGAAGGTAAGATATTGTTTTTTTTTGTTCTAGAAGAGATAAAAACTCCCATTGAAACAATTACAAAAGTTACTGCTGACAATGAATCCAAAGTTGTAATTTTAGAAAAACCAGATTTAGAAGATAATGTCTCGAATGCGGCAGAAATGAATCCAAAATCTATTGAGAAAAGTAAGCGAAAGAAGGCCAAATTAGAAGATGGTAAGAGTTCAAATAAAACGAAGAAAAGAAAAAGGAAAAGACGCATAAGAAAGATAAAATTTTACCCGGTACTGATGCTGTCTCAAAGAAAAGAACAAATTAAAAATACAATTAGTAGAAAAAGATAAAACATCTACAGTTACACACGCAGAAGTTTATGATAACGGCAAAACAAATATCAGAAACGAGGCCGTTGCAGAAACTTCTGGTTCCTCAACTCAGGCGACCAAAGGAGATTTAATTTTTGATAATGGTTTTGATTCAGAATTTGAGTTTCAAGATTACAGTAAAATAAGGGCATGTTATAAAACACCTAAAAAAAGAAAAGTAGACCAGATTGACGTAGATGAAAATGCGAATCATTCTCAGGCAGAATCAGCTGATATTATGAATTATTCTCACCATAGTGAACCTAGAAATAAAGCGTATAGAGCAAAAAAAGACAGTAAAAAGGGAAAACATAAACTCGAGTTAATAAAGGGAAAGTTATATAGTGTTAAGAGATCCGACCTTCCTATTTGGCCTTGTATCTACGATGGAGTCAAAGGTAAAATTCATCAGGTTCGTTTAGTATGGGGTAGTACATTAACAACTACTCGTTACGATATCGGACGTTCCGACATCAAATTTTTTGGTACGGAGGTTATAAGTGCTCAATTGACGAAACCGGAATTTACCAAAAATTCTAAATTATTAGGGAGATCATTATAATTTGCTGTCAACAACTACGACTCTTGAAATAATTCTTATATAAATGTTGCCACAAAAGTTAATTTATGTTCTATTGTTTCTAGTTTTTTCTAGTATTAATTGTGTTTCTAGTAATTTATATATTAATAACGGTTTTTATATAATTTTTTAAACTCAACTGTTAACAATGTTTGTTTTATGTTCATATAGATTAAAAACTTTTTGTATTTATAATATAATGTATAGCGAAATAGTGGATTTTTGTTCTATATTATCATTTTTTATAATCATAAGAGTTATATATCACATATAATTACGAAATCATATCATATGTACTGTTGAGGTATCCTTCAATACTTTATGTATCATCAATAATTTTCTACTTCGAATAAACAATATAATTTTATTGTGTTTATAAAAATGTTTTTATTTAAATCCTACTATTTTGTGAATATAGCATACGTAAACCATTAAGATTAACAATTTACAAATTGTTATTACTTATTGTTAAATAATAAGTAATAAAAAAATACAAATTGTTATTTCTATTCCAGTCTCCTATTGATGCCTACTAATCGGCCTGGGCCATCACCATTTACCCATCCTCAAAAGGCTTTGGTATGGTGACCGCTTTTGTGTATTTGTAGAACCAAATTTTCGTCATACCTTTCTCCTTGTAATCGCCAAACTCTGCATCGCCCGTCTTTGTCTGTGCTGAAAACTTTCTCATCCATGAACACCATATTGCGCCATTCTTTATTTGTCCGGTGTTGGTGCCCGAATGCAAATTGCAATCGATTTGGATAATCTGCCTGGTTCATCGCGCACTTTTTTGCAGCCTTACAATTTTTTATGTCGCCGGGTTTTTAATGCCTTTCTTAACGTTTGCTCACTTACCGGGATATCTAATATCATTGGTAGTTTGTAAACGGGTTGCAAATGGTTCAGTACCAGATAAAAGAAATCAGAAAAAACATTCTATTAAATTTATAAACTTTTTTATTATTATACATCAAAATATACATAATTATATGCATATTATTTATAGTTCTTATAAAATGGAATACAAAATATTTTTATGGTAAATTTTTATTCATGTTGACATAAATAATTCATTTGCTATAAAAAGCTTGTCAATTAAAAATTACTTTATATATAAATACAATTAGAATGTAAATAAATTTGAATAATTTTAAAAATTATTTGAGTCGCTATCTCTTGACAGAAGTTTTGTGAAAAGTTTGTTTTACTATGAAACTCGATTCCTTACTTTTTGTCAAAAATATTACGAATTTCATAAAAAAATCTGTTCATATATAATTATATATCTTTAAAGAACTGCGCTCTTCCAAAATTTCTACTGAATGAAGTATAATTATTTAGTAAATGGTCAAATTCAGCTTTGCAAGCAGACGACAACAACGCTTCTCATCGCACAAGGAAAGTCTGCAATTAAAACTTTTGTATTTTTTTAGTTTTCGTCAATTATTTAATATATGCGTAACTTGAAAATTAATTTTATGAGTGCATTTACAATTTCAACACATTTTATTACGTACAGATAGAGAAAATTAAGGAACCGAATTTGCGATCTCGGTCGGTATCTAACTTTGCCCCGGACTGCTCATAATCGAAGGAAGATCGTCAATATTTTCAGTTTACATTTGAGGAATTTCGGTCAAAAATTACGCACGCAGTTTTTATCAAAACTTTGAAAAAAGTTGTTATTTTTTTCAAATACTCCATACAGTCTTCGACAGTGCAACTTGGAATAATTACCGTTTGTAAATAATCTCAAATTTTGTTCAGCAGTATATACCGCTTCCACTAAAGAATCTAGTAACGTGCCAACATCCCTTAATGTCAACCAGCGAAAACGCTTATTTAAAAATTGTCACATGATTCTCAATGCACTGCGTGAATATAAATAAATTAAATAAATCGAATACTTTACCTCTGCATTTCTCCGGGCTTGTGACCAGCGTATTATTTAGAAATAAGGCTGCATTACTAGCTGAAATAAATAAAGATATTATTGTCATTTAACTAACATTACCAACATTATACTTTTTTCAATTATGATATATTATTCAACATAATAAATCTTAATTTTGACGTGTTTGGAGTTAGCGTATTCAGTAATATATATTCTCACGCAATAATGAAACAGTCATGAAAATTATTATATACTAACTTACAGTGTATAGAAACTGTAAGACTTATATATAATGTTAATTCATATTATATACTCTGTATTCATTTATTTTAGAACGTATTGGAGTTGTTTGTTTTATCTAATATAAATAATCTGTGTTTCTGTTAAGAACTAGAAATTACGAGCATGCTTTTATTAATTTAACTGGTTGCTTTATATATATGTAAAGTTTTGTATGTAAGAGCAAGCGATATTTGTCCTATCCTAGATGGATGTATTTTTTTCTTCCCGACCAATCTGTGATACTTCCATCGATCAAATTCAAGCAAAAAATTGGCATTGGGCAGACTTATCATCAAAGGTTTCTCGTAGAGAAGTGAAAGTTGGTGCATTTGAAAGCACGCACAAAGCTATGTTGACCTTTAGTGATTTTTTTTTTATTTATTTATAATAGCTTGGTTTTCTTGCACTTTAGAGGGGTGAGTCCTTGGGCAAAGCTGTAGCAATAATTTGTCTTGACCTACTCTGGTTGTCCCAAATTTTGGATATCAGCCAGATTTTTCATCAAAGGCTCATCGTAGGGGAGCGAAAGTTAATGTAGTTGATACCCCCATAAAAATATAATGACCTATGATGTTTAAAAATTGATTTTCCACTTAATTCTTGTTTTTTCTACCCATCATGAATGTTATAGACTTAAAGAAAATAAATGGGCGAAATTTGACAAATTAACTATTTCTTTAGTTAAATAAATAAAAATAATTAAAGAAATAATGGAAAATAAGTATTTTATAACCTGAAACACTTGACCAAGAGCAAAAAAAGCGAGATTAAAAAAAAAATAACCCAAAAATAACCCAAAATTTTCTGGTTGTTTTCTGGTTATTTTTGGGTTATTTGTGGGTTATAGGTGGTTGTCACGGATGATTTTTCAGGATCGATTCCTTTTTCGACGGGCTATCGATTGCCGCTATCCCCAGATCCGGCCGGAATTTCCATCATATAGAAAACGGTGATTGAATTTTGGTCGACCAAAACTTTTTTCTTGTTTTTCGAAGATCTATCGATTTCTGACATCCCCAGACTCGTACGAGGTCTCTATCATTGGAAACTCGCAATCGACTTTTTAACTAATTGAAAACTTTTAACAGTTTCTTCAAGCGCTGCGCTATGATACGTGGTCACTTGGGCGAGTCCCGAGGCGTTGACCCGCTGTGCCTGCTCTTGGAAGTAAGCTCCGTGATCGCGGTCAGGATGGGTCTCATAATCATCGTCGTCGTCGCGTCCTGACAAAAATTCTATGACGTGAATTATCTCGTGAGCTATGGTATTCCCGAGGGCTGCCCACGATCCCGTCCTTTCAAATTCTGCCCGGTGGAGAGGGGCACTTAAATATACTGTCCTATCGAGTGGTTCAGTACTTCCGGAATTTTTTCTTTTCTGCTCGACCCACTTGTATGTGAATTGCAGTGGATTAGGATACTCTGGTTGTGGCCAGAGAGCATCCCGCAATTCTCGTACGATGGGTACGAGCGGAGGGAGAAGATCTTTTGAAGAACGGTTCTTTGCAGGATTTGAAAGTCCGGGGTGCAGGTTACCGCCTCCACCGGAATTCCGTGTAACGGGCATGTTTGTTGTTGTTTGATGATGTTGCTGATGGTGTTGTTTTTGTTGTCGTTGTTGTTACTGTTATTGTTGATATTATATCGAATGTTGTGCTTATTCGAAGAACCGATATGCGTTTCTTATTTTATTTATTAGTATTTAATAATAATAATCAATGGCGCTAATTACAAAAAATTATTTACAGAAAATCCAAGGATATAACGGACAATTCAGAAACAACAACAACAACGACAACAGCCGTAACAACAACAACAACAACAACAACAACAACAACAACAACAACAACAACAACAACAATAGCAGCAACAACAACAACAACAACAAAAACAACAAATGATTCAACAGTAAAAAATTCAAATAATGTAACAAAATGTAATGAAAAATCTACAAATATTACAAGAGATGATAAAAAATTAACCAAAACAACAGAAAAAAAATTACGTGCACTCGTATGTCCTTGGATCCAAATGTGGATTATTGCACTACTTCTTACCAGCAGCAGCGGACTACTGTTGAAAACGTAGACGAAGAGAAACTGGAGCAAACAATTGTTACTCTAAGAGTTGAGCCATTAACTCTTACAGGAAAAATTGATTACGATTCATTCGCGATTTTATCAATGAATCTTGATGATTACGATACGCGTCTAAAAAATGTGGTCCATTGTAATATAAACATCCAGGATTGCCGTAACTCCAAATTGCTTCAAAGAGTGAAAAAAATGTCACCAAACGCAAAAAAATTTGTAGAGGCGAGGCTTGTTAATAATGGTATGGACTCCATATACGTTTTATTCGCTCTCGATCGGGATGATTACACGGATATCCGGGATAATTACCTGATGAGAGTTATAAGACCATCGTTAATGGCCATTCCATCGTCCAGTAAAACATATAAAACACAAAAGGAGGACAATACGAATAAACAATGGACCATATTTAAAGAAGATTTTAAGCCATTTGCCATCGAGGTGACACGTCTCACTAGAACGTTTGAGAACGAATTCAAGAGCGTAGAAAACGTCTTTTATTATATGTGCTCGCATGGCTGTAAGAGCGAAAACGGAGAATACATTAAAAAAGGTATTCAGCAAAATTTGATTGATAATCCAGTAGGCTTGGAATTAATACAAGTGCACGTGGCCTGCACGATAAATGCTCCCGATGAAGGCCATTACGTTCTGGATTATCAAGGACTTGAGAAAACCTTAAGTAAAAGATGTTTTTACGCTCAAAAGAATTATTTTATGATGGACAGTGGTATGTTTCACGGAGTAGTTGCCCCGAAATCGCTGGATCGCGACTATCTCTATGCGTATGCCACTATCGATCATAAAATCCAATTTCACGATAGAGCACCATCAGTATTGGCGTACGCAATGACAGGCGGCTTTAATGCACCATACTGCAACGTAAAAAACTCCTTTGCCAATCACAAATCCAATACAAAATAGCGAATAGAAGGTAATATTTTTTTTTTTTTTTTTTTATTATATTCACGGGCATTACTGCCCTTTTTAACACTAGAAATTAATTTTCAATACAACACAATGTGACAATATTTTAAATATTTTTATCTTTGTTATTTTTATTTTTAACGATTAACGTAATTTTTTTTGTTTTTTTTAAGGATGGTGCCAATGGCTAAAAGCCACGAAAAATTCGATGGATTTACGAATCGAAGGAGTTTTTTCGTTCAGCTGTTTGAAAAAATTTGTACTCTATCCCAATGAATACAGAAGCTCGTTGGAAACGAACTCCCAGTACGAATTGTTCAATTTCATGAACTTGCTGAAAAGAAATAATGCTATAGTATTGATACAAAACTCCCACCAATATGCGGTAAGCTGTATTGGTCAGGATCTAGGTATTTTGTTGTCAGCGGTTCAAGATGAAACTGGTAATTACAATAACTAATTATTATTAAAAAAATTGCTTTAAAAATAACAATATATCTATTACTTTTTACAGGAATATTAATGCCATCGAATTCTGTCATAAAAATTTACAAAGCGGAACAAAAGGTTAAGGCGTTTATCGAGGGCACGACTAATCGCTTTAACATAAAGTTTGTAAATTCGTGCTCCGTAACAAGTGATGGATTAAGAAGGTTTTATAAAACCGCATCGATACAATTGCCAAATTCGTTTTTCGTAGATTTTCGAAACGAATTTATGTACATAGGATCCGATGCTTATGAAACCTTAAAAATTATCAACTTCATGATTAACGGCATGTCAGAGCTGCAGCAACTGAGTTTTGATTTTTTTATTTTATCAATATCTTTTTAAATTCATAAATTAAACAAATATAATGACTTGTCCGCACTAAAGCTATATTAGTACAATAATTTTTGTTAAAATATAAAATCATTTGGACTTGTTATTTTTTTATGAGCTTTGATTGGAAATTAGATATTAAACTCGACAAACCTAACCTTAAAATACGATACATTGAAAGTTTTTATTATAACTTTGTATGTATAATATTTTGGTGGATTTCTTGGGTTGTCCGCACTAGAGTTTAACCTTACAAATTTTTTCTTTGTAGTAAAAAAACTCGATTAAACGCATCGTTTATTCATAAGTTAGGATTGAAAATATTATTAGAAGGCGGACAGCTTCGTCATGCTCTTAAGAACAATGAAAACGCCAGTAGTACGAAGGATGAAGTAAGTTTATTTCCTTCATACCCGTGCCGGAACTTCGCATAAAAGTGCCTCTCGTGCGGCAGGGAACGGGCAAATTACATTTGTGATTTTCTTTACAGTCACATGCTCAGAAGCCACTGCGCACCTTCATACTACAACAGTTTCGGTCGCTTCACTGTCTGCTGCATGTTCCGACTATATCTATATATACTCAGTATGTCTAACCTCTGTTATTATACATCAAACATCGTTAGACATGACTGTTAAAATTATGAAATACACACACACATAATTACACACGTTTTTTTTATATGAATTATCATTAGAATATTTACTGTATATCCTATGTTATCAGCTATAGGATACACATGTTCCGTTTTTTCACATTTCTTTCATGCATACACAATTTTTTTTTAACTCGCGATATTTTTTTCACGACACTCACAACACGCTTTTAGACACTTAAATAATAAAAATACAATAAAATAATTGAATATTTATGTACTTTTTTTTGTTTCTTTACACGTTTTATTTATTTGAATTGTTAAATAAAACGAATTGTTTATCCTATGTTAACCGCTATAGGTCTTTTATTTGCGATTCTCTCTCTCTTTCTCTTTCTCTTTCACGCTCTCAACGTATACTACAGTTGCTTGCGCATGCGAGCTACAACAAACTAAAGCATCAAATGACTTTTCACTAGAAGTCGTTTTCGATGTATTTTTTTACTTAAAAATGAATTTTTATCTTTTTGGGATGGCGAAGTTCCGGCCGGGCATGAAGGAAAATCGTATACGCTCCTCGGCACGAAAAAGGCTCATCATATGCGCGTGTTTTGCTTTGCTCGGCTGACGCCTCGCAAAGCAAACTTACACGCGCATGTAATGAGCCTGTTTCGTACCTCGGAACGTAATATACTATATTTGAAATGCTTGATCAATTGTACACGTGCCTCAGTAGAGGAATATTAAGAAGGGCAAACAGCGGCGTGCCTTTTTATAGTCGAACTATTCAACTGTCACTTGTGAGCAGGTGAATATTATACTTATTATTATTATTATTATTATTATTATTACAATATCTTTATTATTGTTCTTAATACTATAACTTTTTAAATTACAGATTAGTGTGCGTAGAGGATATTGTGGCTACTCTCAAGAATCCTCCATCTTTATCAATGGCAATGGTCCTGTCGGCTGTTTTGGAAGAAAAGAATTCTATTAAGTCGACATGGTCCAAAATCATTATATTTTGCAAACGCAATGTGCAAGTTTGGCCATGCATATTTTATACGAAATATACTGATTCCAAAAAATGGGTCAAAATTCAAAGATTAGCTGGGATACCAAAATCTAATCGATTGATAAAACAATACAATCTTAAACATATTTCGAAGAATATTAGTGCCACCGCAAAGGATGAAAGTACTGAGGTAAAAAAATTAAAATTACTTTTGAAAGAAAAAGATGATTGTATTGTTCGATTAATCGAAGAAAGAGAAGAAAGGAAGAGAGATGAGATCGTGGATATGTATCTCGAATATGCCAAAAAATCCAAGACAACAACAACAACAACAACAACAACAACAACAACAACAACAACGGCAACAACAACAACAACAACAACAACAACGCCAACAATACAAAGAAACGAGCAAGGAAATGTTTTCATAAAACCCAAGGATGGGAAAGAAAAGCATGAAGAGAATATTAAAGTGATGGAAAAAGAAAAAATTGAGTGCCAAAAAGTAATAGACTTGAATGTACAAAAAATAAAAGAATTGAATGAAAATATTGTGGAAGGAGAAAGCAAGGTACAATATTATATTGAATTAGAAAGAAAAAGACATGAAATTGAAACATTAAAAGAAAACAAATGGAAGATGAAATGGAAAAGATGAAAAAACTTGAAGAAACTAAAAGAGAAGGTTAGAAGAGGAAAAACAAGAAGAAGAAGAAAAAAGAAAAGCAGAAGAAGAAAAAATAGAATTGAGAAAGAGCAATATGGTACTGCCGACGAAATCCGATGCTTGTCGAGTTATTTCCATGAGTGAAGAGAAGCTAATTCTTGAAGCAGCTTGCAACTTCTGGAAACAGCATCGACAAGTATGGAAAAGCGGTAAAACCATACCAGGATTAGAAGGCAGGACAAACATGATTCTTCGTAAGAAGGCAATTCGTCTCCAGCAGAGAATCAGCTACGTTGAGCTCATGAAGTTTGAGCTGTCTGAAAGTTCAGCCAAATCGCTAAAAGCCAAGGTAAAGGGAATCAAGACATAAAAAAAAAACAATTTTAGACTCAAAATTTTATACAAACTCAGTGAGTGACAAAAACACGTGTGATAAGTGAGATGAAAGTGGGGTAGTGAAACAAATTTTTAAATAATAAACTGCAAAGACAGTGTTGATATGAAATTAAAAACGGGTGGAAGGGTGGGTAATGCAGCCATCAAACATTGATGCCGGTCCCAAGCCCGGATAAATGCAGAGGGGCCACCATTTTAGACAAAAAAAGCGTTATTTACCGTAAAACCCAAAAAAAAGTTCCATAATTGTTCCATGTTTGGCTATCATACTCGCTTCTTTGCCGAAAAACACCCCTTTTCAAAACCCGCTTGAGTTTCTTTATCTATAGTGTGGGTTATTGGATTAACATTATATCACTATATATATAAATATTCATTACAATATAATTATTTATTCATTTTTATTACAGGATGCTATTTAGGGGAGCGCGGTGGCGTGATGGATATAGAGCTCTTGTCTCCAACGTGGAGGGCATGTGTTCTAATCCTGGCCACGTACCTCTGACTTTTTTTTCGAAAGAAAAATTAGTGTATGTGCTATTTATATCGCGACTCTCAAAAAAATCCGACCTCATTGGATATCGGTTGATTGTTTGTCACAAAAGTGGCTGACCATCTATCGGTAGTCTAAGATTTCGGTATGATGTGTCAGATATTGGCATCTATTTGGCACAAGCTATCCTGTGCCAAACTGCTGCCGGGCTACAATCTATCTGATATAATCATGAAAAAATGTTAATCATGTAGAGAACAATATTCTCATATATTAACTTTTAAAAAGAAAAAAAAATAGGATGCTATTTACGACTAGCAGTTGTTGTCTTTATATAGCAGGATAATTATTTCTTTAGTTATATATTTCAAAAATTAATAAATTTGTTATTTCATTGTTGTGATATACAGAAAAATAAATAAATTCCAACTTTTGTCACAAGTCGTAATTTGCATCCTGTTATCAATGTTTAAAATGTTAAATAATATTTTTATATACAAAATTAATGTTATTATATTATTTGTTTCAGAATCTGTGATTTATAAATACTAAGCTTGTCAAAGACAAATATATTGATCAAATACTGCATATATTTTGAGTATATTATATTTTGCAGTACAACCAAAAATTAATAAACTGTAAATTGTAAGCATATATACTATTTAATTGATTAATTTCCTATTTATGAGATATATATATATATATATAAATATATATATATATATATATATATATATATATATATATATATATATATAGTTTGTATTTATATAAATGTTTTCTTTTTTTTTAGATATTAATGATCAATTTATTATATACTTGATATTTAACATTTTATATTCATGACAATGGTTTTTATTTTTTTTTTTATATATATAATATAAAGACCCCTATAGGCGATAAGTTTTGAATAACATGTGGTTAATGTAAAACATTTATTTATCAAATGTTATCATGGTAATCTGTCTAATATATTTTCATATATTGTATGTGAACATTATATATATTGTAATTTTTTAATTTTTATTTATAACCATCTTTATAGTTTATTCATTTTATAACAATACATTGAAAACTCATCGCATTTAGGAGTCTTAAAGTTATGAATTAATAAATTTCGCAATAATATTTTTTAAAATTTATTTACAGGCTGAGAATTTGAAACATACGATTGTGACCAAGTCCAATAAACATCTGTTTATTAATAATGTATATAAAGATATTGATAGCCTCGTTTTTGCATCAAGGAGTTTGGATGCATACATCATCAGAAGGTGCTTTAAAATAGCCTGTGTAGATGAGTCAAAGGTTCATCCATGCACACAAAAAAAATTAACAGCCGCCATTTCAAAAGAGGATGATGCGAGATTTGTCGAATTTAACTTGGGTAGCAGCGGGACCTTTATGATCAATATTTTATGTTTAGTAAAGGCATCTACTAAAATATCGCATTTTCGACGCACATTTCTGGAAACAGTTATTCGGAAATGCGGAGATCAATTGAAAGGGGGTCGCTCTAGCATTTTTGGCGTTAAAAATTTTATTATAGGTAGATATTTTATTTATCTTTATCATGATCTAAAAATATAATACTTATAAACCGTATTAATATAAATTTTAATGTTGCACAGGTGATAAAAAAAAAAGATCACTATATTTCCAGAAAATTGGAAGCAATTTTCATTGGCTGTTGGGCATTTATCCTTGAAATGGCAGGAAACGAATGAAATAAAGGAAATTTTTTTTATAAGATATGTGCATGGGGTGCAAGAACGCGTTCAGTCAATAGATTTTGACGAATTGATGCGGTCCTATGAGATTGATTGGAAATACAACGATGAGGCCATTTTTCAAATCCATGTAGGCACCATCATTGAGCCATTCGATCAAGAATGCCTCCTTTTGAACTTTGATGCGGTCGATGAAGCTCTGTCTTTTTTATCATTTCAAAGAAATAGCGTTAAATACAGGCCATTCTTTCTTTATAATTCTGGTCACTTGACGTAAGTTAGATATTGTTTTTTTTTGGTTATTTAAATTTAACGATGCTTGTATCAACTGTTATGTAGTTGACAATCTAAAGTTTTTGTTTTATTTAATTAATGTTTCCAGTTATCGAGAGAAGTATGCTAGATTTGATCAAATTCCCAATGCCATAACTTACGTACAAGTTTATTGTCCGGAGATCCATGCTTTGACACGCAAGCGTTTGGGCTCTTTCACGATGTATGTCGCGTGTGGAGGTTTTAGGTAATGTAACAAATTTTGTTTGAAAGGATAATGAAAACTTAATAACGCACATAAATAAATGTATTCTGTTACAGCGATCCAAAACATGCAGAGTACAAATGCTTGAGGGATATGTCGATGGATGTAAGGAGTTCTCTATCGGAATATAAAACTTTTCTTGATCTCGTTAAATGTGGTATGAGCTTAAGGTTTGAAGAGGAGCGAACCTATCAATCAAAAAAACGTTTTTACTGATGCTCGACAAAATTTTAGATCCGGTAAAATTATGTTTTATTAGTTTAGAGAAGGCCAGAGCTAATTTCTTATGTTTTAATCATAAAATTTAACACATTTTAAACGCCAAGTAACTACTTTAATTTGAACACTTGTACAAGCTTTGATTTTTAAAATATTACCTTTAGTAATTTTCGGCAAGCGCGAAATTAAACAAAGTTTCACTTGATTCCAATTACTTTACATGTGAATGGATGTTTTCTTTCATATTTTCAGAATTTTTTATTTAAATTTCAATTTTATTTCAATTTGTTACCCATCATCAACTTTTATTTACTCGTTGTCCCATTTCTTAACCTTTTCTTTATAAAATTTCTTGATTTTTTTAATTTTTTAATTTGTTCAAATGAGTTTTTTGGACCCATTTTCTACTTTCCCTTTTTTTAACAATTTTTGTATGTATTTATAATTTATTTATTTTTTGTTTATCTTTTTTTCCCTTTCCCCCCTCTTTTCCCTTTTTTATCCTTTATTTTTACATGCTTTCCACCTTTTACCACTTTTCAACCCTATTTATTCCCCTTTTCCCCTTTGTTCTTTTCCTCATTCCACCCTTTTTCCCAATTTCCCCCCTTTGTTACCCCTTTTTTTTTCTTTTTTCACTCTTTTTATACTTAATTTTATTCTTTTTCCCACCTTTTACCACTTTCCCCCTATTTAGTCCCCTTCCCCCCTTTTTCCCATTTCCCCCCTTTTTAACCATTTTTTCTTTTCCCTCCTTTTTATTCTTCATTTTTTTCTTTTTACCGCCATTTACCATTTTCCCCCCTATTTTTTCCCCTTTTCCCCTGTTTTCTTTTGCCCCCTTTTTCCCCTTTCGGCCTTTTTCCACCGTTTTCCCCTTGCTGTCGGTATCGGAATAAGCTCTGGATTGCTCTTTGATTAAAACTTAATTTGATTTATATAATATTATTATTCTAATTGTAGGTAAGGATGAATGGTCCGTTATTTCTAAACTATTTTTAGAAACTGGCTGCATTCAATGCATACATGAAGGTTGGCCAAATTACTTAGATGCCAGTATAAGTAAGGATATTTTAACTGTAGAAAGTGTCATCAATAGTTTTAGCGGACTTAAAATCAATCGATCATCGATAGAGAAAGTGTATGATGCCGAAATGAAACTTAAAATGTTTTTATACGGCTCATACAATGAGATCCATTGCCGCAGGTTGTACAAGATCTTAGAAAAACCTGTTGAAAAATTTTGCGATAGTTTGGTCAATGGTTGTATCGTCTTTAAATCATCATATGATATTGACATAAACAAAATGAAATCTTCAGAACCAATAAATTTCTCCAAATTAAGACATTCGCTGCCACCACACGTCAAAATCTTTTTTGAAGACATTTTACTAAAATGCTTGTTATGGAGAGAGAAGAATCACAGTAATTGTGAAACTGAAATTGAGGATTTTGTTGATTTCATAATTATTTTGTTAGGTAATAATTATTAAAATGCAATATTATATTTTTAATTAAGGATGCATGATATAATTGTAATTCTTATAATAGTGACGTAGCTACTCAGTGTGTTTGTGAACAAATCATATGTAGCTACCCTATAAATCTTTGTTTATTAATAATTTTTTTATTATTTTTGACTCACTTTTAACTAATATTAAAACATTTTCCCACATTTTTAGTGTTTTCGAATTTTTTGCAACTAATTTTAAAAAATTTTGATTTTTTTTTTTTTTTTCACATTTTAAACTGATAATTTTCCAATCTAACCCTTTTTCAAAATTTTTTTAAATTTTTTAAATTTATTTTTTATAAAATAACTTTTTTTTTTTAATTTCTAAGTTTTATTTTCAAATACTCACAATATTTTTTTTTTATTTATAAATTTTATTTTTTTTTTCTTAAATTTGATGAAAACAATTTTACAGATTTTGCATAATATTAAATATATTGACAAATTGAATTTTTTTAGGTAATGTAGCCAGGTTTTTCAAGGGTTTTCCAAAATCTAACGTTACCTACAATTCCTCAACTGTACTAAAGAAAGAAAGTCTTATGCATCAATATAAAATGCACAAACAAAAAGGTACATCAAGTAGGTTTACTGTCGCTGGAAATGTGCACATTAATGACCTTGTTCAAAAAATACTGAATCCAAAGTCATTGATAGGAACTTTGATTTCTTCGATGGTTGGAACATTATGCGAGGATGAAAAATATAAGAGGATTTTAAAACAACAATGTTTACAAAAAATCAGCATATTATTTTTTTTGCTTTTTTGTACAATTTTTTTTTTTGGTGTTTTACGGTTTTTTTTTCAGTTTTTGGGAATATTTTTTTTAATTTTTTGAAAATTTCATCTACTTTAAGCTCCACCCCCCCTCGTGCGAGAATGTGTGTATATATATATGTAATATATATCATTTATTCAAATTTTCAGTTTTTTTTAACTTTTTATAATTTTTTGTTAATTTTTTCAACTTATCGACATAAATTCGTAAAATTTTAAAGAAATTAAACCTAATTTGAACGCCGATACATCCTCTAACCGCGCAACAATATTTACATATAGTATTTATTCAAAGTTTTTACTCTTTTTTATGTATGTCTTTGCTTTTTCGGCCTTTTTTCAGTTATTAAAAATATTTTTTGGAAAGTTTATCAAAAATTTCTTTTATTCACAGCTCCAAACCCCCCTCCCCCCGCGGATATATAGATATATATGCATCATTTATTCATACTTTCAGCTTTCTTCGACTTCTATTGTTTTTTTTTTAAATTTTACAAAATTTATTTGTGATATTTTAAAGAAATTAAACCTATCCCAAACACCAATACATCCCCTCCCCCGCGCAATAATATTTACATATAGTATTTATTCAAAGTTTTTACTCTTTATGTAGGTTGCTTTTGTTTTTAGGCTTTTTTTCAGTTTTTTAAGGATTTTGTTGTGAAAATTTCAAAAAAATATCATGTTCTCCAGCTGTGCTACGTCCTCGTGTCCAGCGTGTGAATATTTATGAACAAATATATGTATAGACACATATTATTTTTTTTTTAATTAAATTTTAATTTTTTCAAATATTAATTTCATTCATATGTTAACATCTTTAAAGACAAAAAGTTCTACTATATTATAGAGAAGAAAAACAGAGATGTTGGGCTGCTTGTGTAGATGTAGCCAAACGTTTGGAACTCCATCTCTCGGTAGCGAATTGACTGAATTTCTGGCAGTTCACAGGTAACATTACTATCACTTATATCTATTTTAAGACCAATTATTGCTCGATTTTAGGGATGCAAAACGGAGCTATTCAGCTGCACATATATTTGTAACCAAATATTTGCTACTACATAGCTCGAAATCTGCCAGATCGAATTCATAGAAACTTATAGGTTACATTACTTATGTTAACATCTGCAACGATAAAAAGTTTCACTACATTCTACACCGAGAGACTTTTGCACCATAAAAGATAGTACGTTTTAGAAACGCACTACAAGGTGGCGCGCATGCACAATATTTTTGAAATATGCAAGATAAATATCGATGCGGCGCCACCTTGCGCTGTGTTTTACGATTAATGCACGAAAAAAAGTGATGCATGCATTATAAAATGTAAGGCAATACATATGATTTACGTAGCAGAAGGCATCACTTTTTCTAGTGAGGGCGCGCATTAAGTTTATTGAGGCAAAAGTCTCTCCGTGTAGGGAAGCAGAACGGAGATATCGGGCTGCTTGTGTAGATGTGGCGAAACGTTTGGAACTCCATGTCTCGGTAGCAAATAGACTAAATTCCTGTTAGTTCATAGGTAACATTACTATCACTTATATCTATTTTAAGACTAAATATTGCTTGATTTTAGAGATGTAAAACGGGGGTATTCAGCTATTCCTATATTTGTAACCAAATATTTGCTACTTCATAGCTCGAAAGCTGCCAGATCGAATTTATAGAAACTTATAGGTTACATCACTTATGTTAACATCTTTGACGACAAAAAGTTTCACTACATTCTAGGGAAGCAGAACAGAGATATTGGGCAGCTTGTGTAGATGTAGCCAAACATTTGGAGTTCCATGCCTAAGTAGCAAACAGACTAAGTTTCTGGCAGTTCATAGGTATCATTATCATCACTTATATCTATTTTCAGACCAAATATTGCTCGACTTTAGGGATGCTAAACGGAGGTATTGAGCTGCACATATATTTGTAACCAAATATTTGCAACTTCATAGCTCGAAAACTGCCTGATCGAATTCATAGAAACTTATAGGTTTTAAAGAGCGTACAAGGGTTTTTTGGTGTATGGGGGATGAAAAAGGGGGGGTTTTTTGTAAAGAAAGAAGAAAGAATTGCGTTTGAATGTTTTTTCTTTTTTTCAAAGATTTTTTTACCCCTTTCTTTTTATTAAGTTTTTAAAGTTTTTTCTACCTATTTTTCTTAGTATTTAGGAGATTTTTCCCTCTTTTTTAGAGATTTCATAGAGAGAATTGAGTTTTTATTGAAAAGATTTTTGAGAATAACCCAAAATAACCCAATAATAACCCAAAAAAACTCAACTATAAGCCAAAATAACCCAAAATAACACAACTATTACCCAACAATAACCCGAAAAGACAACACAAAAAGAAGATTCTTAACCCAATAACTGAACGAAAATAACAAAATCTTTAACCCAATCACCCAAAATAACCTAAGAATGTTCCACTAATAATTCATCTGATATTTTTAACGTGAATTGATTCTAAATCATAAAATTACCAAGATAAATATAACATTATTCAAAATAACCCTTACATAACCCGCAAATATCTTATAAATGACTTTTCTGTATTTGATGGGTAATTTTAAAACATTATTAATGTATTTTACTAATCGCTAGATTTCATAAGAAAAAATTGGGAAAAATATATAAACTTAAATAACTCGAGAATAACTCAACAATAACCCACAAATAAACCACAAATAATCCATAAATGACTCATCTAGAATTTTTAACGTAAATTAATTATGAATTATGAAAATGATTTAATCCACTTAAAATAATACATAAATAACACAAAAATAATTCATAAATGACTTGAATTAATTTTTAATGTAAATCAATTTTAAATAATAAAATCACTCATTTATTGTAACCCAAAACAACCCAAGAATAACCCATAAATGGCATATCTTAAATTTTGAACGTAAAATGATTGAATATCGTATAATTTGTTAGATAAATAAAAAAAATTGTATTATTTATAACCCACAAGCTAATCAACCAAATGACACAGTCGTGATCAATTATTACCCAATTTTTTATCGTGCAACGTAAAGTGCATAAAATACAGGAATGGTGCTTAAAAACTAAAACACTCCATAAAAACCCTTAATTACCCAAAAATAATTCACAAATTAACCACAAATAACTCATCAACGATCATCTAAAATTTTAGATGTAAATTGATCATAAATGAAATTATCGAAATAATCGACTTAAAATAAAATAAATAACCTACACATAACTCATAAATGACCTATCCGAATTTTTTCAAGTAAATTGATTGTATATCGTGAAATTTATAGAGATAATCATAAAATTTACTATATTATTTTTAATACATACCATTAATCCAATTGACTCATTCATGACCTTGATAACTCATTTGTAACCCACTAGCAATACGTTTATTACCTACTTCATTGTTTATATTCATATAAAAACCAATATGTAATTTTGTGTAAATTATGGGCAATTTGTGGGTAATTTTAAAAAATTATGAAGAATATATATTATAAGAGACAATAATAGGTCATTCCGGGTACTTTTGAACAAATTTTATATTTATATTATTGATTATATCATCAATATTGAAAATATTGAATCTCATTACAAATTTCTTTATATATAATCGTTTGTATAGTAAGAATCGTCCGTTTTTTACTATTTTTTATTGATTTTTAAGTTTGTTCCTTGTAAAAGAAAGGAAATAATGGGTTAGGGGGGTAAGAATTCTATACAATTCTTCGGGACCTGGTTCAAATAAAAGAGATTAACAAAAGCTATCAAACCATAGTGGTCTGAGGTCAAAATTGTAAAAAAAACATAGGTAATCCGGAAAATTAAAATTTTTTTTTTCGCGTTACTTGGTCCCTCTGCTCGGTAGAGGGATGGTTCTTTAAGCAAAAGAAAATATTCTGTTTTTTGACTATTCTACATGTTTCAAACACCAATACTTTGTAACTTGTTATTTAGCTATAGGCTAAGAGAGTAGAAAAGGGTGGAATCTTGCGGAACACGATGCTAAATGCAAAGATTTCTTTGGACAACTTGTAGTATTTGATGATTGAGGTGTTTACTGTTTATATTATATTTTCCTTAATTCTTACATGATCTTGATGTTTTATTCCTGTTTATTTAGCAATCAATTAAAGTTATAATGATTTATAATTTTATGAACTTAAAAATTTTATTTTGTTTTCAGTTATCCCCAAAATATTTAAGAAGTAATCTTCCAAC
Organism: Anastatus disparis; assembly: GCA_017163975.1. Taxonomy (NCBI): domain Eukaryota; kingdom Metazoa; phylum Arthropoda; class Insecta; order Hymenoptera; family Eupelmidae; genus Anastatus; species Anastatus disparis. The sequence continues at coordinate 76,293 of JAFFSR010000167.1, forward strand.
TGGTCAATCTGCAGTATTTTTTTAAAGGATTTGTTGATGGAGACGAGTTTACAAAAAAGAATATTGAAAAAAAAAACACTGGGTAAAAATTATCTTACCAAAAATAGAGTGAAATCCTAATTACCTAGTATCATACGATTAAGGAAATCGTTTAGTGCTATAAGTGATACAAATGTACTGTTACCAATCAAGAGAAGATGTGTAGAAAATTTCATTTTATTGGTATCTTTACAAAGTACAAAACAGAAGTTTCACATACAATAAATGAATCAATAAAGTAACTGCCAGATTGCATATCTCTTATAAAGGAAGTTTACATTTTATGGTTATGTTTAAAGCTAAAAAGATAACCATAAAAAATTATCAAGATGAGGCTTAATGAAAGCTATTTATATGAATGAGAAAAGATTCGCTAAAGATAAATTCTCATCACCAGATTCAGTCTTATGATGATGCTAAATGCAAAGATTTCTTGGGACAACTTGTAGCATTTGATGATTGAGGTGATTACTTTTTATATTATTTTATTCTTAATTCTTACATGATCTTCATGTTTTATTCAGCAATCGATTAAAGTTATAATGATTTAATATTTTATGAACTTAAAAATTTTATTTTGTTTTCAGTTATCCCCAAAATATTTAAGAAGTAATCTTCCAACTGGTCAATCTGCAGTATTTTTTTAAAGGATTTGTTGATGGAGACGAGTTTACAAAAAAAGAATGTTGAAAAAAAAATATTGGGTAAAAAATTATCTTACCAAAAATAGAGTGAAATCCTAATTACCTAGTATCATACGATTAAGGAAATCGTTGAGTGCTATAAGTGATACTAATGTACTGTTACCAATCAAGAAAAGATGTGTAGAAAATTTCATTTTATTAGTATCTTTATAAAGTACAAAACAGAAGTTTCACATACAATAAATGAATCAATAAAGTAACTGCCAGATTGCATATCTCTTATAAAGGAAGTTTACATTTTATGGTTATGTTTAAAGCTAAAAAAGATAACCATAAAAAATTATCAAGATCAGGCTGAATGAAAGCTATTTATATGAATGAGAAAAGATTCGCTAAACATAAATTCTCATCACCAGATTCAGTCTTACGATGATGCTAAATGCAAAGATTTCTTTGGCCAACTTGTAGTATTTGATGATTAAGGTGATTACTTTTTATATTATTTTATTCTTAATTCTTACATGATCTTCACGTTTTATTCAGCAATTGATTAAAGTTATAATGATTTAATATTTTATGAACTTAAAAATTTTATTTTGTTTTCAATTATCCCCAAAATATTTAAGAAGTAATCTTCCAACTGGTCAATCTGCAGTATTTTTTTAAAGGATTTGTTGATGGAGACGAGTTTACAAAAAAGAATGTTGAAAAAAAACACTGGGTAAAAATTATCTTACCAAAAATAGAGAGAAATCCTAATTACCTAGTATCATACGATTAAGGAAATCGTTGAGTGCTATAAGTGATACTAATGTACTGTTACCAATCAAGAGAAGATGTTTAGAAAATCATAGTAAATTTATATGTCCATAAAGTACAAAATAGAAGTTTCACATAAATTTAATCAATAGATAAAGTAAGCGCTGGCCTAAAGTAAAGAAGTTTTATTAAATTAAAAAAAAATGAGCCTAATAAAAATATTTTGTTGAATGTACAATCATTTTATGGTTTGTCAAATGCTTTAAATGAATCTTTTACATTAGCGCCATTCAATATTAATTTTAAAGTAAAACAGACAAAAAAAAATTCGAAGAGTTTGATAACAGTAAACAAGTTTCTGTAGTATGAATAATAAAAAGGTAAAAGTGATGCTACAATGTGAAAGTAATGGATCTAACAAAACAAATTAAATTCCAACAAAGCAAATTAAAAATAACAGTGTGATGGATGTTACAGTAACAGAAGAAAATGTAGATGATGTAGTAGGTATTGTTCAACAAAAATATGATTCAGAAAAAAAAATTTTCAAACACAAAAAAAATTATTGTACTTTTAAAATTAGAAAACTTACTTTGTTAAAAGATAAACAATCTGAAAACTCTAAGACAAATAAAAAATGTTTTCCAAAGTCTATAGAAATAAAGAATAATATCCAAACCATCAATAGTTTTAAAAACCAAATTGTTTCAAACAATAAATGTAAAAATTTATAAATAGATAATGATAATTGTTTAGGATAAATGGATAATTATACAGTTTCTAGCACTGAAAAGAATCTGCATTGTTACAGAATTTTACAAGATAATCAAAACATCATTAAATCTTCAGAACAAATTCTACGAACAAATATTGTACGATTTTAATAAAACATTAATTATTCACTGTGGAGTGAAATTATATTCTATAATAATATAATATATGAAAAGTAAATTCAAAATGTATAAATAATGCAAATAATAATTTTTGTATTTATTAATTCAAATATAATATTTATATATATATATATATATTAATAAACACATGAAAAATGTATATTTTAAATTAATTATACCATATACATTAAATTTTCAGTTATTACAGATTTTTGAAATTATATATAAGGAAAAATGGAAAATAATCGTTATAAATGTGTTTAATTGAACTTTAAAATGTTATATAGTACCTATGTAGATAATAAATTAAGAAATTGTGTATTAGTACTTGTTAATAAAAAGATTAAATTTATGTATAGGTTTTTTTTTATTTCCTTTACAATTGTTACATTTTGATTATAGATTATCATTTATTGTATAAAATACTTACTATATCTTTAAATATTTATAAACATAGTAATTGTTATTTACTGTATAGAAAAATAATTACCGATGAATATTTAAAAATTGAAACTAATTTCTTTATTTTTTGTTATTCATATTTGATTTATATTTGATTGAAGATCAAACATAAAAATAAACCTTCTATTACTATTAAAAAATTATCAAATCATAATACATTTTTGTATCTTTTTGTTGTAATTGTTTTTTTTAACAATCAATTAATATTCAGTTTACCAACTTAAAAAGTTGCAAACGCGAAAATATCACTAACGCCATCTCTTGGACCGTACATTTTCATAAGAAAATTATAGCCTTACTAACTTCACGAACAGTTTTTCAAAGTTTTTGAAAAAAATAGAGTTTTTTCTGAGATGTAATAAATTTAAAAATATTCTTTGAAAAATTTGGCGATTGGGCTATCTTTTCTTTTTGCAGAAGGTGTATAATTATCTTTTCAGGATGGAAATAAAAATTTATTTGGCTTAGCAGAAACCTGCTCTAAACCCAGATCAAACTTGCGATGAAAATTGGAAACACATTATTTTTGCTTTTTTTTCGAAATGGGAAAAACTAAGAGATAGCCCCACTTCGTTTACATGTTTTAAATAATTTCCCAAAATTTCAACAAAATCGGTGAATGCATTTGGAGAAAACCTTGAAAAACTGATTTAGTGGTATAGTAGGGATCCTCTTTGCCATCGACCTCCTCTTAAAGACGCTATTATGGCACCACTTCGCTTACGTGAATTGTACCGTGCAAATATGCGGGGCACTTAGTGGTAGATTTTTTGCTTGTCAACGTTATTTGTCTGGAAACAGCGTCTTTTGATAGAATGGTACTGGTGTTATAAGTCAGTCTTGTTCCGGGAATCCATTAAACATTCGGGCAGCATTGCCTAAAACATAAGAGCTGTTAGAGAGTAATTGATGTATTTCATTAATATTTTTGTAGATTCAAAATTATTACCAAGTACTATTATTATAAAATCTATTAATTCCGCCGACTCTAACCCTGCAACTGGCCATTTACGTTCTCTCCATTGAAGTATTGGCAAAAGAACTTTTTCTTATCCCTGGCGAAAAGTACGTCGAAAGACGTCTACTTTCTGAGAGAAGTTAAGCATTATCTACGGCGGCTCGGCGCACTAGCGATGCGCAATCGTGTTGACGCTCTGTTTTTCACGGCAGTTAAGAATAGAGAGGGCTACGTCTATCCTTCTCTGTCCGCCGGCGTTAGACATTGACTCTCTCCCTCTCTCTTTCTTTTTCATACAGAATAGAGAGGGTTGCGTCTATCCTTCTCTGTCCGCCGGCTTTAAGAATTGACTCTCTCCCTCTCTCTTTCTTTCTCTTATATGTACAATAAAGGTAGCCGCGAATGGAGGGGCTATGTCTAGCCTTCTTTGCCGGTTACAACAAGCAGTATATCTTTTTCTTTATTTTTCTTACATAGTAATTTTAAATATTTTATTATTAAAACCTAACTTGTTTTATTTTGTGAATTATAAATTGCAGTGTGTTATAAAGTGTGTAAATTATAAAATGTGAGTGAAATATTGATGGTTTATTTTAATGATTTATCATCAGTGGGAGAGGGGCAGAGAAGGATAGAGCATACTCGGTCAATAGCAACAAGCGATTCATCGCGGTATTTTTATTTTAATGATTTATCATCAAAAACGAACTATCACAACGGGTAAGTTGGACGTACTTTTCGCCGGGAATAAGAAAAAATCGTATATTCACCTCGGGAGAGAAGTTGACCATCAATTGCTCGCGTATTTGCCCCCTCGCTGCGCTCGGGGGCAAATCTTACGCGAGCATTTAATGTTCAACTTCTCTCCCTAGGTTAATAATATACTATTTCGTAAAACGTATTCATAAATGGTGGCAGATTATGTCGAATATGTTTAAAAGATATGGACGGCAACTGTAATAAATCATCCAGAGTCATGTCAGCGTTTGGAGCAAAGTTTATACAGCCGTTCGAAACGGAATCTTTGAATGAATGGCAATAATAGTCATCATCATTAGTTGCTAAAAGAGCGTATAGTCGCCGGCAGTGTAAATCATAGTAAGAGCCATGTACAAACATCTTTAATTTGATTTCTGCATTATATACCCTTTCGATAAATTAGCGCGTAATTTGAAATTTTGTGGCGTCTACGCAGATCAATGCTTTTTCCCGGATCTATATCTTTTCATCTATACATTTGACAACATAATTTGTCCAACCCTGATTAATCACGGTTATGCAACCAGTCTCTAAAAAAAGTTTAGCTGTAAAGGTGAGTTCATCTTCACCCGAAGTCCACGTGGCACGTGCTTGTTTAAAAACGGATTCTCCTTTATCTGATTTCACCTCCTCGAATCTTAATCTTACTCCCATTTTTATGATATCCACGAATGATTTGTATTCTTCGAGCAGACTATTCACATCGCAGTCCATCTCCTGAAGTAGACGAAAATCTTTGCATTTCGAATAGCTGCAACGATATAATATCAGTATATTCGTGATTCGTTAACAAATCTTTGATAATTTATATTAAATATGTAATATACAAACTTCAAACCGCGGCTAGCAACGTAGAGAGTAAATGAGTTCGATGTGACTGCGTGAGACTGAGGGCAGTAGGCCTGTACATAAGTAATATTTCCGAAATACCTATGTATCCTGCATTTGTCTCTGTAACTATGAGATTTCAATATTATATTAAGAGGACGCTGTATCTCTCTATCCTTTTCTAATTGAAAAATGTAAGTTTTTCGAAAATCTAGTGATTATTGATAGAAATTAAGACTTGTCCGCTACTTGTTTAGTAAAAAGCCATATTTTCTCTGATGAGGACCAATTAATTTTGTTATTTTTTTTTCAAGTAAAGTTTGACACTTAAAAAATTCTAAGTTAGGCTAGAGAATACGTTATTTAAGTGTAGCGTCAACTACATCGAAATTCGAAATTTCCGTTGTCTTATTTCAAAAAAAAGAATGGAATGAATTTAATGTTTTTTGTAATGAAAATTAACCTATTTTTTATCTAACACAATTTTCCCTTTTTTAGCAAATCTAAATTTACTGAATTTAACACAAAATATAAAACTTGATTCTACATTTACCATCTACAAACTAAAGAATTTAAATTTGACTTTACTTTAAATTTACTTTAACTGTGATTTGAAAAACTAAAATTTACTATTTAAAATCTCAATAAATTTATTAACACAACACTATTGGAATTTAAGATTTTGCACTAATTGAACTTATTACTTTATGAATTCACTGCACTATAATGAAAAGAAAGGTTGAAATGAATTTAACTCAATTTGAGGGAAAAAGCCTTAAAGGCATAAAAAACCCTTTTATTAAATTTTACACTGCACTAACTTACAAGTTGAGATTAACTAAGAATTTACGCACGAATATTACGCTCGCAGGCACACGCGTGTAACCTTATGATTTTCTGTGTTTAGTGTGAGTGCAACGAACGTGAAGACGTTGTTGGCTTTGATGACTTCAGAAGTCGTTAATGCGTACGCGCACGGCTTTGTTTTATGGTGTATATCTGTTCGTTAGAGAACGAATACGATTGATTATGAATCAGCTCTTTAGTACAAGAGCAGCCCTTTAGTACAAAGGCAAGAGTTGTTAATTGTAAGCGTAAGTGGCGCTCGGTCGACAGAGAGAGATATTGCGTGTTAGGCGGCTGACTCTGAACTGAACTGACTTGACGCGTGTCTCTACTTTTATATCTTTATAAAAAGCTGTTCCAAACGTCTTAGAATTTGACAAACTTGAGGTTTGCGTTATCTCTCTGCGCCGACCGCGCGCCCTTCGGGAGAGCTGTTTTAAAGAAAATGTGTTTAACGAACTTTCTGTTCGTAGAAATATGATGCAACGCAACATTAAGTATGTCAAACTTTACTTGAGAAAAAAGCAGCAAAATTAATTGGTCCTCATCAGAGAAAATATTCATTTTTACTAAACAAGTAGCGGACAAGTCTTAATTTCTATCAATAATCACTAGATTTTCCAAAAAATTACATTTTTCAATTAGAAAAGGATAGAGAGATACAGCGTCCCCTTAAACAAGAAGCAGAATTCATTATTAAGTAAGTAGTACGCATAAGTTACACGGCTAAGAAAATGAAGACCAAAGGAACTTACCAAAGATGACCATAGTTATGAAAAAAATATGGTCGATATTTGTTGGTCATTTTCGTCGATCTTAAGCCTTTGATGGTTTCATGAACAGCTACAAAGTCAAGGACAAGACATTGTCCATTTATAGGTTATAAAATTGAGCCTACATGGATCTGCAAAATTGCAAATTCTTTGTATTCACTGTTGATTTCATAACTAGGTAGAAATTGGTTGGAAGGTTTTGCGGTGCAGTGCTCTTGTACACCATGTACGTAGCGCAAAAAATAAATATCCATTATGGGATATTTCATGGCTCATTCCGAATATGCTTTGACTGTGTTTTTTAAACAATTATGGAAACAATTTATATTTTTTCAAATATTTTATTCATGAGATAGCGATATTTTTATCATTTTTTTTATGAATATAAAAAATGTTTTTTATCAAAAATTTGTTAAATAACTTTACAACTAATATAGAATGAGTTTTACAAATTTTAATAATTAAAGAGACGCGTAGTCTTTTTCCAACGAATTTTTTAACTAAATTTGTTGGATGATTTAGAAAAAAAAGAACGTGGTTCTTTTCCTTTGAAATTTTATCTAATCATGAAATTCCCTAACTAATCTTATTTTGAATTTACCCTTGTTTGAATAAAAATGAATTGACACTTAATTTTACTTTAACTTTGAATCCTTTAATTGAATTAAATTTAAGTTTACACTGTATTTGACTTTACCACTAATTTTTGCACACAAAGATCTATTAATTTGCAAAAGTGAAATTAAATGATTCTACTGATACATAGCAACTACAACCGCAAGGTTAGTTGCTTTGTTTTAATTGATTTTATCTAAAATTTACACTTTATTTATCGGGAAAGGATTCACTCAATAAATACACAAATATAAAGGAAAAAGCCATGTGGCATAAAAAACCCTTGATTTATTTCCTATAATTTTACACACTATTTGCCGCACGATTATATTTTACTCGCACGCACGCACGCAAAAAGAGAAGAGAAAAAAGACACAATGAAATTTGTATAGCCGCGGCTTAGGTGGGCGAAGGTGATGCGTTGATTCGCAATCGACCGTTCGTCGCTGTACGGAAACTTGTCCGCACCAGTAAAAGCCCCAGTTAGCTTTTGAAAAGAAAGAAATTTAGAACGAAATTTGATGTTCTCGCAAGAGACAAGACCGCTCGAGGCGATGTCACGCTTGATACTAAACTATTTTTCCGCGGCATTTGCAAAGTTTCCCTGTTCTCTCCCCCCTTTCGTCTATGAGCTGACTTAAGGGAGGTGAGAACAGGCGACTGTAAGTGCTGCCGCTAATCATAGTTTTTGATTTTTACATAAATTTGTGTTGCGACGCAACAATGATTATTTCCGAATATTGCAACAATGTTTTAGCCCTTTTCGGTTAAACAATTAAACAATTTTATACACAATTTTTAGTAATATTGACAATTTTTAAACATATTTATGCGTATTTTTACTTCTATGACATTTTTCTCGTGAAGCAACCGATCGTACATGGAAAAAATTTCATAAAAATTAGGTCCAAGTATAAAGAATAAAATAAGCCCTGAAATTCCAAAATCGGTCTACCAGATTAGGGGCATCTTAGGGCATATGTGAAGAATTTTTTTTTTCATTTTACCCTGTTTACTGCAGTTCTTATCGAGAAAATTGAGTGTTAATAGAGAAAAGGATTTCTGAAAATTTATAACCCAAAATAACCCAACGAATTACATCTACATCAGACTGTAAAATATGAAATTTTTAACGTGAATCTATTCTGAATAATAACATTTATTGATGAAACCCAAAAAACTACTGTACTATCGGTAATAACTCATAATAAATGACCCATCGTAATCCTTTATTACTCATTTTTTATTGTTGTAAAAAGCAGAATGCATTACATTAATAATGCATAGAAACGCAAATAATCTAAAATAATCCAATAATAACCCAGAAATAATCCGAAATTAATAATGCATATAAACGCAAATAATCCAAAATGATCCAATAATAACCCAGAAATAATCCATAATAATCCAAAATAACTCAAGATAACCCAAGAATGTTCAACTAATAATTCATCTAAAATTTTTAATGTGATCGATTCATGAACATAATATTATTCAAAATAACCCTTACATAACCCACAAAGAACCCATAAATGACTTTTGTGTATTTGATGGGTAACTTTAAGACATCATTAATGTATTTTCTAATTACTAGATATCATAAAACAATGTGTGATTTCAGAGGGGCGATTCAACCTATGCTACATATGTATGTATCACGGTGATATGTATGTACGTTCGAACGTAAGTTGGTAGCACTGCTAAGACAAGTCGTCGCGCGCATTGAATCGTCTGTCGGACCGTCAAGACCTTAAGTCTCCGTTTCCATGTAGATACAATTTTTGTATTCTGCGCGTGAATTTAATAACGAACATAAACCCGTACGGAAATAATTCATTAATAATTATTATTATTTATTATTATTATAACTATCGTTAATTGTTATTAATGATCTAAATTAAAACATTAATAGCAGTTATTAGCAGCTATTCAAATTTCTATAACTTATTAAATTTTTTATATGCAGTAAAAGGTTTTTCATAAAAATAATTAATGCAAATAATTGCTTAATTACAAATAATAATATTATGCTTAATTATAAACTGAGTATTTAGATTTAATAATGTAAATGCCCGTATGAAAGCCATTAATAACTATTAATAATTGTTACTGACTGAAAAAATGAAGACAATAATGGTATAAGTTTTGAACACTTATTCATATTTTTTTAAAATATTAAAATTATAAGTAAATTTTTTTTCATGGAAATAATTAATGCAAATAATTGTTAAAAACTTTTGATAATTATAGTTCCTACTAATATCTTTATTTTAGAAGTCAACAATAGTTATTAGAAGTTACAGAAGTTATTTGATTGACTTAACATTAATGAAAAGTTCATTTTGATTCATCGAAATATTTCGAAATAACATCTCGTTATTTGAAATGAAATAATAAAGTATAATTTTTTGTTTGCCAAAGATATAATTTATAATAACATCCCAATAATACAAATAATTTATTAACGCTTAAACATAATAATATAATTATTATTATTCCTAATTATAAATAAATTATTTAAATCTCATATTTAAAATGTATATTTTTTATATATTTTTATTTATTAAAACTATTTATAATAATTGTTAACAATTGAGAGTAACTGCAGGTATTAGGATATTAATAATAATTTTTGGCATCCTTTAAAATTTATTAATTGTTATTTACATTTTTAGAAATAATTATTAACGGTCATTAACCGTAAGTACTTATTATTAATGTCCAATTTCTTTCAATAATATTTTTAAATTGATTTTATTTTACAAAAGTAAAAAAACCTTGCACCTTTTCAAATAAAAAAATATTCATTCAATTTTAATACGTATTTTTGAAATCAAAAGATGATTCTGTTGATTCAGTATATCCATCTTTTGATTTAAAAATGTATTAATTTAATTGAAATAAATATTTTTTAATTTAAGAAATGATTTTTTTCATTTATTTAATTTTTTTTTTAATGAAATAAAAATTTGTTTAAATTATGTAATGTTGCTAGTTAAATTTAGAATCGATTTGTTTTAATTAGGGAAATAATTATTGGTTTTAAATTCATATTTACTTTAGGCAAATAAATAAAATTTTGTCAATAAGTAATTCATTCACTTATTTATATTATATATTTATTTGGCACTATACAAGTAAGATCATTAAAAATAATTTCGTATAATTCTTAATCGTTCTTGCCTCCCTATTTCATTAGCCTGTACTGGATTGTTATCATCTATTAATTCTAAGTCATTATAACGTTGCGGAATGGCCATCTCATTTTCTATTGGCATTCTAAAAATGAATGTGTATTAGGAATACAATTATAAATAAATTTAAATTTTTTCAAGATTGGAATGTATATATTTACCCATTACGTCGTAAAAAATTATGCAATACTGTGCACGCTTGTATAATCTCTGCTGCAAAACCTGGTTCATAATGCAAACCTCTTAATGAGTTTAAGCATCTCCATTTTTCTTTCAGAATGCCGAAAGTATTTTCGACATAAACCCGAGCACTTCTCAGTGCATTAGTATATCTATACATAGGGCTTCCTTCAGGAGCACTATCAATAGGAATTAAAAGTACGCGCGAATTCGTATATCCACCATCTCCTAAAAATATATAATATAAAAATTAATCTATTATAAATTTTTTATGAAATTAATTGTATATTTCAATTAATATAGTTTAACTTTAAGAAATAATAAATATGAACTTTTATCAATATTATGTTTTATAAAAAATAATAAATAAATACAATATACAGCGTAAAATATTTTTATAAAAACGTAATTAAATTATATTGTGTATTATACATATAATATTTGAAAATTTTTAAAAATATTCATATTTATTTTCTTGTTGAAAATAATGTACCATAAAAAATTAAAGAATTAAATTAACAACTAGTATTTTAAGTTTAGCTTTGTTATAAAATTTATCTGTATAACATACCAATCACATAGTAAACTCCTTCATTTTGTCGTATTTCTTCATTTTCTCGAAGGTAATACAAGTAGCGTCGACATAAGCTATGGCGCCATACAATTCGATCATTTGTCGACCCACTGCATATTCTCGTATTTAGAATGATATAATTTAAATCAACGACCTATAATGTAAGATCAAATTCTTTACTATTATAAACAATAATGCGTTTGAAGTATTTGAACAATAATTTATTTGTTGAAAAAGATAATAATTTAAAATTTTAATAAATATAGCACCCCATGCATTTTAGACATTTTCAACGATTTAAAAAAATTATTTTAAAAATACAATCCTTTTTGCGTTTAACTGGTATTAATGGATAATATGATACTTACTATTTGAAGTGTTAACGAATGGAAACGTTTATAATTCAAAAATGCTTCTTCGTGATCGTGGGGTTTGATTATTTTGGGTAGCGTACAGTCTACTGCTCCTAATACTCCACGGATTCCACAAACTTCTTCAAATCTATAGATAATTAATTCTTAATTTGATTATCTAGTAAAGTTGAGAACATGATTTTCCTTATAAATATTTTAAATAAAATTTTTAATTTAAAAATTTTTCAAATTTCATGAACATCTACCTTCTAGAAATATTAGCTCTTTCTTGTGGCGTTGCAGGGAGCGATATATAACGATTACAAAGTTGATTTATCGCTGGTACTACATGGTGCAAATAACGAGAATAGGTAGTTTGGCTCATCGGATGATTAATATCACCTGCAACTCCTTTTTGGTATGAGCCTTCTGCCAGAAATCTAAGGGTCGATAATACTTGAAGGACAGGAGAAATACCTTGAGGGTCATTCGGTAAAAATTGTTCTATTTCTCCGATTAATTGGAGAGCCAAATAAGGATACATTCTAAAAAAATTAATAGTCATGTAATTAGCGTATATTTATTAGTAAATAGCTAGAGGTATATGTATGTATGTATATATATGTTACGGTGATAATATATTCAAAATACGAATTTTTTTCTTATTACAATGGATATAATAGAATATTATAAAAAATTATGTTTTCATAATTATTATATTTTATCTATAATATTAATGAATTAAATGTGGTTTTTTGCATACATTGTTTAATATGCTTTATCATTTCAACATATTGCATAAAAACAAATAATGAAAAAAAGATTAAAGAAATCTGTATTTTATTTGAAATAGAGTATAATAATTATAAAAAAATAACATTTTATAATATTGCTTAATATCCATAAGAAACGCTGCCAAGTGCTTTGGAGCAATGCTTTCTCATAGAGCTCATTTAGTTAAAGTAATTTTATTTTATTTTTTTCAATTTAAAAAACAATTTCTATTCAAGAAAAAAGAAGAATAAAAAGAGTGAGAGTAAGTATGAGAGAGTAATTAGGAAATAGGAAGAGAGAAGGGAAGATAAATGAAAATAGTGTAAAACTGAGTATCAGGGTGAGATAGAAGGAAAGAGAGGGAGTGAGGAAGAAAGAAAAGAATTAGTGAGAGCGTTAAATCAGAAATGAAACTGATCGAAAAGCTATTCCAAGAAAATTATTTTGCAAATGCTTGTTTTATAAAGACAATAGCGAATAACTTGTATACAAATTTTAAAGCAAATCTATCGAGTAGTTTACGTAAAATAGAAAAAAATGGAAAATGAAAATTTTTTTCAAAATTTAAAAAATTTTCTTCAAAATTTAAAAAATTTTCTAAAATTTAAACTACACTAGAAAAATTAGATTTCAAAATCTTATTTTCTTCAGCTGGAAGCGAATAAATTGTATACAAATTTTGGCGCAAATCTATCGAATAGTTTTACGCAAAATAGAAAAAAGATGGAAAGTTAAAATTTTTTTTTAATTTTCAAAAAGCTTCAAAATTAAAACTGCGTTAAGAAAATTTGTTTTTAAAAACTCGTTTTCTTTAGACAGTAGCGAATAACTACATATTTGCATACATATAAAATAAGCACTTATAGCCTGAAAAAAGATACATTTGTAAACACACCAAAAGAGAGGTTTCTTTTGATTTCTACAAATAATAAACTGCATGCACACATACAAACACAAACACGCACATAATCCTCATTATAATCCTCATATTTAATAAATAAAAATAAATTACTTGTAATGTTTCAAGAATATATTATCACCAATGTTAAATGGATCGCTTATATCTCTCAAAATCCTTTTTTTTAACATTTGTTCACGACGAATAATTATATTTTCTTCTAATATAACTTCATCGGCTACTATTGCCATCATATTGAAAACAAATATTGTGAATAAATTAAAAAAAATAATAAATAGTGTTACTTTCCGATACAAAAAATGTTTTATTGTCAACTATCACGTATAGGTAATTAGTACGCATAACGGAACAAACTTTAGAGAATGTAAATAGCCGTTGAGAGCCTCGACCAAAATTTTAACGTGAACCATAATCTGTTCAGAAGCGATCAACTAAAGTCCTGTGTGCTATCCGCGTAATTACCATTCGGATAAATTCCTGCTTTTGTTACCTTATATGTAATGTAATTGTTTATTTTTTTATGACAGTGCGATTAAATATTTAGTAATATCATTCTTAATAGAAAATGGATACGTAAGTACTAATTTGTAATCAATGATAAATAAATATATTTATAATTTTAGGTTATGATTTCAATATATGCAATTCTTTTAGATCGAAAACGATAACAAAAAACAGAGCTTCAAATGCACAGCTGGATTTAGTGCGTGAAATTATAAAAGAAAATCCTGGAATGTGTGATGATAAGGCAGTTATTTCTGAAGAAAAATGGCTTTCATGGAAAAATATGTTGGATACACTTGGAGGAATAAAAACTATAATACAATGGAAAAAAGTACAGAAATAATTCTTTTTACAGCTCTGAATCATTAAAATAGATATATTAATATTGACATTTTTTTTATATAGTGTTTTAAAGATCAAGAAAAAAGGTTTCATAGATCAATGATGAATTTTCAAGTGCCATTGGTTGAAAAATTGAATTCTGTTCATAACAGTGTCACTAGTGAATCTTCAAGTGCCACATCCCAGCAAAGTAGACTAATATTCTGTTTTGTCTTTTTATTTTATGCTATCAATTTGTAATGAAATTGTTATTTATGAAAATACTTTTATTTTAAAATATTACAATTCTCAGTTTGCTTTCATGAAAACAGCTTTTAATAATAAATCATACTTCAATATTTTTTAATGCATACACTCTCCAAATATATAAATTAAATTCTTATAAATAACATAAATTAAAGAAAAAACCACATTTTAGTTGTACGGATAAAACAAAGAACATAACTTAAAGAAAAAGCCATATGTACGAATAGAACATAGAATAATTGTTTGAATAATTACATTAAAATGAACTGCAGATAATTGTTAATTTCTAAAACAATATATATCTCTAAAGTTTTTTAATTCAAATACTTTTATTTGAGATACTACAATTGTCTGTCTGCTTCAATCGAATAACAATTTTTTCTGATAAATCATACATTCATATTTTTGATGTATACACTCTATGAAGTTAAATTAAACTTTCATATATTTATATGATATAACTCATATATTTATAACTTTTATCATATATATATAAGACATATTAATTACATATTTATAAGAGTCCAATTTCTCTTCGTAGAGTGTATATATTAAAAAATATGAATGTATGAGTTATCAGAAAAAATTGTTATTCGATTAAAGCAAACAGACAATTTTAGTATCTTTAATAATATTTATGAAAATAAGCACAAATGTATTTTATATATATATATATATATTTATGTCCTCGTAGGCCGTATTCGTGTCAGTATGTAATGAGCATGCTTAATTTGTATTGGCATCGCATATGTCTCAAGCGAGCTCCTCGACTCTTCACTTGATTTATATGTCCTCCTGAGACATATTGAAACTCAATATGTCTCAGGAGAATTCAATATGGCCTCAGATTCATTCAATATAGTCGGAGAAATTATTTGCTGAACGGTTAGTACTAATGAAACGTTGCTATAATCACGTATATACATATAAGAAATGACTAGCGTTTCAACAACAGCTGTCATTAGGTTAAACTGTCAAATGAAATTTGATTTATTTGTGTAAGTTTATTACTGTTGAAATAACATATTTTAAAATAATGAGTAATAACAGTGAATCTGATAGTGAATCAGAGTGTGAAAATAAAATAAACGAGCTTGTGGAAAAAGCAAGATTGAATGTAATACCAGCAAAATCGAAAAAGTTATATGAAGAACAATATGAAAAATTTAGAAAGTGGTGCTTAAAATTGAAGACAACAACAACAGACGAACGAGTAACATTAGCATATTTTGAAATGTTATCTCAAAATTACAAGGCAACTTCTTTATGGGCTATATACAGTAGGTTAAAACCCATGATTCTGCTAAAAGAAAATGTTGACATCAGTAAACACAAGGAACTGCAATGCTTTTTAAAACGCAAAGAAAAACAACACACAGTGAAAAAATCCAAAGTGTTCACCAAAGGAGAAGTTTCAACATTTTTAAACACTGCAGCAGACGATGAATTTCTTTTACACAAGGTTAGATTGCACATGATGAAATTGATACTTATTTTTAAAATTTATTTAACAAAATACAAATTTTCATTTTGACAGGTGGTTTTAATATTATGTTTATATGGATGTCTCCGAAAAATTGAATTATTAAATATAAAAATCACTGATGTAAAACAAGAAGGTAATTTATACCACATAACAATTCCTGAAACAAAAACTGAAGTGAAAAAATCATTTATCATAGATGCAGAAGCTTCTCCAGTTATTTCAAAATACATACAATTACGTCCTAAAGGTATGGAGCGGTTTCTGTTACAGTTTAGAAACAAAAAATGTACACGACAGGTATATTTTACACTATTTATCTAAATTAATATTGAAATATTTTAATAAAAACTAACTTAAAAAATAAAATTAATATTTACAGAATGTAGGAAAGATGAAGCTTAGCTCTATACCTAAAGATATAGCTATATTTTTAAATCTGAATGATGCTGAGCTTTATACAGGACACGCATTTCGCAGGACTTCGGCGACATTGCTAGCAGACCAAGGAGCCGATTTATTGACTCTTAAGAGACATGGGCAATGGAAAAGTAACACAGTCGCAGAGGGATATGTAAATCAATCCATTCATAATAAGCTGAATTCAAGCCGATTAATATCGAAGTCGATCAATAATCCGAAATCAGAGACAGTGACAAGTGGAGCTTTATTACATAAAAGATTAAATGCAGTAAAACCTTCACTAAAAAGATTAGCACCAAATGAAACTGTGGAACTACCTAATGATATAACACAAGAAGAAATAGATGAGGTAATAAATACCCAATTTGTGCAAAATAAAAAACGAAAAAAAAATTCAGAATGTGAAGAACACTCAGGCGACATAGCTACACAGGAAGAATTGTTGGAAATAATTAATACTGATTTTGTAGATAATAATATGGAAAAAGATGATAAAGTTTTCAACATTTACAAAAATTGTACAATCAATATTTATAGAAACTAAATTTTTTACATCTTAGGTTAAATTAGAATAAAAAAATTGTTTCTTTAAGGTTATATTATTATTTCTACAAATTGTACTTCTAATTATAAACTACTTAATTTCAATTATGTTCTAATATAAATCTATGTTTTTGTTAAATTTAAAAAATGTAAATCAAAGTTGAATATATAGTTATTATAAATAGTTATAATAAATAGTTATTTACTAACAGATCTAATGTTATAAACACTTTATATTTTTAAACATTCAAATTTTAATAAATTGATATTTACAAATAAATATAAATATTGGAACTATTTATTTATATACAAATGTTCATTATGTTATATTTTATATATATTTTTATTATTGAAAATCAATATTAAAAATATAATATTTTATAAAATTGAATAAAGTATTGAGAATTAAAAAAACATTAAAAACTATTAATATCTTTTTTATAACCTCTTATTAAGTTATAGTTCCTCATACGGCCTACTTTGGACATAAAATCATCTATGTCCTTTGGCCATATATTCAGGTGGAATTTGAATCTCGGACATTGTTTGCCGCTTGAGTAGTAAACTACCTCGGGCGCGCTGCGCGCGCCCTCGGCAATTACTACTCAAGCGAAAAACATTGTCCTCGATTCATATTCCACCTGAATATGACCAAAGGACATATATAACTATATATATATATATATATATATATATATATATATATATATATATATATATATATATATATAATTAATTTAGTTTTGTATGTTATGTCAAATTTTTTCATAATGTATATATATATTATGAATAAGTTAGAAGTTTGATTGTTTATATTACCTTGAATGAACTGAAATTTCAACTCATATTTTTTGTGATTATAGCTTTGGATTCTTCTAATAACAGCATTCCTGTGAACTTGGTTGGTCCAAAAATTATAAAAGGTTAGTTAAAATAAAGCATTTCACAAAAATAAATAATTTAATAATTATATCAAATATTATTTTATATTTATTTAAAATGTTGTGATATATTTTCATTTTTTAGTCGAGGAGTCACTTCTTTCTATGGACTCTCCACCGCCAGAAATCCAGCCAAAAAGAATTAAATTAGAAGGGGAAGTTTTTTCAAATTATGATGAGGATGTCATGTATTGTGGCTACCTAATAAAAAAAGATCATGAAAGCAGCTCCAAAATAAACAAAAACCAAATTATTGAAAAAAACAAATGTAAGTTTTAAAATCCATATCTTTCTTGTTACTAAAACTTAATTATTTAATTTGATTTATTTGCAGCTTCATGTATAATAAAGGCACCTCCAGTTCAAAACAATACAGGATTAGCTTCTACTTCCAATTGTGCGACAGAGGCTGTTGCCAATTTAAATGATTCTACTTGCAATATTGAGACAGAGGATGATGATGTAATAATAACACAGGCCAACATGGTTTTGTTGTCAAAAAGTGGAGGGTCATTTCCGAAGTAATTTTTTGCGTAGAATCCGAATCTGGGGTCCGAATTGCTCTATCACGTCAGGATTTTGAGATATTTGAGGTTTTTTACCCAAAAAATGGCGTTTTTGGCTACTTTTGAGGTTATGTACAGAAGAGACAAAATTTTTTGGGAGTTTTTTTTTAGTTGCATCTTATAGCACTACACTTCCTCTTTAATTTAAGAGTCGCAGAGTTCAATTACGATTTTTCTACACCAAGTTACGCCAATTTGAAATTACGAGCGGGAGTCCCTTCGCCAATATTAAAACATGTTTTCTTTTAATTTTGCCCCGTCTCACTTTGGAATTCCTTTAAGCATACATTTCTTTAGTGTGAATCATTTAGTATAATTTTGCCCCGTCTCATTGATATACAATTTTTCATTATTTGTACAAAAAAGACCATTTGTATTGATTCTGTATTTATTGTAATCGCAAATAAATCATTTTTTTAATAACATTTTAAGCAACAATTTACTAGATAGCTCTTAATTGTTCGTTCATGGTGCCTTATTTTTTGGAAAAAATTTTGTGAATATTTGTATTTGATCTGTTGGTTAACAACTCGCTGGAGGTATAAAGTATTAAATTAAATATTTTAACTGTTGATCATTTCAATAATGACCTCGCGTAAGTGTTTAAATAATCCTGACAGCTTTTGCTACATTTGTAGTCGCTTCGTGTTCGCAAAAAATGCGATGAAAATCAATGAAACGATAAAAATATTTTATCTTAATTACTTCAATATTTCGATAACTAATCAGGATAAGTCTTGGGTTCCACATACGGCTTGTAAATCATGTGTTGAAACATTAAGACGTGGGTATAATGCCCATAAAGAAGTAACACCAATGCCTTTCAAAACTCCTGCAATTTGGTGTGAACCTGTTAGCCACAATGAATGTTATTTCTGTTTAACTAAAACATTTGGATATAATATTAAAAATGCTTGTAATATAAAATATCCGAATGTAGCAAGCGTAACGAAGCCTATTCCTTTTGCATCTGGTGATGTTCCTCCAAGCCCTCCATTTGTAAGAATAAATGTTGAAGACCATACAGTCTGTGACGATATTGAAAATCAGGATTTTGAAGACATCGAATCAACCTCTGATGCTCCTATTTTATTTGATCAGGCTTCTTTAAATGATTTAGTCAGAGATTTAGGCTTGTCGAAAGAAAAATCTGAGTTGTTAGGATCAAGACTTCAAGAGAAACACCTTCTTGCTCCAGGAACTACTTTTAGTTGGTATCGTAATCGAGAGAAGGAATTAGTTGAGTATTATTCTGCATGTGATGAATATGTTTTTTGTAATGATGTTAAAGGCTTAATTGAAAAATTAGAACTTCCTTATGATACTGATCAATGGAGATTGTTTATTGATTCCTCAAAAACAAGTTTGAAAGCAGTTTTATTGCATAACTCAAATAAATATGCGTCAATACCTATTGCTCATTCTGTACACCTAAAGGAATCATATGAAAATGTAGAAACTATTCTTAAAGCAATAAAATATGAACAGCATAAATGGGAAGTATGCGGAGACTTAAAAATGGTTTCAATGCTGCTTGGACAAGTATATGTTTGTGGGATATCAGAAATAGAGTTAAGCATTACGTTACAAAGGATTGGCCTCTTCGTAAAACTTTAAAACCTGGAGATCCCAACATTATTCAACAACCGTTAATTGACTCTAAAAAAGTTTTGTTGCCTCCGCTTCATATAAAATTAGGATTAATGAAGCAATTTGTAAAGGCTCTTGATACCGATGGTGCATTATTTCAATATCTTACAGATAAATTCCCTTATTTAAGTGAGGCGAAGATAAAAGAAGGAATATTTGTTGGACCACAAATAAGAGAATGCATGAAAACAACAGAGGTTGAACAGGTTATGACAAATGTAGAAAAGAAGCCTGGATTAGCTTTAAAAAAAGTTGTTAATGGATTTTTGGGTAATAATAAAGTTAGTGATTACAAAGAAATAGTTGACGATATGATTGAAAAATTTCAGAATTTAGGTTGCAATATGAGCGTAAAATTGCATTATTTACACTCTCATTTAGAATGGTTTCCAGAAAATCTAGGTGCCGTAAGCGAAGAGCAAGGTGAGCGATCTCATCAGGACCTCAAAGAAATGGAAAGACGTTATCAGGGTAAATGGTCTCCAACAATGTTAGCGGACTATTGCTGGTGTCTTCAACGAGATGAGCTAAATGTTCGTCATAAAAGACGGTCTGGGTCAAGATCTTTACTAGATCAAAAAATGAGATTTCATAAGTTAAACTGAAATAGTTTCTAATCGTGAGAGGCGAGGGGACTCACGTAAATTAAGCACCCGATCATGAGAGGCGAGGGGACTCACGTAAATTAAGCACCCCGATCGTGAGAGGCGGGGGACTCACGTAAATTAAGTACCCCGATCGTGAGAGGCGAGGGACTCACGTAAATTAAGCACCCCGATCGTGAGAGGCGAGGGGACTCACGTAAATTAAGCACCCCGATCGTGAGAGGCGAGGGGACTCACGTAAATTAAGCACCCCGATCGTGAGAGGCGAGGGGACTCCACGTAAATCCAGCACCCCAAAGGGAACAGATTTTACTACGTCCACGTCGTTGTTTCTGGGTAATGCTAGATGTAAAAAAAAGTTTAACTTGAAATGCACTTGAAGATCAAGCTGAAGGTCAAATTCAATGTCACGATACCTGTGTAAATATAAATTACTATAATGTATTATGTTTATCGTAACAACAGAAGTTATTAGATAGCAGAAAATGAAAATATGTTTCATATTTGCAATGTTTTTTGAAAATTTTTATACGCCATTTTGAATCCGCCATCTTGAATTTGAAAATTTTAATATCTCAACTTCATATTCGTAATCAGTAACCCCAAAAATCCCCAAGTAAAAATTTTGAAGAAAAAATACCCAGTAGACAAATGTCTGCCTCAACGTATTCAATGCAAATGGTCATGCAATTAATAGGACATATCTCGTAATTTCAAATTGGCGTAACTTGGTGTGGAAAAATCGTAATTGAACTCTGCGACTCTTAAATTAAAGAGGAAGAGTAGTGCTATAAGATGCAACTAAAAAAAAACTCCCAAAAAATTTTGTCTCTTCTGTACATAACCTCAAAAGTAGCCAAAAACGCCATTTTTTGGGTAAATAACCTCAAATATCTCAAAATCCTGACGTGATAGAGCAATTCGGACCCCGGATTCGGATTCTACGGAAAAAATTACTTCGGAAATGACCCTCCATTTTCCAACAACTTCCATGACCCCAATATTTGTAGGCCTGTGTAATAAATCTACTTCCAATACTGCGACAGAAGATGATGTCAATGTAGATAATTCTACTTTCAATACTGCGACAAAGGATGCTGTCAATCTAAATAATTCTATTTCCAATATTGTGACAGAGGCTGATGTCAATTTAGATAATATTTCTAATTTATTGACTTCAAAAAATATTCATCAAAATAGAACCAGCGTAGCTGTATCTGCTATGATACAGCAAAATTATCTGATTGAAAATTTAAATAGTTCAGTTCTTAAATTAAATGAAACAGTTAAAAATTTTATGCAAAAAACTGATTCAAATGATCAGAATCATCAATTTGTTGGAGCAAATGTTGCCAGTTATGAAAGATATGGCTTCTGATTTAAAAATAATACGTTTCATCCAAGAAAAAAAAAATAATGGTTCATCAATGACCGAATAACAATTTAGCTTACCATTTAAAGAATTTTTTTATAATGTAAGATATATAATTTTATCACATATAATATT
Organism: Anastatus disparis; assembly: GCA_017163975.1. Classification (NCBI taxonomy): domain Eukaryota; kingdom Metazoa; phylum Arthropoda; class Insecta; order Hymenoptera; family Eupelmidae; genus Anastatus; species Anastatus disparis. Next base: position 98,673 of record JAFFSR010000167.1, read on the forward strand.
ATATCTCATTATAATGTTCAAAATGTAAAAATAGTATATTATTAACCTAGGGAGAGAAGTTGACCATTAAATGCTCGCGTAAGATTTGCCCCCGAGCGCAGCGAGGGGGCAAATACGCGAGCAATTGATGGTCAACTTCTCTCCCGAGGTGAATATACGATTTTTTCTTATTCCCGGCGAAAAGTACGTCCAACTTACCCGTTGTGATAATTCGTTTTTGATGATAAATCATTAAAATAAAAATACCGCGATGAATCGCTTGCTGCTATTGACCGAGTATGCTCTATCCTTCTCTGCCCCTCTCCCACTGATGATAAATCATTAAAATAAACCATCAATATTTCACTCACATTTTATAATTTACACACTTTATAACACACTGCAATTTATAATTCACAAAATAAAACAAGTTAGGTTTTAATAAAAATATTTAAAATTACTATATAAGAAAAATAAAGAAAAAGATATACTGCTTGTTGTAACCGGCAAAGAAGGCTAGACATAGCCCCCTCCATTCGCGGCTACCTTTATTGTACATATAAGAGAAAGAAAGAGAGAGGGTAAGAGTCAATTCTTAAAGCCGGCGGACAGAGAAGGATAGACGCAACCCTCTCTATGGTCAATGTCCCAATTGCTACTCACGACCCTATTACTAGCCGTTCATTGTTAAAAATTTTTTTTCGTATCTAAATAACATTGAGCGGTTAGTAATAGGTTCATTTCTAACAGCGAGTAGCAATTGGGACATTGACCATATTCTGTATGAAAAAGAAAGAGAAAGGGAGAGAGTCAATGTCTAACGCCGGCGGACAGAGAAGGATAGACGTAGCCCTCTCTATTCTTAACTGCCGTGAAAAACAGAGCGTCAACACGATTGCGCATCGCTAGTGCGCCGAGCCGCCGTAGATAATGCTTAACTTCTCTCTCAGAAAGTAGACGTCTTTCGACGTACTTTTCGCCAGGGGATAAGAAAAATATATATTTTTTATAATGTTTAATAATGTAGAAATATTTGATTACAATTTATAATTGAGAGGAAGATGTTATTTTACTTTTCACCCAAAAAATATTTTATTTTTCACTACAGGAGCCTGTTACATTTTGTTTTTTATCGAACATGCATATTATTTCATAAATTATTTATGGTAAATGTTTAATTAATTTTTTTATCAAAAGCTGAGTATTAGAAAAATAATTTAAATTACTTATTTATGGTGTTAATTTAATAATTTTCTAAAATTAATTGATTACAAAATTAATAATTTGCTGGAAAAATTTCTGAGGTACATTTAATTTCTTATTTTATTAATGAAAAGTTTGATTGTTAAAATTTAATAAATAAAGCTGTGATTTGTAGAAGGAAAAAAATTATTTCATCGTACAGCAGCTTTGCATTTCCATTTTATGTACTATTAATTATGAATTTACTTATTAATTATGAATTTTCCTTTATTGATTATTAAACTTTAATTACTGTAATTAAACTTTTTTACATACATAACTAGTAAAAATATTAAAAACGAATTTTTTCGTGGCTGTTATCATGTACAAACTGTTCTTTAAATAAAGATAATTCTTTTCGTGAACTTTGTCAAAGAAGATAAAGATTAATAGAAAAACAAATCATATAGGCGAAGTAAAGCTTCCTGATTGAATCATACTCCCAGCTATCATGCGGTACATCGATGGGATTTGCACTTTGATAATATAGGATTTGATCGATACGCCGCCTGGTAAATCGGGGGATGACTGAACCTAAAGAGTTTGACATTTTATTGAAGCTTTGTTTTTTTGTTATTGTCTGTCTTTGGTGATTTTAATACTGTTAAAAAATATATACAATAAAGGAAAATAAACTTTGCCATTAGTAAATTGTGATAAATAACAAACTTGAAAATTTCATTAAATTTAAAGAAACATCATGCAGCAGCAGAATAGGTAAAAGAAAAATTATATATTAGTTTAAAATAATTGTTCGCATTTAAAACATAAGTATATTATTATATTATATTACACGCAGAAAATGTTTATAAAAAGTACAATAAAAATGTTCAGAAAATTACCATGACGATCAGTAATCTTTGGATGAAATGTAGGTTATAGAATATTTAGCAGACATTTTAATAAACATTATAAGTCTATCATGGTAAAAATTTTCGCTTAGGAAAATATTTTATAAATAACCGCAAAAATTACTTAAAATAAATGTTTAAAAGTTTATATTTACTGAACAAATAAAAACCAATGCGAATATCTTGTAATTGATTTCAGAATCAATTTTATACGGATGAACAGTAAAAATTACCAAAACCGTAAATTAAAAATTATTTAATATCCTAACAAATTTTCATGAATTTACATATTGCATACACATTCCACATTATTTTATTGGCCTTTTATTCTTTGGTTTTTTCTTTTTTTTTCTGGTTTTTATTAAAATTTTTAAAAATAAGGATGGATTTTCAATTTTAGACTATTAATTTTCGATCGTCATCAAATGTCACATTGCATTGTCCATCTTCAAATTTTTATATAACTTTACGACAGTTAACGACAGATTTTTTTTTTTTTCTAAACTATTTAATATTTTTTATCTTATTTATATAAAATTAAGTATATTTTATAGTTTTATAATTTATTTTACGATATTTTTCATCAAATTTAACGTTTTTAAATTATTTTTATGATGGATATCTAAAAATAACCATCTGTCGTAAGTTTAACAACGGCCATATAAAATTTATTTGTAAAAAAATTACGAAAGTTATATTGTACCAGTACTCCCATGATTAATTTCACGGTGATTATTATAGAAATATTTTCTCTGTGTAAAAACATAATACAAAATTATCATTCTCTTATTAAATTGTTCTTAATGATGTCGGTATTCATATTTCAGCTGTCTTTCTATTAATAAGGATCAAGAAGATGCTTTTCTTGTTTATATGGAAACGCATGATAAGTTTGCTGCACACAAATTTTTGGGTTTCAATGGCAAACGGCAGCGAAAAGAGCAATGGCTGCGTTTAAAATCACTATTGGATTCTTTAGGACCAGCAAAAACAGCTGAATGGTGGAAAAAGGTATACATTGAATCATTTTAAAAAATATAAATAAAAATTTTTAATTTCTAAATTAAATTACAAATATTCTAAAGTTAATTTTGATTCAAGTATTGGACAACAATTAAAAAGGAGACTAGAAACTACTATGCACAACAAAATGCACACTATAGACAGACGGGAAATATTATTAGCTCGAATGCAAATATATTTAAAAGAAATATTAAACTAGAAAGGGTAGTTGATATTCTTGGTAGGAAACATAGGAATGGCTTATCTCTAATACCCGAAATAGGTGTCAAAGAAATCGAAGAAGGTATATATATGACTAGTGATTCAATTATTTTATTTTCAAATCTCAAAACTCATTCAGATGTAAAATTCATGTTTAGATGACAATGAAATTGAAGACTTTGTTCAAGAACGACATCCATCAGGAGTATTAGATTTATTAAAGTTGCAAGGTAAATAGATTTTTAATCCATAAAATTTTTATGTTAGGAAAGACAAAATCTTTAATGTATAAAATTAATTTGCATAATGTTTCCAGGTATAATCAAAGATTCTAAAATGGAAACATATAATCTTTGTTCACAAATGTTAACTACATTTAAAGAAATATCTGCCTCTGTTAAAATCATTTCCAATAATTCAATAATAAATTTGTAACTACATTTTGTATTTTTATAAAATAAAATGAATTTAAAAACATTATTCAGATTTTTATGTATAATGATCTCCTCGTAATATATATATTATATATAACTGTTTCATATTTAAAAAATTTTTTTCATATCTATAATTAATGCAAATAATTTTTAAAAGCTATTAATAATTATTACACCAATATCTTTATTTTAGCAGTCAATAATAGTTATTGAAAGTTACAAAAGTTACTTTCATAACTTTACGTTAAAATAAAAAAACTACGTACAAAATCATTAATTATTTAGAAATAACATATTATTTAAAGTAAACTAATGAATTACAATGTAAAAATTTATTGAAAAAATATATTTTCATTATTAAATTTAAATAATTTATTTAAAATTCAGAATAATAAGTACAATTATAATATTATTGTTTAACCGTTAAGTTATACCGCAGAATACAAAAATTGTTTCTACATGGAAACGGAGACTTAAGGTCTTGACGGCCCGAAAGACGATTCAATGCGCGCGACGACTTGTCTTAGCAGTGCTACCAACTTACGTTCGAACGTACATACATATCACCGTGATACATACATATGTAGCATAGGTTGAATCGCCCCTCTGGTAATTTTTGAATATCTCTATGAATTTTTCTATATATAGTCGTTTCATAGAAGAAACTTTCCATTTTTTATCATTTTTAATTGATTTTTAATAGTTTGTTGTTTGTGAAGATAGGGGGAGGGGCTTGAAAATGAGGGGCGTATGAGGGCTGGCTCCAAAATTTAAATCCCAACCCAAAGTCCCGCCCTTAACCCAATAACCCAAGAAAACGAATTTTTAATGGAAATTTACCCACAACGCTAACCCAATAACTCAAATCAAATGTTTAACATAACAACTCAAATTTAATGTTTAGCCCAATAACTCAAGAAATAACCGAATTTTTGAGCCAAATCCACCCACCACGCTAACCCAATAACTCAAATGATTAACCCAATAACTCAAGTTTGTAACCCAATAACTCAAGAGCATGCATTTTTAATGCAAATTTACCCACAACGATAACCCAATAACTCAAATGATTAACCCAATAACTCAAGAAAGCACATTTTTAAGGCAAACCCACCCACCACCTTAACCCAATAACTCAAGTTCACTTATTGGGTTATTGGGTTATTGGGTTATTGGGTTATTGGGTTATTGGGTTATTGGGTTATTGGGTTATTGGGTTATTGGGTTATTGGGTTATTGGGTTATTGGGTTATTGGGTTATTGGGTTATTGGGTTATTAAGGTTATTGGGTTATTGGGTTATTGGGTTATTAGGTTATTGGGTTATTGGGTTATTTGGTTATTGGGTTATTGGGTTATTTTATTTTATTGTTATTGTTTAGTTATTGGTTATTGGGTTATTGGGTTATTGGGTTATTGGGTTATTGGGTTATTGGGTTATTAGGTTATTGGGTTATTGGGTTATTGGGTTATTAGGTTATTAGTTATTGGGTTATTGGTTATTGGGTTATTAGGTTATTGGGTTATTGGGTTATTAGGTTATTGGGTTATTGGGTTATTGGGTTATTGGGTTATTGGGTTATTGGGTTATTGGGTTATTGGGTTATTGGGTTATTGGGTTATTGGGTTATTGGGTTATTGGGTTATTGGGTTATTGGGTTATTGGGTTATTGGGTTATTGGGTTATTGAGTTATTGGGTTATTTTATTGGGTTATTGGGTTATTGGGTTATTAGTTTATTGGGTTATTAGTTTATTGGTTATTGGGTTATTAGGTTATTGGGTTATTGGTTATTGTATTAGTTATTGGTTATTGGGTTATTGGGTTATTATGTTTATTGGGTTATTGGGTTATTAGGTTATTGGGTTATTGGGTTATTAGGTTATTGGGTTATTGGGTTATTGGGTTATTGGGTTATTGGTTATTGGGTTATTAGGTTATTGGGTTATTGGGTTATTGGGTTATTGGGTTATTAGGTTATTAGGTTGAGTTATTGGGTTATTGGGTTATTGGTTATTGGGTTATTAGGTTATTGGGTTATTGGGTTATTGGGTTATTAGTTATTAGGTTATTAGGTTATTGGGTTATTGGGTTATTAGGTTATTGGGTTATTGGGTTTTAGGTTATTGGGTTATTGGGTTATTAGGTTATGGGTTATTGGGTTATTGGGTTATTGGGTTATTGGGTTATTGGGTTATTGGGTTATTAGGTTATTGGGTTATTGGGTTATTGGGTTATTAGGTTATTGGGTTATTGGGTTATTGGGTTATTGGGTTATTGTTATTGGGTTATTGGGTTATTGGGTTATTGGGTTATTGGGTTATTGGGTTTTAAGGTTATTGAGTTTTGGGTTTTGGTTTTGGGTTATTAGGTTATTGAGTTATTGGGTTATTGGGTTATTAGGTTATTGGGTTATTGGGTTATTGGGTTATTAGGTTATTGGTTATTGGGTTTTGGGTTATTAGGTTATTAAGTTATTGGGTTTTAGGTTATTGGGTTATTGGGTTATTAGTTATTGGGTTATTGAGGTTATTGGGTTATTGGAGTTATTAGGTTATTGGGTTATTGGGTTATTGGGTTTGGTTTATTAGGTATTTTTATTGGGTTTGGGTTATTGGGTTGTTAGGTATTGGGTTATTAGGTTATTGGGTTATTGGGTTATTGGGTTATTAGGTTATTGGGTTATTAGGGTTATTAGGTTATTAGATTTATTGGGTTATTAGGTTTTGGGTTATTGGGTTGTTGGGTTATTGAGTTGTTATTGGTTTATTGGGTTGTTAGGTTATTGGGTTATTGGGTTATTAGGTTATTGGGTTGTTGGGTTGTTGGGTTGTTAGGTTGTTGGGTTATTAGGTTGTGGGTTATTGGGTTATTGGGTTATTGGGTTATTGGGTTGTTGGTTTTATTGGGTTATTAGAGTTATTGGGTTATTGGGTTAGGTTATTGGGTTATTGGAGTTATTGTTAGGTTATTAGGTTATTAGGTTATTAGGTTATTGAGTTAGTGGGTTTTAGGTTATTGGGTTGTTGGGTTATTGGGTTATTGGGTTATTAGGTTATTGAGTTTATTGGGTTATTAGGTTATTAGGT
>JAFFSR010000168.1:0-80706 GCA_017163975.1 Anastatus disparis
TTAGTATAAATTTAGTGTATTTACTTGTGAATCATTTCTTCGATTTTAAAATCATCTATGAATATTAGTAAACATAATATATCCCACTACAAATGTTATCTAAGATCATCTTTTTATTTATTTGTTTTATTTTTGTAAATGTAATCACGTTAAACCTTAATAAGATACATGCTTTTATCTCAAACTGGATTTTTATTTTAAATAATGTTTTCATTTCATTGTACTGTTTTATAATAATATAAACTGTAAAAAAGAAATGAATATAAGATTCAACAACTATCTTCGGAATTATTATATTCTATTCTTTTTTCATATCATATATAATTATTAATATAAGTGTACGACAATTGTCAAGTAGTTGAGTGTCAATTAAAAAAAAATATATACCGTTAGAAAAAGTCAATTAAATAATATTCATAACGAAGAACTATCAAATGAATAGCATTAATACAGCGAAAGAATATCATTTCAATATTTTTAATATTTAACGATTTGGCATATCCACTGCTGAGATTTTAGATGTTTTTAGTTTTGAACAAAATATTTTTAAAATCGTTCACAATAAAATAATTTACATTATAATGATCTATTTTTTCTATGAGAAGAATTAAGTCCATCTTAAGAAACTCATGTCGAAAAATCATTATGTGTGCTTTATATGAGTCATATCTGAAAATATTAAAATATGTATTATATAAGAATAATGGTAAAAATTATAAAAGATATTGTATGATATTCATAATATTATGTACCTGTATTGTGATTATCCAAATTTATCTTTTTCCAAACAATCCCCCGAAAGTTTTTTTAAATTTATTTTTTCATGAATTTTTAATCAAACATTTAAGATTATCAGAGAAATGAAATTATAAGCTTCTCCACCGATTTGAGCAAAACGAAATTATTTGGTTATCAACAATATAAATAATTGATGGATTTTATTTTATTTGAAAATTATTATGATTTCCCTTGCAACTCTTAAAGAAAGCAACAGCAAATAATTAGTGAATATTTAATATTTTACAGACAGAAATGTATGCACTTAGTTTACTAGAATGCTTCATCTTGAAGATAAAAATAATTGTAATATCTAACAATGGTAGGTGTACCCACATTTAAAAGCTCAGGTTTCAATATGGCCTGTACAATTCATAATTAATTTGATGATCTTTCTTAGAAACTGTTAAATCAATGTTTTGTACAATATATTAAATGAAAGGCAAACCAAACATAAACATATTGACTGCATATATTTAATAAATGCATGAATTAACAAACACTGCAATAAAGTGTATAATTAGCAACCATAACACTGTATACAGACATTTACACTATATTGTTCAGTTAATACCATAGCACGGTGACCACGTCAGGATGAGTTAATAGAAATATTATTATGAGTGTAATTGATGTTAATGGTATGATAGTTATGTGGTACTGTGTGTCAAATATCTAAACGATCTGAAACGATTATTCCATTATACATAACAAAACATTACATCTAATTCTACTGTTAACGATGTACATTCTGTAGTTCTATTCAACAAAATTTTATGTTATTTCTGAATTTGTACGAGTTGTATGCATTGTTTTTTTAATTATAGAATTGAGAAAATTCTAACTTGTTATTTTATATTCATGATCTGCCATATTCGTCGCTGAAAAACGATATCAATCATATCGATACAATACTACTAAATCTTAAAGTTTTGAATCTATTCTCGAATATAAAAGATAATAAATGCTCAAATGTCAAAGAATAGAAAAACTGATATTTTTTTACGGCATACCAATTTTGAAGTCTTCCGTATTTTGAAGACTACGCAAATAATTAGCAAAATTTTTACTGTAAAGCCTATAACATATTGTTATCAAAATCATTACTCATAAGAAATCATCAAAACTACAATGCAAAAATCATCTAAATTCTAAAGGACAGTGATTTTGTGGTTTTTGCTACTTTCTTTGCTTCTTAACTTTGAACGAACATATCTCTAGTTCTAATTAATATTTTTCAATTCTGGAAACGCAAATTAAAGATTGCTTTCTGTACTTTTATTTTAGTCCCTGTTGATTTATTAAAGACATTTCTAGACTGGATCTTTCACACTTCAATTAGGAGCTTTTTTACATTTTTCTTCAAATAAGACTGAAACGTCTATAATTTCAGTTTTTCGAAGCGTTAGACATATACTGCTCTGGCTTTACTCATATTTTGGTACAAAATATATCCCAAAGTTTCGTCAAGATCTGTGACCCGAAGCTCATAGCCCTCCTGGTTAGTTTTAACCAAAGCAGTTATTGATAATTTTACAAAAAAATACAAAAAGTTTTAATATCAAACAATGAAACTTAAAAATGATAATTATTACTGTACTCACGACAAATCAATTTATTAATTGATGCTCAGCATAAAAGGTACCCCGCAAATTTCTTTTGGGAATTTTCCTACAGTTAACGGGTTATCTTAATATCCGAATATATCCTAATTTCGTGTTTTAATGAATAAACTTATTTGAAATTGAAAATAATAAGTTTTAGAAAAATTTTATTAAATAATTGCGGAGTAATTACGTTGAATGCAATTAAATTCGAATTACGCAGATACTACGCAGATATTTCAAGTCTCCTACACTGAAAAACTTTCCGCGCGTTAGTTATCCACCTCTCTGAGCTATTAGGCAGTTTGCTATGCAAGCTCGAAGCAGGTGGCGTTCTGAGCTCTAACGCTGTCATGGCGGTCACACTACGACAATCTTGCAATGTTAATATATATGAGTGTATTCATGAGTCTATCAGTGTATATTAAATGACGTCACATCTGAAAGTAGGGAAGCCCTTCTCTAATAGCCGCGTCACCCGTCGTTGCACGCACACAGCTACTCGTACACTGATAGACCTTCAAGGGGCAATACATTCTTTGAACAAGCAAAATGCGTTATTATACCTAAGAAGAAATCATTGATAGTCCAGAGCGCTCTCGTTTCAGACAAGCGCCCTGCGATCTCGTATCTACGAGCTCCTTCCTCTTGTGCTTAAGAGCGTATAGCTCTTAGAGCCCCAAAACACAGAAACAGTTCTGGATTTAGATAACGGCTTTCTTACACTGTAAGAAAACGCCATCTAACGTAAGACGCGGCGCTCCACGCCTAAGAGCTATACGCTCTTACAGCGAGAGAGGCGCATTCTTAGGTTTCAGAAAGCGGTGTACCTCAGTCGTAAGACCGATGCGCATACGTTAAAGAGAAAATCGCGCTTAAAGGTCTATCAGTGTATATGCTCATCCATGCACACATACGTGAGGTGTGCCCCGCCATGACAGCGCTAGAGCTCAGGACGCCACCTACTCTGAGCTTACATAGCAAACTGCCTAATAGTAGCGCCACTGAATCGGCAGAGTCAGCGTACCGAATGCGAACTTGAACTGTTCCGATCGTCCACGCAATAGTCGTTCCGACTGATCTGAGTAACAGCTACTCCGATTGTCGGCGCATCATGCGCATGGTATTATAATTATAATTTAGATAGTCCATACCGCTGCTGCCTTGTATTTTTTATTCTCTCTATGAGGAAGCAAAAATACTAATTAACAAAAAAATGCAAATGTTACGTTCTGTTTTTTTATTATTAATCTTCGTCTGAATTTCGACATTTTAATGAAAAAAAAACAGAAAGTAACTAAAAAATAAAAAAAATTAGAGTAATTTACAAAAAATAAAAATATTTTGAAATAATATTAACCTTTTTCTGTTAGGGTTTGCAAACAAAAAGAAAGAATATAATGATCAAATATAACTGATAATTAATTTACGAGGTCTAGACAAGCTATTAAATAAATTAATTTGAGGAAAATGTAATAATTAATTTCAAATATATTCATTAAAAATATTGATTAATTTTAATAAAGAAAGAAATTTAAGTCAAGTTAGTTAATTATTCTATTAATAAATTATAATAATAATTTAAAAAAAAAAAAAGAATTCAATGACTACTATAAAAACCAAATAGTCTTTATCCAAAAGGTTTAGTTAGCCTGAAAAATGAATTAATTTTAAAAGTGCCATTGCTTGTTTAAGTAATCAAATATATTTTATCAAAATTAATTACGATAAATTTGATTATTCAATTTCTGAATAAATTTAATTATAAAAAACTTATTTTTTCTCAAAAGAAGTTTAAATAAAAAGATTACTACATGTAGAAAACTAATTTTTAATTCTATATGCTCGTTTAGGATATTTTTAAAAAATTATTAAAATTTCTTTATTTGAAATTATTACAATGTCCTTTTAGTGCACAAAGTCTCATAAAATTAAAAATACAATTGAATTCAATTTATGGGAAATAGGATTTAGCTTAATCTTTAATAATATGTAACTTTGTGTTAAGTTTATGGAATCAATAATATTTAAATAGTCTCCAATCATAAGCAATTACTTCAAAATCTATTATGCTTTTATTATGCGTTATAAATAAAGATTATATGTATGTACTTATATTACTTCTGAATTTAATATTTATAATATAATGATTTGCTACGTAATAGTGAGTTAATGCTAATTAATCTAAAATTGAAATAATTAAAATAATTTGATTATTTTGAAATGTTACAATATATTTTTAAGCGGGAAATCAATTGAAGCAAAAATGCAAAATGTATTATTACAGTATTAATTTATTATCAAGTGTAAGAAAAATAATAATACAATATAAATTAGATAGGAAAATTAAAAATTTAATTAACCATAGAAGAATATTTATTTTTTACAATAAATGTTTACAGAACGAAACGTGAAATAATCCAATAATTATTTTCCTGTTTTAATGCAACTACTGGTGGTATACATATCATTTTGTTGATGTCAATTTTTTAATTTCATCAGTTTTGTCGACTACGTATACCATAAAGTGGTTATCAAAATAAATTTCTTCATGAATAATTACAGTGAATTCTACAGATTCTTTTAATTTTATTTTATTTTTACCTTTTTTCAATTTCTTCAGGCAAAGTGATTTTTTTAATCGAAGTAATACAGCCGAATTTAATTTCTGGTTCTTCCATGTTTACAACAATAAAAGTTCCAAGATTATACTCAGTCCCGTTTATCGTAACATTAATGTAATCAATATCATTTTTGCTATCATTACATTTAAATACAAGATCTACTTCGCTTTCAGTCTTATTGAAAACTTTACACATTTTCAATGCCTGTTTGAGTGCAATAGTTTTTAATAAATTTTGTTTTAGAACTTGTGCTGACAGCGTTCGCTTTCAGTTCTCTATGCCGTGACTCATAATGCATAGTCCAAAATTTACGCATGGTCCGAAATAGTATAAAATTGTCGGATAATGTATTAGAAAATGAAACTTGGGTTTTAGAGACCCACACAATTTCAAATACAAGGAATTTAATTTTTCAATATGTTTTCTTAAATCTTCTATATGACTTAAAACTATTCGCGGAGACATAAGAATATCTACAATTTGTCGCAATGATATATACATTTCCCAGTGCTTATTATGTAAAGGAACCTTATCACCGATTATTACTCCTAAATACCGAGTAAGATACAACATTTCAGCAGCTGAGTATTTAAGATTTAACTTTTCTTTTGATTGATTCAGCGTGATTTTCGGTGGTTTGTTTGAATCATCTGTTTGTGAATAAAAATTTTTTAATTCTAATATTGAGGTAATCTAAAGTAAATAATTCTAATTTATAAATAAATTCATAAAGTATAGCACGTATAACATACACACATACCCCCTCGAGCACATCGTGCATGAAATCAACACTTGTATTAATTGTTAAATTAAAATTATTTATTTTATTAAAACGCAAGATTCCTTTAAGCCGGTTTCTTTTACATCTGCAAATACTAAATCTGAATTATAATTTTCCGGTGTTCTTAACAAACTTTTATCCTCAACACATAATTTTGAACATTCATCTGAACTTGCCTTACAGATTCGACAAAAATAATTGGCTTTAAATGATTTTGTCAATCCACAAATTTGATTTAAACCCAAATTGTCACCGAGGATAAGTATAAGTTGAAATTTAAAAACAACTAAAACATTATCAACAACTATAGTAATACCCGTTAATGCTAAACTATTCAATTCCTCAATAAGTAGCTTAAAAATGGTTTCATTTGTACACTGTTCCATATCTCCACTTCGTACTATACTAGAAAATATGATGCTTTCTAAGCGCGACGCAATATTTACGGGCAAACAACTAATTGAGGCATACACTACTCCAAACTTATCCTTACCACGGTGACTTCCTAAAGTATTACCGATTTCGATGTCATCAAAATAAATGAACAGAGGTAACAAATATTCATTTAATACTTCATTTTGAAAATTTGTTTTCCAAAATTTACCTTGCATTACATTTGTAATTATGTTAGTATTTTTGACAATTCTTTAACAGTTTCAATAATTTTTTGTGCCATTTCTGGAATTTCTAAAAACTTTTTCAATGAATATGTTAAAGGGATGCGATACCCAAAAATCGACTGTTGTACAAAAACGCTTTTGTTATCTTGAATTTCTGGAACGAAAATTTCTCCAATTTTAAATTTCTCCGGTTGGCGAAAACCTTTATCTTTTAATAGATTAAAACGATTTTTCTGTTAAAAAATTGTCGAAAATCCTACCATGTTGTTGAATGCAGTCACAAATTTTTTGAGATATTTTTTCTTTGTCGTCACTTTCATTAATAATCTTTAAAATTGATTTTCTAATGACTTACAAAATATATTTTGAATAAAATCCCTTATAAAAAGAATTACTAGATCGACAATGTTTCTGGGAAAAGATGGTTCCCCGTAAAGGCAAAGAATAAAGGATAAAACTGCATTGTAAAGAACAATAAAATCCATTTTTACTTAAATTTATCTAACCTTTTACAGTTTAAAATTAACAACTCAGTACAGTTATACGCTATTAAAATTTCAAAAAAAATCAAATAATAGTCTTAAAAAATATCAATATATACTACAAGATTAATATATATTGTTTTCTTCTGAAATATTAGTTTCTTCCTGAAAAAAATAATAAATAATTAATTTAAAATAGGTAAAAGACGTTTTATTAAAAATTGTACCAATTTTAACAGTAATTTAAAACATGATATAGTTTCTTTACAATTCTTTATGCAAAAGAGAAATAATGAAATATAAAGCATACGCTGAGAATCACAGTATTTTTATAACGATTATAAAAAAAAGTCATACTAAATATTTAAAATTAGAGTTTTTTTAATTTGCCTATTAAAAAAATGGTACAATTTTTATATAGTGACTGATGCAAAAATAATACCTGTGCTTTGCAACATTGTGTCAACTTTTTTTGATGAACATTGATAATGATTTGTTTGATTTTGAAGGTGGAAAGGCGCAAGATGTGTCTGGATGTATACAATATACATGCTCTAGTAAATAGAGCCAAACATTTGTACAAGTCTCTGGCCAACAATGCAATGCAGTAGAAACTTTAACACAAACTTCAACTGCTTTAATGGGATCATCAAATTCGTAGTTTTTGCCATTCAAAACTACGATTCCTTTTGAAATATTTTCTAGTGTCCCGCAAAGATAACATAAGGATGAATATTTAATTGTAAATTCGATAAAGTTTTTTCAAATTTCAATGTATATTCTTTGACGAGAAATTCATCCTGAAATAAAATAAAAAACTCAACATATTGTCGATGAAATAAATATTAAATAATAATTATATACCTCTATCAACTTCACAAAATGTTCCACACACTCATCTCTTGAGAAAGTAGTAGACCCTTGAGATTTTGTTTTAATTACAGTTGTTTTCGTGAGAAAGTATGCTAAATAAAACAATCCTAAAATCTTTGGTGACGCTGAAATAAAAACATTATTTTATTTGACTGCTTGGTTAAAAACAATATTAATAACATGAACCAATACCTTTATCAATGAATTCTTTGTGAGTTTTTCTGAATTGTTTGATGTAGACTATTTGTGAACAATTGCCAAGTTCACAAAGTGGTTCAGCTAATACTTCCCATCGAGTTGAAAATATAGTTAAAAAGTTTTCAACAATACTAGATGGGATAGCTTTTTTTCATATAAATCCTCAATAATGCGCATGCAGTCGCTTTCAAGCTGTAAACATTTGGAATTAAGCTAATTTATTATAGACAAATTAACTTCGATTGAAAATGATTTTTAAAAGATTACCAATTCTAATCCTGCTGATGATTTCAAACACTTAAAAGTATTCAAATAAGTGCTATAATTTATTAGAATTTTTTTATTTTTCTGAGTTACGAGCATCTGCAACCTTTTCTGAAAACTTGCATACCATGCTTCGGTTACTGTTCCAATCAAATATTTTGATCGATCTTCATCAGTTAAAGATAATAAATCGGCTAGACCACTCTCATCTGTAATAGCAAAAGTTTACTACATTCATTCATCTAAATAATTACGGTAATTATTCATAACTGATTTTATAAGTTTTAAATAAAATTTATAATTAAGGCATTATAATAAAAAAAAACAAATAAGAAAAAAAGTATAAAATTAATTATTTTAGTTTCTTACTTATACGTGTTTCAGTATTGTCTGATGTTTTTGATGAGTTTGATGATGCTACAATTCCAGCCTTTACCAAATCTTTTTTATAAACTTTTAAATAATTGATTAAGCATCCACAAGCAGATACGTTTTGACCATGAGAGTTTGTGGTGTGAGGTTGATAAAAATCGGTAGCTTTTACTGTTGGAAATACTTCTACCAGCTGTTGTGTTATTTCCTGTAACCTTGCCGATGTTATTCTGTAAAAAGTATAGGTTTTAGTAATTAATATTTTTTTCAAAGCGCTTACTCCAATCATTTAAGCAAAAAATGAATAGCAACAAAAAAGTAAAATTTGATTTGCAATCTAAACTACCAAATACATAGCAAAGCTAAAGCTAAATTTGATGTGCTATATCTACCTACTAAATTAATAGCAAAGTTAAAGCAAAATTTGATGTGCAATATCTAACTACCAAATAAATAGCAAAGCATAAGCATAATTAAAAAGTATATAACAGGATAGGGTAATGATACTGTAGAATAAAATTATCTCTAACTATAAAAAAGCATGTACATATTTTTTCTTTCTAAGTTATCTTAAAACATTTTGTTTTAAAATCTTAACTCACTTATAGGTGACTGGGTTTTCTATTATGAATTTTTCAATAATGAATCTTTTCAATCTTTGTTCTAAAAGAATTTTTTTGTTTTTATAAAAACCTAAAATTATTTGACCTTCTATATTTTCTTTTAATAAGAAGTATAAACTATTCTCAACGAATTGAAAGTCATCTGCAAAGTTAATAAATAAATTATAAATTATTAATTATAACATTTTGATAAGAACCGTTTAAAAGAAACAAAAAATTGACTGAGAATTAAAAAATTTAACAAACAAGATAAGTCCATGTCAATTATTATAATATAAATTATTTATAATTATGCAATGTAATATAAAAAAAATTTAATTTAAATAATTTCAAATTAATAGTCACAAAGAAGTTACATTAAAAAACACCTGATAAATTGTTATGAGTAGTAGTTTCAACTTCATTTGATTGCATAGAAATGTCATTTGCATTTTCTGAAGATGATTCCAACATTTCCTCAGATGGATTATTTGAATTATTATTTTGAAAATTATGCTGTTCTACGTCAATATCATCCCATTGCATATTCAACTCATCGATAACATTTGAATCACATACATTTTTTTGTTGTAAATAAATTAGTTTTTCTTTGTTGTATATTGGTAAAAAAGCAGCAATAAAATTTAAATTGTTTTGTAGAATAGTTATAATTTTTTCTGGATCGGGATGGAAAAATTCATCATTTTTGACATTTACTATCAAGAATAAAATAAAACAAACGAAATTGTTATATAATTTTAGTTAAAATATTAAAAAATACATATAAATGTAGAAAAAGGATGGAAAAAGTGCAAACAATAATAGAAATAAATTTTATTCAAAGAATATGCAAAAATACGTTTTTATTTTCAATTCAAGAGCAATATTAATTTTAAAAATGCCTACTTCTTTTATATGCTATTTGTAAAAAAGATCTTCAAAAGCTCTCCTCTATAGTAGATAGTTTCAAAGAAAATATAAGAAAAATAAAAAATTTTATGTCTATGAATGTCTTTAAAACTTCCAACTTCTGACAATTTTCAAAGGCACTATTCGTAACAAATAGCATATAGAAGAGGTTTGCCTTTTTTTTAACTTTGTATTTTTTGAATTAAAAAAAATTAAATTTTAAGTGTAAACAAACATCTAATGGAAAATTATTTCAAGCCAAACCATTCCTGCAAAAATTGTATCTTATTCAAAATTTTGATACATTTTTAAATTGAAATAATAAATAACAAATATTTATATTTATAAAGCATAATATAAAAGCCGAATGATCAAATGTGAGTGCCATTAAATATAGAAGTATGCATCATAAAGTTGCATAATTTTTTGGATTTACATACTCTACTAACTATGAGATAAAATAATTTTGGTATATATTTTTGTATATGCACACAAACTATTGACACTACATCTTTTTAAAGTATTTAGTAATAGAATTATCTTTATTTTCAATATTAAATATGAGTATGAATGAGTATGAACATAAAGTTGCATGATTTTATTCGATATATGTATTCTATTTAATTTTCAATAAAGTTTATTACTATGGTTAGACATTTTTTGTACGTGTTCATGTATATATATAAACGTATACCAAATATGCACATAAATATACACGAACATACATAAACATATATCAAAAATGTCTAATCACTGATAATAAACCTTGTCGAACTGTCAGCAGAGTATTTTATAAAAAGAAACTTATCATGCAATTTTATGGTCCATACTCATATTCATTTACATTTAATATTTAAAATGAGATAAGGCTATTTATAGATACTTCACTTTTTAATAAACTATTACTTTTTTTTAAAAATATATGAAGATTTTAAAAGAAATTTTTTAAATTTTTATACGAAATAATATTTTTTATCATTCACATGTTTCTATATATTAATACTTTTATTAACAATAAAGATAATATTGAAAAATGTTTTATTGAAATATTTTGAATAACTGCAAAGATTACAGTATATGAAATAAAATATTAGCAGTTCTGCAAATTTAGACTTCAAAAATAAACCTAATGAAAAATATTACATATAAATATTTTTTATCCCTTAAGAATTTAATGTTAATAATTTTTTTAAATTTAAATTTTATTTTTTAAGAAACTTGCAAAAAGTTAAAACTGATTATTTTTTTCAAACACCCATAAAATTGAGGTTATGTATTAAAAACTTACCTGACATAAATAAATGTCTTATCTCGTCAATTCACAGTTATATTTCGAAAAAAAAATCATCCATGATTCGATAAACAGTATAACTTCAAATATTCTTCTTCTTTCTTTTTTTTCAATTCTTCAACAATATTTCTCACTTTCGGTTTTTCAAACACAATTTCAAATGTCAACGGTTGCTCTGACATTAAGTTTAACTGCTGGTTAGACTGACCGGCGCTATCACATATACCGCGTCGGCGCAAAGGAAATTTAAATCTGAGCAACTGATGCTCCGATGGCGTGTTTAACTGACGATACCACGAATCGGCGCTTCACATACACTTTGAGTATACAGGGTGCGCCGAAAGTTTTTCAGTGTACTATTTCTTGTACTTCACGCTTGAAATCCTGATTCATTTCAGTTTCTTCCTCATCTGAGGTTGTTGACCAGCCATCACCATAAGCGTGGGTGCTGGAATCCTCCAGAGCTTTAAACCGAAATTCATTAATTTTCTGCGCTGAGTAATCTTCCGTTGATAAACTTCCTTGATTCGCCCAGTATGAAATTCCCTCGTTTGTGAAATTACCCTTCTGAGCGATTCTTTTATTATAGGTTCGGTAAGGGTTTATCTTTCTAGCTTCCCTTTCCGCTTTCCTAAATAACTCTTCATCATTTCTATCAATTTTCAACAAATCCACTACTATTCTTCTATCTTCTTCATCATTATTATCTATTCTATTTACTGTATTATCTTCATTTTCTATCTTATTTTCAATATTCTTCAATTCTTCATTATTTTTATTTAACATCTCTCTTATCTCTGGTGGGTTGTTATCATTGATTGACGTCCCTGGGTGGCTCATGAGGGGGGTGTGGGACGAGGCAGTCCCCCTGCTGATCCGTTTCCCCAGGTTTGTCGTAATGGTGCACAAGTTACACAAGTTTGAAATGTTACGTTTGGGGTATTACAGACTTGACAGTAGATTTGACTCTGGTTGTTTCTACTAGGTCTACTAGGACAATAATCAGCACTATGTCCAAGTGCTTTGCAACAATAACAGGTGATTGTTGGGCATTCATGCATTCTATGTCCATCCTGACGGCAGTGGTAACAACTATTAGATCTATCGTAATTAGATGCATTTTGCCCAGATTGTGGTCGATATCTTGAACCCTGGGATCCGTTATAACCGCCATTTCTGGATGGATTCCATCTAACTCTGCCTTGATTTCCGTAATTTGGCCTCCTATCGTAATTATTATTCTGTGGTGCTTGTTCTCCATGATTGTCGTTTGTTTTTCCTGTTGTCTCGTGATTATCGTTTTTATTTTCTTCTGCACTCTCTTTCTTGACATCTACAACCGCCGCTATAATCTCATTTTCATCTTTCTTATTAGTTGCCGCTACCTCATTCTGATTACTATTTTTGTTTCTTTTATTCCTTCTTCTTTTATTACTTTTCCGGCTATTTTGAGCCTCACTATCTTCGGATGATACTTTTTGGACCGCTGCTACCCTAGCTTTTGCATTGTTACCAGCAAAGGCAGCTGTTGGTAATCTCGCTTTATCCTTTGGAGGTGGTGGTATATATCGACTGTCTAGATCCTTTTGACGTTCCCAGCGTCGACCATACTGTTCAATATCGTCCAGCGAATTTATTTCTTTCTCTACCATGGCTCTTCTATATTCTGGTAACAAATTCTTAAATACCATATCCACTATCTCTATCGAGGTTGGAGGACATCTGAAGTGTTTAATGATATATCTGAGACAAGATAGGTAGTTAGAAATTCTTTCACCTTTAGCTTGAGTTCTCTGTCTCAATTCATCTATTACGTCTTCTCTATATAACTCACCAATGAATTGATGGCGAAAAGCTTTCTTAAAGTGTGACCAGGATGATATTTTCTCTTTTCTTGTGAGGTACCATACATTTGCTGCTCCAGTCAGTACTCCAGATAGGGCTTTGATGATATCTTTCCCTCTGTAATGATTACTCTTTTTAAAATCGTCTAATTGTGTTAGAAAGTGTTCTGGTCCTTCTTTACAATCACCAGAAAATTGCAAGTTCCAGGTTCTTAGGGCTTTCATAACCCTTGTTACCTCTTTACAATTTCGCCTTCTCTTAGATCTTCTGTGGTGACTCTTTGACCTTTGACTAGGTAACACTTTCTCACTATCACTACTATATGTATCCTCATCGCTACTATAATCATCGCTATGTGACTCCTCCTCGTCTGATTCTCCTTTTCTGTGTTTTCGGCCGTCCTCTTTACCTCTGAACGGCTCCTTACTCTTTTTATTTTGTCTCTTCTGTTTATCTTTCTTAGACTTTCTTCTATTCTCTTCCGTGGGTATATCCTTCTTATGACTTCTTTCATCACTGACTCTTGACGACTGATCATTAACTCTGGAGAAATTTAATTTTTCGATTCTGGTTGGTTTGCTCCTCTTCGGTGTAGAGCGTTGCCTAAGAATTTGATTATTTGGTTCCTCTAAGTAGGGATTTGTAAGTAGAGCTGTACTCCGTTGCTTTTCTTTCGGTTTGCTGCCTCCTGTCAGAGTTTGAATAAGATTTTGATAAGTCTGGTTGACAATTTGGTTATTTCCCATTTCATCGCCGCTGCTGGAGGCTTCAGAGGTACTACTTCCACTATTAGAACTATTTAGTATATCTTTGGAGTTGTTTATTTCAGTTATTCTCACATTTCCTAGATTATTGATTATACTTGTAGTTTCTTCTATTCCTCTTTCCATTACCGCTACGGTAGAATCTGGAGATGCTATGATTATTGGCTCAGAACCTAGTGGAGATTTTACTAAACGTAAATTCTGAATTATTTGCACTTCTTCACCTTCTCGGCGTTCTGAGTTTCTTTTAGTATTTCTTCGATTTCCGGAGAAAGAAGTACAGATATTCTCTTCCGTTGTGGTCCTAAAGGCGGTAGCACCATATTACTCCAGATAGGCAATCCTGCTACCTCTGGTAACGAACTTCGTTGTTCTATTGGTTGAATTGTAGAAGGATTAGTTCTAGTTACTACCGTCGTCATTGGTGATTTTGAAGTGTCTTGGATAGAGAGGTAGTACTTTATCCTTTTCTACATCTGTATCTTTATCGGTGGTATCCGTTTCTGTTGCTATAATCTCTGGTGCTTCCTGTTGGTCCCCAATTTCCGTTAATACTCGGTCCGTATCGTCTGCTATCTCATCGGTTGGATACCACGGAACATCCTTATCTGGTTCTGTATCCATGATATATGCTCGTAATAACCTATCTCGTATAGCTAACACCGGACCTTGCGAATTTAAGTTTCTCTCCTTTAGTCTATTTTGGACTTCCTGTGGATCTAACCGTTTAATAGTTCTTGCCAACTCTTTGATCTCTTTATTTTTTCTCAGTTTATCCATCTTTGTCTTGTGGTCCGACATCTTGATCCGCTAGTTGCCTTGCAACGATCTGCGGTCTCTCCAAACAAGTACGAAATTCCTCTTTTACAATACTTTAACGGTTTAGTAAAAATCTCTACCATGACAAAATCTATTTCTGAGTTCAAATAAGGGCAGCTATCACTATTTAAGCGCCAAAAGAAAAGAAAAATTTTCGCAAACGTAAACAGCGCTGTCGAAAACACACGTATGCAATTCCACGGTAGGGTAAAATAAGTAAAACGTTACTTATTTTAAATTTGGGGATGTAAAAGGGTCTCTACGCTAATATCTCCGTCGAGTGCCAATATAAATAGATATGTATATATAAATATATGTATATGTATATAAATTATGTTACTCTGGAGATCACCGTCTTTTACTTTTACTCTTATTTTACCTAGAAGGGAAAAAAAAATTTTGTGCAAAATTTATTTGCGAAAGTATATTTTTGCTTTAATTATTCTTGAGTTTCTTGAGTAATATAGATTTTAATTTATTTTGAGTCCTTTTATTTCTTTCGCTAAACGCAATTCTTCTTGATTGTTGTGTAAGAGTTATTTTTAATTTATTTTTCTTCGTTATTTCCAAATCTTCTTGAGTCAGTAAAAAAAAATTTTATGTGATTCCTTCTTATAGATAAAAAAAATTTTAAATAAGAAAATTTAAACATGAGAAAAAATTCTAATCTTCTTGAATCTCTTGATGTGATTCCTAGTACTTTAGTTTCATGAAAAAAGAAAAAAATTCAATAATAATTAAAAATTAAGAAAAATTTAGTAATTATCTTGAGTAATTATTTGTCTTGAGTTTTATTTTTCTTGTATAATAATATTATTTTTCTTGAATAATCAAATTATTTTTCTTGAGTAATTAAGTTATTTTTTTCTTCTTGAATTTTGTTTTTATAATATTTAAGAAAAATATCTTCCTGAAAATTGTAAAATTCATAAAAATCGCTACCGCAAATGTAAAATATGTATATAATTTTTGGCACTCGACAGGTTAAATACGATTGTAAAAATCAGTTTTGTTTTTAGGTAGGGGGCCCACCCAATATATATAAGAAGGATATTCCCAATTCTTGCTATACAGATATATATAAATATATTTTATATTCTTTTATATATGAATATATATATATATATATATATATATATATGTATTGCTCTTTTTTTCTATTTTATGTATTATTTTATATATATATATATATATTCTCTTTAGATATATATGTGCTCTCTCTCTTTTACACCTAACCAATTCTATCTTATTTTTAACCTCACTTTTTGGACTTTGCACCACCAATTTCAGTATTTTTCTGCCGTTACTTGGCCTTTGAGTTGGGCGCCAGTTGTCAGGGTGGTTTTTATTTGGGATATTATAAATATATCTAATTAAATACGAAATAATAATTGGCTTATAATTCCCAAATTCTGAGATTTACCAGCCTACAAAATTAATAATAATAATATAACACGGGAATTAAATACTCTACCTTTAATATTCTAATCAATTATAAGATCACTTCAATAAATAAGTTAACAATTATCTAATTATAGGGAGTAAAATTCACTAAATAAACTTTAAGTAATTTAATTAAAAGAATTTAGGTTAAGCCATAGACAATTTCTTTAAATAAATCTAGATCAAATTAAAATAATAAGAAAATATTGAAATCAATTAAAATATATATTAAATTATAGAAAAGAAAATTATTAGTTTAAACTAGTAAGCAATAATAATAATCTGAATCTATTTAATATTAAAAAAAAATTGAGTAACGGATGCAACACGTGCTCAATATATATTTTAGGTTATGTAAGGGTAGGGCTCACTAGCAGTGCGTATCCCAGATTACGAAATTCTCAATTGGTGGCGCTAGTATCGAGTTTCTTCTGAGTCTTCCTCTCTCTAATCTTCAGTAAACGTTTTGTAGAAACGAGGTTATGTATTTTGTAGCCAATTTAATATATATATATTTCGTATATATAAATATCCAGAAACTAAATTACTATGACTTTTGATTTTTAATATATTCAAAATTATTTGCTTTTAATAATTTATTATCTTCACAATTATAAGAAAATTAATTCTAAATCAAAGAAAAGTTATCAAAAGAAAAATAGTTTGTAAAGAATTTATCAAACAACTATCTTTTCTTAGTCTCTCACAAAGTTAGAATTTCCACCAATAAAATGAATCTTTAATCACTTTAGGATATTAATACTAAGTTGATAATAAATGGATAATTTTATAAATTCAATAAGACAAAGGTTAAGTAAAAGAAAACTTAAAAAAAAAAGAGAAAAGTTTCTAGAATTAATTATGAACTATTATTTTTAAATTATAAATAATTGAAATTGTATTTTCATCCAATATACTTCAATAGAAAGGAATAGTCATCTTTATAAGAATATTACTTATTAAATTGCCAAATTTCTTCTTACACTTCGATATTTTAGTTTGGGAATACGAAAGGAAATCTCACAATTAATTTTCACCATTCAATTTAATAACAAATTTTATCTCACTATTTAAATAAAACAGACACTTTAAATTTTCGCTACGCTACAATGATGACCGCGAATTATTTTTAGGTTAGGGAACCACGTGGCTATTTGTATAGCCTGCCATGAATTTTCCGCTAGAATCTTCAAGAATCCCGACAAAAAAAGAGAACTAATTAAATTTCTAATCTCTTAGTTATTAAATAATAGCAGCAAATTCAATTAATGTATACGCTACTATTAATTCGATACGAGAGAAAGAGAGAATTCATTTATTTTTTTAATTTCGCACACTACTAGTTTCTTTTACCACAAGTAAAAAAAAAATAATTTTTAATACAAATTATACTTTTTTCTGCTCGTTGCTATGCTCTACCTCAGCCATCCTTTAATAATCTCTCAATCCAAAGGAACAACCTCAAGACCCCAAAAATCCTTGTATATAATCTATCAAGATGGCTGGTGATCGCTGCTACAAGCCCCTGGTACAATGGCCGGCTTTGGCGACTGATATAAATATCCCGCGCAAACCGATTTTAATTAACAAATAACAAAAGAAACTTAATAACAATGGTCTTCAATCTTTAACAACAACCGAGAGAAACTTAACAATGATAATTAAATAACGATAACTTTAATAAGTAACAATCAACAAAGTAACAAGTAACAAAGTAGCTTTTAGAAAAAAATGTTTTAAAGTAACTATGCAGCAAGGCTAACGAAACGATAATGAGGCACGAAGAAGAAGGAAGCGAACGCTGAGCATCAGTGGCTTCTCCTTCTTTATTGCTCTCTTTGTTACTCTTGTTATTTCCTATATACTATCTTTTTCTATTTCGCGACTCACTAATCAAATAAAGTTCTTTTATCATTTTATTCTGGTGTAGTTTACTACTCGCTAGTCAAATTACATGTTACTTCCTATTACTAGTGTAGTATTTTTACACTTTGCAGGTTACGCCATCTGCGCGCTTAATTTGATTACAGTTTATCTTATTTTCTCTATAAATAATCAATTCTTTGTCTCATTACAATAAAAAGTTTCATAAACGAACATTAATTAATATTATAAACAATAATTTCTGATTATTTGTTATTTTTAGATTCGCTTGAGTATTTATTCTGTTAACTATTTTCATTTTTAATTATTTCGTATAATTACACAGTTATTTTATTTATTTGTACTGTAGCGCCATCTATAAAAATATACAAAAAAAATTTTTACAACGAGCAAATAGGAGTTATTATTTAAGTTATGTTTAAATATCTTCAGTCTTTGCGCGCCACCTATAATATGACTCATTTCAATACCTACCTGTTAATCTAGCATCTCTTTCTATTATAATTAAGTTTTTTATATATACGCTATCTTTTTACCATATGCGTTTATCCTGCTTTATCGACTTTAATTATTCTCTCAGTCTATTTCTATATATCTCTCTCTCTTTCTACTTTTTAATTAACTCTACGCGAGCGCCACAATAGCATATTCGCGCGAGCACGTGTTTGTATATATTTTTGCCGTCGGCGCCGCTTCGCCACCTCCTGGAGGTGTGGTAGTGATAGTCGTCTGCTCGATGCTTTCGTCGTGAATCGTGAGTGACGTGTGTGCAACCATGTGTGTATATGTGCCTTGGTTTGTGTTAGTGAGTGTCCCCACCTGGGCGTAACCTCCAAAACACGGTCTCACGTGTTACTGGTTGACGGATTTTGAGCATCAGCACCGGGAACAAGAAAATCAACAACCAGATGGATTAGTACCCTGGGTTTTAATGGCGTGTTCCTGGTGTGCATGTGTATGCAGCGTTTGAGTGTGCGGTAAGGTAATTAACATTTTTGTTCTGTTAAGTTTTAAGAGGATAGAAAGAGATAAAGGTAGTCTTGAAGTGAGAGAGAAGATGTGAATATAAACAACATCTTCGATCTCTCATTAAGACACGAAAAAAAAATTTTCTCTATCCCTTAGGCGAAACCACGCGGTTCCGCCGAGCCTTTACACTAGAAGAAGTAGCACTTTTAGCTACACTTAAAACGACTAACGCGCCTCCTGTCGGCGCCTTCCGTGCCTCATGTTAAAATATCTCTCGAAGAGAAACATAGACTCGACCTAACCAAAACTGTTGCTAAAAGTCGTAGGCTCGTGTTTATGATTGTATTCTGTCTTTGTCTCTCTCATAACAAAAAAAAAGACAGACGATATATACGTTGCGCTTATAAATTAAAACGAATTGTATTCTAATAAAATATGATTCTAAACTTTAAAATCTTATATCATAAGTAGTGTCGTGTTATAAAAAATGTACAAACTCTTTTTTCTCATTTTAACTCATATAAAAAAATAAAAGAGGCTTGTGCGTGTGTTTTTATGTGTTTCTCTCTCTCTCTTTCTCGTTCATAAAAGAGGATTCTTGTGCGCGTGTTTTTCATGTGTCTTTCTTTATCTCGTGATTTAGGCTTGTGCATGTGTTTTTCTTTGCTGCCGCCGCCAGCCCAGTCACGCTCGTTGTCACTCGCGGGACAAATGCTGGGCGGCAGCAAAGAACAACACATACACGCGCTAAAAACAAAAAAAAAGCAAATATAATTTTAATTTATATAACAATTATATTTACGTGGTTTCGCCTAGGATAGAGAAAAGCATTATTTCTTTACACGGAGATTAAATTGAAACTTCCGCACGTGTTGTTTTATGTATGACCCACCGGCCCCCCCCCCCCCCCTACTTGTTTTCTGTTTTTTTTTTTTTTTTTCTTTTAAAAAAAATTTTTTTTTTAAAAAAAAAAAAAAAAAAAATGTTTTAAAAAGTTTTTACGAAAAACCATCTTAGTAATCTATTATTATATGCAATGAAAATAAAATTAAATTCTTAATATATAATCGAAAACGATAAGAATAAGAAAAGTGGATTGTCTACAGAATGTCATAATAACAATAAGAAACAAAAACAAAGATAAATATTATGCCGCCCCTACGTTTGTTATTTGTAAGTAGAGTTTAGACGTAAAGGTTTGATATTCAGAACTTCAATCCTTTACAAACAAGTTTTCCTTACGATGCTATGATAGCTACAGACATTAACGAAGATGATGAAGTGACTTATGAACCAGCTGCAATTTTAGGAATATCTGGTATGTATAATTATAATAAAAACTAAAAAAATATTATGTAAGTGAATAATGTTTTATTTTTAAGATGATATATTAACATTGGAAGAGAAATCAAGAGATGGCCCAAACCCAATAAAAGGAGAAGTACTGTTCTCCATGAATTAGCGCAAAAAGGTTTAAGCACAGGAAAGAGGACAAAAGTTAGCAAAAAAAAAAAAAGAGATTGAAAAAGTATGAATTCCTTGTATTGAATATATCAACTAATAATTGCAAGAAAATTTTTATATCAAATATTATATATTTGTACTTGATTGTACATATTAAAAAAAAAAATATCTTCATTTTTTTTCAGGTTTTAGTAGGTACTTCAAGTGTCAGAGAAGCAGAGCGTGAAATGAAAAAAAACTGCATTTTTAAATCAAAATAAATTGGAATTTCAAATTGATGAAAGTTTAATTAATAATCAAAAACAGAAGAAAGACATAGATAAGGATAAGATGATAGCAAAATTGTTGAAACAATTGGAAGAAGAGCGTAAAAAGAATCATCAACCAGCGTCTTCTAGTGTTAATAATGATAATTATTCAAATGGAAATTTCATAGCATCTGATGCTACGTTAACAAATCAGGAAGATAGTATTACTACAGAAGCACATGTTGTTGAAAAATTATTGACGATAGAATAGTATCTCCTTCTTTGTCACTGGAAACTCAAGAGATGGATGATCTACCACATAATTCTAGTATTACATCACCTAAATCAAGATTCACTACATCAAATGCAAAACAAGAAATTCCATCATTGAAATTTGGTGAGTTTTAAATTATCAATGAGTAGCTGGTAATCTTTATAATAAAATTTATTTACATATTGATGATTATATATACTTAATTTTAGCTTTAGGAACCATTGCACAAAGTAGTACATCATCGACTTCAGCAAATGTTAAAGAAAATGCTAAATCCAAACGTAAAAAAAGATAGAAAAGACAAAAAAAAAGAAACGACTAAAGAAAATGAAATCTGACAAAAAAACAAAACATCTTATGATACAGATGATTATACAAATTCGGATTTAGATAAACGTGAGAAACTGACCAAATATGAGCAACAAGAAATCGATGAGGATACTGGATGCCTAATCAAGGTATAATTTAGAATATACGATAAAATAATCTATTTATTAATAAAAAAATTATTGTATTTAGAAAACTATGTTCCACATGCATTATTGAGTATCTGTTCCTTATAAGTATTGGAAAAAAAAGCTATAAAAAGCCGTACTTCTATGGCATTTCTTCGAGAAATCGTAGTACCACATGTTTGGACCGCAGAGATCTTTGAAAAAAAGCGGTACAAATTGATAAAACTCACGATTCAGACGAAAGGTTTGAATTAACTCCACGCAAAAATGCATCATTAAAAAGTATATATCTTTCAATTATACTCTATCATTTACAAAATTGTGATTAATGAATTTTTTTTTATTTACAGAGGCTTATGTTCAATACCTGTTAGAGAATGACGAAATAAAAGTAAAAGTAAAAGACGATATGGAAAAATCAGAAAGAGACAAAAGAATCAACAAGTATGGAAGGGAAATGGGGATCATCATATCCCAAATAAGAAGCAAACTGAAGAAAGAAAAGGAAGCAGCAACAATAAGTGATAGTTCATCAGACAATGATGATAACAATAGTGATTCATCTGATGAGAGAAGTTGTTTATGAAAAAAGAAGCTCATGAAAATCTTAATATGTATTTATATACATAGATTTATGTGTTCATATTGTTGTAAGGTAATTTTATAGTATCGTTTAAAAAATAACTACTCTTTCATTTAATTTAGATTTTATTCTGCAACAAATTTTTTTAAATTTGATACATAACTGTTGGTAGTATTATTAATGAAAATAACTTGTAAGCTTTTATTTTTCTTGAAGATTTTCTTAGAATTTATATAGTTTGAGTTCGAATGTTATATTCTAAAAATTTTTATCGTTTTGTATTACAAAAACTTTAATAAATATTTATCATAAAATTATAAAGTGCATTCATTTTGTAAAAAATAAAATACAGTTATTAAAGCATCAAAATAATATTTTATTATTTATAGAAATTAATATTTTCAATCATATTTTCAAATTTTTAAGTTTATAATTATTTCAAAATTTATAGATAGATAGATAGATAGATAAGCAAATAAAAATACAAAAAGCATAACAATGTGTAAATATGAATATTTCACTTAGGTAGATATCACAGTCTAATAGCTAATCCTAATAATAATTAAAAAATAAGTCACTTTAAAAAAGTGATGATACAGAATAATACAAGCAATAATTAAAATTATAAAAAATACACGCAGTAATGCAATAATACATGTACAGTTATTAAGCTGTATATATCTATGATAAAATTATTTAAAAATTTTGTTATTAAATGACTTTATAAAAATAACATTAGTTTAAATTCAATAAATTAAGGAGTCTCATATGTTAGCTATAGTTTGTTGTTCATAAAAATCAAAAGTTTAAAAAATTCTTTAATATTTTGAAAAACATTAATTTATACCTGGAAAATATCTCTGCAAATTTTTAGTTAGCCTTATCGACTGATTTTATTATTTATGCTCACTTAAAGTTTATCTTTTACTACTATGAGATATAAAACACGCGGAGTTCGAGTGAGCACATATATAAAAATTAGTTGATAAGACTACTTGAAAATTTGCAGAAATTTTTTTCTAGGCATAAATTAATTTTTATCAAAATTTTGAAGAGTTCCTTAAACTTTTAATTTTTATAAACAACAAACTATAGCTGACATATGAGACTCCTTAAGTTTCCATATGTAACGATAAATACAGGTATACATGAAAATATATTTTTTTTTTTTATCTAATAGTTTCACTTGAATTACAATTTTTTTTAAATTTTTTGGTTATTATACTTCTTCACAATTTTCATTAATATGTTGAATTATTTTTTCGCTTGATGCTCGCAAAATGATACTAAAAAGCAATAGTACATTTCGCAACTAGTACCACAAAATACTTTTCTCCTGGCTTCGCTTAGATGAGAACGGTTCTACGATAATAAAATAATTTTTTCTTATAAGTTTAAAACAGTATGTTTCCATTGAGCGTCCGCAAAGCTTAATTTTGAGACTCCTTCTTTGGTCAGGCGGTCACGAAATAGAGCTTTGCTAATGGCGAATGGAAAATACTGTTAGTATCTGCTAAGCGAAATAGTACATTACTCTATTAGTGAGTAAAATAGGTCATTCCTTCACGAATCGTTTTGTAACCCGAGCGTAGCAAGAGTGACAAAAAAGACGAGCAGGAGACCTATTTAGTCACGAGTGGGTACACAATTTTTCCCAACAAGGTGAGTAGAAATCAATTTTCGATGCCCGTTTGGCGTTAGCAAAATATAACATTCATTCACTAGTGAGCAAAATAAGTTATTTTTGTCACTAATGAGGGAATGTGATATTTGCTCACGCAAAACGGGCACCGAAAATAGGTTTTTGCTCATCGCTTTGGAAAAATGATTTTTTTCTTGTGTGTTCTTTTCGTAAAACATTCCCAGAAGAAAAAATACATTTTTCCGTATTAGTTACGATGTGTACTATGTCTGTACGTCGTTAATAAAGCTCTTATTTGTAAAAGCTCGGAAAGAAGCCATTTTAATATAGAGCTTTCTGGGCTGTAAAATATACGAGTACCCGATTTCTTGGTTGACACAACTTAAAAGTTTAGTCAAACCTGTCGGGTCGGGAACCCAACTTTTTAGGGGTGTTCTAAATACTCGTCCCATTCAAAATAATGACGTATTTTTATAACTTCATTAAATGACGTTATTAAGTCGTCGTCTTTAACAAAGAGTAACACCCCCTGCTGTAAAAAAACTAGTTTTATATGATCCAACCATAAATTTAACTGGATGACTTGTATCTAACTTGGATTCCGTTGGATTTCCAAGAGAATTATCCAGTTGCGTATCATCCAGATAGATTGCAAATCCATCTGGATAATGCGAAACTGGATAATTCTCCTGGGTATCCAACGAAATTCAAGTCAGATCCAAGTCATCTAATTAAATATCCAGTTAGATATTCAACTATTTTCATACAACAGGGACATTTCAATTTTCAGTAAAAATTAGCATGATTAACTTTTGCGGTGAAAAGTAGTACATTTGCCACACTTCGCCGAAAAAAAAGCATATTCAAATTGTCCTGCAAAAAAATAGCACATCTCAACGCTGTCTTTCGAACAATAATAAATCTTAGCGACGGCTTACGATGTCAAAATGGCCAAATGTGCTACTTTTTGTGGAATAAGCTTTCAAAATGTAGTTATTTTTTGTTAGAGCTTTCTCAGATGTTCTAGTTTTTGCAGTGAAGAAAGAAACGTGATAATCTTTATTGAAGCTAACAAAATGACGTCATTTAATGACGTCATTAAATAACATAATTAAATAACGTCATTATATGACGTTATAAAATTACGTCATCAAATAACGTCATATTATGACGTTATAAAATACGTAATTATTTTTCAATAGGTGAGATATTTGGGTACCTTAGATTAATCGAACATCTAATACTTCGGAAGAGGATGTTTCCCAGCCTAAGAACTCAATGGCAATAAGCTGGCGAATGCAGTCGCTCACGATCGACGTGGCACTATACCCAGCAGCGAACAACAATGGTATTCATGCCAAAAAACTACTTTTTTCAACAAAAATTTTCGAAGACGTA
Organism: Anastatus disparis; assembly: GCA_017163975.1. NCBI lineage: Eukaryota > Metazoa > Arthropoda > Insecta > Hymenoptera > Eupelmidae > Anastatus > Anastatus disparis. The sequence continues at coordinate 25,186 of JAFFSR010000168.1, forward strand.
ATTTTTTCAATCATGACGTCATTTAATAACGTCATAAAATCACGTCATGAAATGACGCGTTATTACATGACGTCATTTTTTGTCCGAAATAATGACATACCAAATAACGTCATAAAGTGACGTCATATAATGACGTCATTTTATGACGTTATAAAAGACGTCATTATTTTCAATAGGGATATATAAACTATAATATGTCAAATATGTAACCGTAGATTAATGTAGTTATGAACTAATTATATAAACTATGTAACAGATTCAATCTTAATGAGTACCACAAACGGGATCCCCAATTCAAATTTTGTATTTTGTAGATTACAATATTTTTTACAACATAATATGTAAATAATATTTATACTAATTATACTTTATTTTAGTTGAGGTACTAATTATTAAAAATTAAAAAAAAAAAAAATTTCTGGTGAAAAATTATTTCAATTTAATCATTCATAAATATAAGTGAGTACTTTACTAGTTAGAAACTAGTGTAGCTTCTAGTTATACAAAAATTAAATGATTTATTTTTTTAACTCAACATTTGAAAATAAAGTTTTCCTCCGACGTGTCGCCTTTTCCAAACGAAAAACGACGTGTATCCTTTTCCACGCCCAAAACCGAGGTGTCGCCTTTTCCAAATGAAAAACGACGTGTATTCTTTCCATGCCAAAACCGAGATGTCGCCTTTTCTAAACAAAAAAACGGTGTGTATACTTGTTCCGCCAACCCGAAGATATTATATCGTCACCTCTAACGAAACACATTTCAATTCTCATTCGAAAACTAGCACGATTCATTTTGGCGGCGAAGAATAGCACAATTCGCGCCCTTTGCCGCTAAGAATAATTCAAATTGTCCCATGAAAAGTAGCACATCTCAACACTGTCCCTTGAACAATAATACATGTTAACGATACTTATGATGACTAAATAGCCAAATGTGCTAGTTTTCGTGGCCGCTTTTCAAATGCCCTAATTTTCGTTAGAGCCGACTGCAAATTTTTGCAAGATTCTTAGATAATATACAATGTAAAAATTGTATTTCTTATTATTGCTTCCATAAATCAATAAATTGTTACTCTTATAGAATCTAATGATGATAGTGAGAATGTAGATAAACCAAGTGTTAATATTCATGAATGTTAATTATTTTAATTAAATGATGTTTTGTAAATAACTACAAATTGATATTTAATATTGATTTCAATTTGTATATCAAAAATATAATTAAATAACTATTTATCAGAAATCTTCTTTGAGTCTTAATATATTTTAAGATCACTATATTTATAATAATAATATTTAAGTAACAGTACATTTAAAAAAAAATTGTATGCACAATAATTTCAACCTACAATAATTAAAGTTATCACTTCTGCCGGCCAGTCCCACGACTGCCACATTTTTTTTGCAAATACAATGCTTTCTCTATAAGAAAGCAAAAAACGTTTTATATTGGTCAAAATAATCGCCATAAAAAATGTCCATTTTCAACTCTTCATTTCAAAGCAATGGCCATAAAATGGTAAAAAAAGCGTTTCATTTTCTACCAGGGTTTAGAGTGGACAAAAGCAATTGACCGGTATTGTACATGCATACGTAATTTATCTAATAATTCTAACATATGCTAAAGTTTATGATAAAAGCTTCAAGAATAACTTATAAATCAATAGAATTTATTTACTTACAATGTTATTTTTAAAATAAATTAAGATAATTTTAGTTTTTTGTATTTTTTTAAATGCGATAAAAAGTTTAGTAGTAAATATCTTAATAATATATTTATTTCTGTTGTTATGAAGTGTTAGAAGGTTTTTTTCGGATTTCGACCGTGTGAATTGTGGTTTGGGATACCAAACCACAACTTATGTTGTTATGAAGTGTTTATTGAACAAATAAAGAAGGTGGACTAACAGTTTAAGCAAATTTTTATAATTTCACTTTCCATCTTTGTTCCGTTATAAGTCTCAATTTTAAACACTTAATTTTTTCTTTTATTTATTTAACACGAGTTTTGGTTCATAACCTCTTATTATGAAGTGTTTATTGAACAAATAAAGAAGGTGGACACACAGTTCAAACAATATTGTTTTTATTATAAGTTTATTATTATAGTAACTACAGTGTGAAAAGTACGAGTTGTTGCACCGAAAAAAATCCGGAGTCCCAGCGGTTCCGTAAATCCTTCAAACGCTATTGTTCGCAAAACCGCAACTATATTCGTATAAAAGTCTAATCATAAACGTTCCATTATCCCTTAACTCGTTGGATTCGATTGAAGTATGCGTGCGTTGATATTAACTCAACAGTATAAGTTAAACATATATGTAATGCTATATGTTCCATAACCAAAATGCACATGATTCTAAACGTAAACGAAAGCGATTCTATCGATATAATATTAGTACAATCCAAAATACGCAACGCATACAGTTACATTAACGAATCACAAAGATTAGATAGGTGCGGTAACATAGCAGTTCACTGTATATACAGCGCACAGCTCTGCCGTCGAACTGTGGCCGGTGGGGGTAAGTGTAATATGATCCGTCAAAATTAACAAACGCGCTCTGTTCCGGACTCGAAAGACAACGAGTCGATAAGGTTTTACACGATATTATTTAGGAAATGAAGCGATTGAAGCGACATAGTTTAACAACACGAGTTTAGTCAACACTATCATACATTAATTCTATATATAAGAAATGGAACCATTAAAGCTTATGGGAACGATATCTATTTAAGAAAAGGAGAATCGCACTTATTCAAATAGTTGAATGCGATGATGTTTCATATTTACTTTTTAATTAATTGAGTAAATTATAATAGAAATGATGAGAGAGATACTAATACATTATTATATATTCATTAATTTAATATTTCATTAAATATTTATAGTAAATAAATAAATGTGTATTTATTACTCGCACGCTTGAAAAATAAATATCGCTGCAAATCAAGTAATATATATTCCATTTGCCATTCAAAATATCATATAAAAAACTTTAGAAATGTAGTCTAGAGTTAGGATTTATAAGATATTTCGAATTTTGAAAATTCTAAAATAAAAATTTTAATGCTTTTTTATACTAAACAATTATCAATTTTAATACTAAGTTAATTAAATACTCTTTGTTAGAAAGATAACATATGATATTTTAAGAATTATGATATGTAGGTTATTTTACTTATGTGATTAGTGTAAATATCATATTTAATCTATCAAAATAGTTACAAAGTTAATATTTTTATAAACTTTAGTTTATTTTTCCATCAACAACCAGGAAAATTCCTGAAAATTAATTATTTTTGTGAAGAAAAACTTTAGAAAAAATGTATTAACATTTTTTCGATTCCAAATCATTTGTACAATCTAATTTAATTTTACAGATCGTTATTAAAGTCACCATGAAGTATAATTTACTAAAAATTGAATAAAAAAATTTCATATCTATTTTTATTTCATTAACATTGTTTCCAGTCAAGAGGGCTATTTATTTATTAATTTATTCATTCATTTATCCACTTATTTAATTATCAACGAGAGTGAAATATATATGTGATTTACGTTAATTAATTGTTTATAAATTAACAACTTATCTATTTAACAAACAATAACCCATATGGAAAAATTTTTTGGATATAATTGTAAATAACTGTTAATAACTGTAAATAAATGTAAATAAATGTAAATAACTGTAAATAACTGCAAAAAAGTGTTAAAAATGTGGGAATTAAGACATAAATAACAGTTATTTACAATTATTTACAATTATTTACTGTTATTTACTCTTATTTACAGTTATTTACTGTTATTTACTCTTATTAACTGTAAACTTATTTAAAGTTATTTATATTTATTTACAGTTATTTACATTTATTCACTTTTTCACAATTATTTACAGTTATTTACGATTATTTATAGTTTTTTACAATTATTTGCAGTTATTTACATTTTCGAAAATATTCACGAATTTATTCAATAATTTTATATATAGGCGAAAATTTTTAAAAATGTGAATAACTGTAAATAATTGTAAAAAACTGTAAATAACTGTAAATAACTATAAATAATTGTAAATAATTATTAAATTATTCACTAATTCAAAAATTTTTGAAAATGTAAATAACTGTAAATAATTATGAATAATTGTAAATAATTATAAAAACTGTAAATAATTGTAAATAATTATAAATAACTGTAAATAACAGTTAATAACAGTTAATAACTGTAAATAACTGTAAATAATAGTAAATAATAGTAAATAATAGTAAATAACTGTAAATAACTATTATTTATGTCTCAATTCTGACATTTTTTAACAGTTATTTACAATTATTTACTATTATTTACAGTTTTTCACATAAATTATTTCTATATGGAAAATAATTGATTCAACAGTTTTTAAGAAATCACACAAAAAATCTTGCTCACAAAAAAGTGTTAAAACACTAAATCATAGACAAGTTTTTTATTATTTTTCCATATATGATCCTTAACAATATTTATAAATATAATTTTTCAAAAAACATTATTGATTATAAACTGGTTAAAAATTATCAGATAAATAATGAGGGGGTCAATATATAGAATGTTCATCTAAAATTTGCGTCAAAAATACGAATTTCATTTATTCGAATAATTATTCCGAAATTTCGAAGTTCAAATTTAAAAAGTTCATAAAATAGAAATGTGTAAACTACAAATGCCCAATCAACCGAAGTTAGATTATTAGAATATTATTATTTTATTTTTATGTTTATTAGTACAGTTGTAATTTCGAAATAATAGACTTATCTTTAGCGTCGAATTAATAATATTCTAATAATCTAACTTCGTTTGATTGGGCATTTGTAGTTTACACGTTTCTATTTTATGAATTTTCTTGAATTTGAACTTCGAAATTATAAAATAATGATTCGAATAAATGAAATTCGTAATTTGACGCAAATGTGAAATGAACATTCTAAATATTGGATCCCCCCCATAAATAATTATATATCGAATTCAACGGAACTTATGACTAAAAAAGGTTGAAAATGTGAGATCTTCTTAAAAACAAATTTATAGAATGAGAACTTTTGCATATTTGTCTTTCTGACAACAAAACAGAATCTTGTATTATATTCGAACAAAAATTGACAAAAATAAAAATTTTATAGTTAAAATCAAATATACATATTTCGTTCTTATAGAGTTTAATTTTAAATAAACCGTGCTTATTCATTTTTCTTTTTATTTATAATAAAGTAAATTGTGGAAAATGAAAATATTCATATTTTTGAAGATATTTTAATTGGTTCAATTACTTTTAAAAACTACTCTGGCGGAAAAAATAAATGAGATATTTCAAATTATTCCAGAGGTTTTTGAAAACATTTTTACACAAATTGTATAAACTGAAATATGTTGATAATTTTTGTGAAAATTTGGACAAAACACTCAGTGTGTTGTAATGTGTTTCGGTTTGTTTAAGTTTAATACAATTCGTTTTAGTTTGTTTCCACTTCCTTTAATTTTTTAAAACAACCAAAAAATTTTATACAAGGCGATTTTTTTTAAGTCAATTGAAATGAAACAGAAATAGATAGTAATAAAACAAAAAGAATAAAACAAAATGAAATGAACCGAAAAAATTTGAGACGTATTGAAACATTCTGAAACACTAATTATTACAGATTATTACTCATCATTTAAAAATGAAACAAATTGAAACAAGACAAAACAAAGTGAAAAAAAGTATAACAAACTTAAATACTCTCAATGCTTCGTCCAAATTCTCTCAAAAAAATTTTCGATATGTTTCAGTTCTTACGAAAATTTTCAATCATCTTTGTAAATTTTTTTCCGCTTGTGTACGTGATTAAATTATTTTGTTTAATTTTTATACTTATGTCTAGCAAAAATGTCCGTATTATTTCTAGAAATAACCTAGTGCTTTCATGCGAAACATTATATAAAATTTCTACCTCTTCTTAATGTTTAAATTTTTTTAAATAGTTGCAAAGTATGAAAGAAAACTTAATGTACATACAAATATACGTATACATACAGATATTAGTAGCGAGTTATCTTTTTTATTTTTTAAATCGAAATCTGTACAAATACATCTAAATTCTCTTGAATTAAAATATATCTATTACTGTGATTGAAATTAAAATGTTCGCTAATTTGAAACATATATTTTAATCATTATTTAAACACCACTGTTCTCTTTTATTTTAGTTAATTACATTATTAAATTTTTAATATATTGTTCAAATATATCATTTACCAATGAAATAGTTACTGCAGGTATAAACAATTATCAAAGAATATCAGAAACAAGTATGAGATATGTCTTAATTTTTCAACTTTTACATTCAATCCATACCGTATACTGATATTTGCGAATAATTTAAAAACATCAGAAAATCATTTTTAAAATCTTTAATAAATATAATAAACTTTTCTATATATATTTTTATTTGAAATCTTATGAAATTTACTAAATAGTAAACATTAAAATAAAAGTAATGTACTGTTAAAAAACTTTTATTTAATTTTTTTTTTTTGATAGTTGTAAAAAAATTTTTACGAACAAAAATATATTCAATTGAAAATCTTTCCATTAAAAATTTTTTTCTACACATACATGGACACTATAAATTATTTTCTTTCAGAATTAAAATTAGAACTTGATTATTTTTTGTGTCTTATCACAATTCACAAAACAGCAATATTTGAAGAATTGTAACCATTTTATGCTTTCATAAATACCATAAAACAAAAAATGAGATTTTGTTTTATTATTTTATTATAATTTTTTTGCCTTCATTATTGTTTCTTAAAATAAATTAAATTTGTGATAAATCGTTCTCTCAACAATTAAGCATTTACAAGACTAATTCAATTATTTTAGTGTGTACTAGTTTCAATATTTTTTTGAAGCTTTCATTGACTTATAAAATATATACATAAATGTGAGTACTTGTTAATGTAAATAATTTAAACATATTTTTATCATCTAAATTATTTTAGTAAAATGTATGACTATAAAAAGTTTATTTTTATTTTATATGATGTTTTAGATGAGACAAATTTTTTTGTGTTAAATTTACAAATAATTTTGTTGTAAATTTAAAATTAAATATTGTAACACAAAATTTATTAATAATACACATTTTTTAATGGTGAAAAGTGTAATTCTAGGTTATAAGATAATTTGGATGATGAATTTCATATTTTTTATACAAATTTGACAAAAATTTCGTATGAGAACAAATTTTGACGATTCATAGAACATTTTTATTATTTACCAAATAGTATATCATGTTACAAATGCAGAAAACTGCTGAAAACAATATCATGAAGTATTTATTCATAGACCTAGTTAAAAATTTTGTAAATATTAATTTTATTTAAAAAAATAACAGTTAATAACTGTAAATAAGAGTAAATAACAGTAAATAATTGTAAATAATTGTAAATAACTGTTATTTATGTCTCAATTCCACATTTTTTAACACTTTTTGCAGTTATTTACAGTTATTTACATTTATTTACATTTATTTACAGTTATTAACAGTTATTTACAATTATATCCAAAAATTTTTCCATATGGGTTATTGTTTGTTAAATAGATAAGTTGTTAATTTATAAACAATTAGTTAACGTAAATCACATATATATTTCACTCTCGTTGATAATTAAATAAGTGGATAAATGAATGAATAAATTAATAAATAAATAGCCGTCTTGACTGGAAACAATGTTAATGAAATAAAAATAGATATGAAATTTTTTTTTATTAAATTTTTAGTCAATTATACTTCACGGTAACTTTAATGACGATCTGTAAAATTAAATTAGATTGTACAAATGATTTGGAATCGAAAAAAATGTTAATACATTTTTTCTAAAAGTTTTTTCTTCACAAAAATAATTAATTTTCAGGAATTTCCCTGGTTGTTGATGGAGAAATAAACTAAAGTTTATAAAAATATTAACTTTGTAACTATTTTGATAGATTAAATATGATATTTACACTAATCACATAAGTAAAATAACCTACATATCATAATTCTTAAAATATCATATGTTATCTTTCTAACAAAAAGTATTTAATTAACTTAGTATTAAAAATTGATAATTGTTTAGTATGAAAAAGCATTAAAAATTTTATTTTAGAATTTTCAAAATTCGAAATATCTTATAAATCCTAACTCTAGACTACATTTCTAAAGTTTTTCATATGTTATTTTGAATGGCAAATGGAATATATATTACTTGATTTGCAGCGATTTTTATTTTCAAGCGTGCGAGTAATAAATACACATTTATTTATTCACTATTAATATTTAATGAAATATTAAACCAATGAATATATAATAATGTATTAGTATCTCTCTCATCATTTCTGTTATAATTAATGGTTCCATTTCTTATATATAGAATTAATGTATGATAGTGTTGACTAAACTCGTGTTGTTAAACTATGTCGCTTCAATCGCTTCATTTCCTAAATAATATCGTGTAAAACCTTATCGACTCGTTGTCTTTCGAGTCCGGAACAGACGCGTTTGTTAATTTTGATGGATCATATTACACTTACCCCACCGGCCACAGTTCGACGGCAGAGCTGTGCGCTGTATATACAGTGAACTGCTATGTTACCGCACCTATCTAATCTTTGTGATTCGTTAATGTAACTGTATGCGTTGCGTATTTTGGATTGTACTAATACTATATCGATAGAATCGCTTTCGTTTACGTTTATAATCATGTGCATTTTGGTTATGGAACATATAGCATTACATATACGTTTAACTTATACTGTTGAGTTAATATCAACGCACGCATACTTTAATCGAATCCAATGAGTTAAGGGATAATGGAACGTTTGTGATTAGACTTTTATACAAATATAGTTGCGGTTTTGCGAACAATAGCGTTTGAAGGATTTACGGAACCGCTGGGACTCCGGATTATTTTCGGTGTACGAGAACGCAACTCAGACGACAGTCTTACGACAACTGAACTTTAGTTATAAGTTATTAGTTTATATAAAAAGGTTAGGTGGCGCTATTAGCCCTAATAACGTTTTTAACGTGTATGTGTATTTCTACATATTCACAACAATTTCGAGTTCTTTGATAAAGAAGAGAAGTATATTTAATATTTATAAAATCATTTTTATTAAACTTACTATGATACAAATATTATTATTATATATAATACTTTTTCTTGAAATTAATTTTTAAAGTTAATACTTCTTTTGGCACGCCTCGAAAATTTGCTGGGGATAAAAATCTAAGTTGCCGTCACGTTACATTTTAATGTGTTGTGTACGTGTAACCCTATCTGTGCGCGCACATACGACTTAGTTATAAGAATAAAAGAGAGAGGGAACACTATACTATACCAAACAATGTATATTCAAGCCTGATTTGAGAAAGAGAGAGAGAGACTATAGCAAGCAAATACGCACAATAAAAACAAATTAAATTAGATACAAAATACTAAGTTTTTATTTATTTTTTTAAATTAATGATTAGGTAAAAATTCAAACGGTAACCGAAAGAATTTTTCAAAATCTAATATTCATTACAGATGTTTTTCTGTTTTCGAGACTTTTAATAAAGTTACAAGTGATTGTATATATTGTTAAGCATGTAAACAATCAAATTCAAATCAAAATTATTCAAATAATTCAAATATTTTTTTTTTCAAATTTCTTTAACAAACTAAAATTTATTTCTAGGAAAATGATGATCACATATATAATAATATGTCAAACGTAATTGTTAATCAAATTTTCACTTTTGATGTTTCAATTGTTTATAACTTTATTAAAAGCATCACAACAAAAAAAAAATCATAGTTGAATTTTTTATTTTGAAGTGAAACTTCTTTACCGACGGTATACACTTCCCATAAGAGACATATAAAAAAAATTATACGGGAGTGAATTGATTTCATGACGGTACATGCAACGGAACTAATGAAACGGAAGTGTATATATATAGGTGGAGCGTCCGCGCTTCCTATATGCAAATCAAGGTATTAAATACGTATAAAAAAAATTCTCGGGACTGACTTGATGTCAAACGCACAGATATAGTATGCATACTATATGTGCGATACAAATATCTGAATCTGAATAAATAAAGAAAGCAATAGCGCGCGTTTTCTCTTTTTCTTTCTTTCTCTATAATGTTCGATGGTAAACCCCTCTCTTCCCTACATTGTTTAAACGTGCACGTGCAAGCAAACGTTTCTTATTTACGTTATCATAAACCAAACATTTCAAACATTACTCTTGCTACAAATGATAATAGTTTTGATAATTGTGAAGAAAATTAAACTATTATTGTATTTTTGTAAAATAAATATTATTAACAAAAATTTCATACACTATCTGATTTGAAATTAAAAAAATTAATTCTTTGAATAAACTAAATTATTTTAATTTAGTTTTATTTAATTTTATAATTATTTAATTTAAAAATTATTTTAAAATTAAATGAAACAGTGATAGAACTTAAATAAACATTTACGAGTTCTATGATTTCGTAAAGAAGTTTCACTTCTGTCGGCCAGTCCCAAAGACTGCCACACCAGTTTTTTAATTTCTCTCCATTTCCGTTTAAATTTTTTAGTAATTATTAAAAATATACAATTAAAAAATTTTTTTAATTTGAAATTCTCACAAATTTTAAATTAGGATATTAATAGAATAAAATTTTATTACTTTTTTTATTTATTTTGCATGTCAAGTAGAACCAGAGATAATACTATTTGAATAAGCGCTTTTCATCTAAATTTTTTTTTCTGAATTTTTGACGGTCTGAGGTTAGTTGTCTGTAGGGAAACGTAGGCAAATCTCGAATAAGTTTACAAATAAAAGCCATGTCATCACGCTGCTTAGACTTAAAGTGTAGAATAGTCTTACGAATATTTTCCGTCATTGATTAATTGGAATTGCTGGTAGATATACTAAAAAGCTAAATTCTAATATTTTAACATGCTTACAGTAAAATTATTAATTTTCAAATGATTTATATTCAGTGCTCGATTTATAGTTTCAAGAAAAACATCGACTTAACTGTAGTTTAGAACTGCAATTATAATTCACATACGCACTGCGCATTTTTTTAATATTTTTAAAGAGCTATGAAAAAAAATATTAATTATATTTTTGGCTATTATTGAGTTAAGTTTTAAATTTGCATAAAAAGATTATTATAATATGTAATTCCTATATTGAATATAATAATTATCATAAATCATTAAAAATTTTAATAAATTAATTGTTTTTATATTTATTATCATTATATGCTTATTATTTCAAGAATTTCTGTATGCTTCTGAGTAGCTAAGTAAGTTGCAAATGTTTTTAATGGGCCTTCTCTTTACCCAGAACTACCATTATTCTACATCATGAGTTGATAATTTGTTGTGTGTATTCATATTTATTTAAGGGGATGTAAAATGGACACGACGCCTGTACTCATAAATATTCACTATCTTTACATTTTATTGCAAAATTTTCAATAAAAAAATGCATTAGTTTGTAGTATGTACCATGAAGATTATTCGGTTAAATTTTTAAATAAATTCATTCATTACTTATTAAGAATTTTGGGTTCCAAAACTATTTATTAAAATTTTTCAATTTTGTACAGGAATCCAAATATCTTAAAAGATAATGAAATGGAAATAAAATGGAAAGGAAGCTAATATCTATAAGTACAGGTGTAGTGTCCGTTTTATATCTCCTTAATACAAAATACATTAAACAAAGCGTGACGGAAAATTGTTCATTCTATGAGAAGCAAGACTGTCACTAAACCAAAAGAAGTATTAACTTCTGTCGGCCAGTCTCGACGACTGCCACACCTGGTTTTTATTTTTATTACAATAAAAATGTCTTATAAGGAGTATTTATAATACTTTATTCCGACTCTATTGACAAAAATACGTTTATTTCACACGTATTTTTAATAACTCCTCGAAGATCGAAGAGCTTCTATAACCCAGAGGGTCTGGCTTCTTATATCTAATGTGTCTTCGAAATTTGTATAAGGGATGACAAAACTTAGAAAAACGCCACCTAGTGACTTAAAGTCAAACCAACATAATCGATCATCAAAAGCGATTTTAAATCACTAGGTGGCGTTCTTCTAAGTTTTGTCATACCTTACACCAATTTCGAAGACATTAGATATAAGAAGCCAGACACTCGAGGTCGTAGGAGCTCTTCGATCTTCGAGGAGTTATTTAAAATACGTGTAGAAAAAATTTCATCAAAAAAATTTCATTTCAATAAAAAGTCTCGTCTTAACTTTTAATACAATGTTAACATGTATTTGGAAAATTGTTGCTGCTCATATTAATGTCGATACCATTGTCGATGCAATTGTCAAAGTAATTATTGCTATTGTTATGGTATTGCGGCTGTTGCAGCTCATATTGTTGAATTGTTTGCGCATTGTAATTGTCTTGTTGGTTGGTCAGTGTTGTGACTTCATAACTGCCTATAGTTCTCGGCTCTACAATACTGTAAAAGAAAATTTAATAATACGTTAATTTTACGGTTCTATAGTTATGAGTCTTGAATATTTATTTTAATTAAAAAAATACATATGAAATAGATTAATATTTACCTGTTAGGTCCTTCATGTAATATTTGATTAGACATTTGAGTATTTTTTCGATTATTATAGCCGTTATTTGATGGCTCATTTTGATCGTTATTTAGAAGCTCAAAAGTTAATCGTTCTAAAATCACCAAATCTTGACTACGGAAATGAAGTTGCTGCTGCAGTGATGAAGTATGCTGCGTATTCGCGTAGTTACCTTGGCTGTATGAATGATTCGACGAGGTAGTTTGATTTGTTGGTAAAATATGGAATAATTTTTTTTGGTTTCTAATTTTTGCTCGACGATTACTAAACCAAACATAAATTTACCTGCTGGAAGATTAAGTTCCTCTGCTAGTCGTAAACATTCGAGTTTGCAAGGATATATTCAATTCTTAAATGCATTTTCTAGTTTCACTAACTGTTCGTTTGTAAAAGTAATTCAGGGCTGTCGAATTTTAATTTTTTAGTTCCTGCAATAAAAGTGAATTATTCATTAGATTTATTTTCTTTTAAATTAGAATATAATTTAAAAAATACTCTATTGGTCATTTTTATGATGTTATATTTATTGAAAATATACGATTTAAAATTTTTATTTGTATAGATTTTTTTATATTTTTCTATAAAATATAAAAATACAAATATAAAAACAGCGAAATAACATTTACCTGTCTCGTTTCGTGAATTATAAAATTACTTTCTTACAGCTGATGGATAGATAAGTAATTTTTAAAATGTTCGTTGTTACATATCATGCTTTTAAAATTTTTTTTAGCACTTATTGTAGTCTCAATATCTAATAAGCTTTTACTATTGAAAACTATTGCAGTCACTATATATGACCATGTAGCTGGCCGGATTTTTCATTAGCATATTATAGTATGTAACAAGAATAAAAAATCAGCCATATGCAGACGATTTACGTACTTACCTACTTACTTACTTATTTTTCTTTTGGAAATATTGTCAATTTAATTAACTATTATGTTTTTTGTTTATTTTTAATACACATTCTATTATGTACTTTTCATATATTGTTACATTATAAAAATATTTATATATTGTACATGGCGTTGTATGCTCATATTAGTGCCAAACAGGGTTTTAACCCCAAGACCCAATAAATTTTATCAATCAATCTCTCTCTCTCTCTCTCTCTTAAAAACTTTAGTGCTGCATCTAAGCCTCAGCTTTGTGGTCGCTGTGGTAAGACCTATCACAGCTCTTGTACTAAACTGCTCATAGTCAGAGATAATAACGACCAACAAATGAAGGTATGTAATTTTTGCATAGCAGCTGCAAATCCTGATTGCAATCGATCACGTTCTAGTTCTGTGGGTTCTATAAGTGATGTCTCAGCTTTTCTGTCTGTGTCGCGTACTCCAACTCCGACACTACCGGCGCTACAAACAAATGAACTTTTGTCTTCTATATTGAAGAAGATGGAGAAATTAGATAAGCTGGATGCTATGGATACTAAGATCAACAATATTAGCACTCACTATTAACACTGGATAGGAGATTTACAAGTTTGGAGACACGAGAGGATGGTATTGCTGTGGCATGTGAGGAACGTTGTGGAGCAATTGAGGCAAGACTTGACAAGGTTTGTCAGGATTATCAGGAGCTTAAGGCGAAGGTGGAGGAATCTCGCTCTGTTGTGCCTGATCAGGCATTATCTGACCCCATGGCTGCTAAACTACAGGAATTAGACAAGCTCAATAAATCTTTACGGCAACAATGTGATGTTTTAGCAGCTGGCCAGCAGCGTCTTGAGCGTGCATCAGACTTGGTGTTTGGAGGCTTGATTCCTAATGAATTTAATGACCTGAAGAGCGGTGTCTTTGCTGTATTGGCTTCTCTTAATTCTGGTTTTGCTCTCAACGACATTGTTTCGGTTCGACCTTTGTCGCGACCTGGTACAGCTCGTAGTACTGATGATAGTACTGCTCCTGCAACAACATCTCAATCCTCCGCTGCTTACAACGCCGTTGCTCGTCACCATGAAGAGTGCCTCGTTGGCGAGATCTGTTATTGGAGCAAAAATCAAGATGGGTAGCCTTCATACCTCAAAGATCAGGAATGGCCTTCTGCATGGAATTATATCTGTGGAAACACTTACCTTTCTCTTGATCAACATCAATGAATATCTGCCACACTCATCGCACCAACTGAAGTTGAGAGTGCTCAGAAAGGCCAAAGATAAGAGGTACAACTTTCTCACATTTGTACGTGATGGTAAGATCTTCGTCAGAAGGAAGAAGGAGGATGCAGCCATTCGTATTGCATCGGATGACGACTTGGATACTTTTTTAGTGAAGCTCTCATTGGTATCAGCCAACAGCGATGCAGCCACTTAACATCTGACACTGGTGTAAGCTCATTCTCTCTTCCTTCTCACTCTAACACACTTCTTCCTTCAAACAATACTATTTCATCGGTCATTCATGATCATTTCACTACTAAAGATGGTCTCGGAGTTTGTCATTTCAATGCCAACTTTATTAGAGAGCTCATTGAGATGATTAGACTCTTTTTGGCTTCTCGCCCTTATTTCCACGTAATAGCTGTTACTAAGACCAAACTGGGCCAGATAGTTTGTGATTCTTTGATTGCTTTTGATGGGTATGTGCTTCATAGACAGGATCGTAACACCAGGGGAGGTGGTATTGCTTTATTTGTACACTGCTCTCTCACTTCTGTGCGTCTCTGTTCATCCTCTGGAAGCTGGAGTGGTAAGCCTGGTTTACCTGAGTATTTTTTCTGTGAGGTCAACTCATCTGACTTGGCTTCACCCATTTTCGTTGGTGTTGTTTATAGACCACCTCTCGCTCCATTTTTGGCTAACACAGACTTTATTCCTGATTTGACCACTCATATTCACAATTATAGTACTAAGGTAGTTTTGGGAGATTTCAACACTAATTTGTGTTCTGAATCTGATGATTCTGTGTTCTTTAAGAACCTTATTAAGGAAAATGCACTTTTTTCTGTGCCGTATGGACCTACGCATCATACTTATTCCTCTGATACGTGGCTCGACTTGTGTCTTGTCGATGCCAATGACTTACTGCTTGACTATTGGAAGACTGATGTACCATTTATTGACGGACATGACTTTATTGCTGTGACTGTAAAGTCGTCTCTCTCTAGGCCTAAACTTAATAATTTTACTTATCGTGATTATAAAGCGGTTGATGAAACTGCTCTGCTCGATTATTTTCGATCGCTAAATTATGCAATGTGTAGCGGTGACTCTTCTCTTTTGGCTCGCCTTGGGTGTCTATACACTCATCTTAATGAGGCTATCTTACGGTTTGTGCCTGTTAGGCGTGTTCGACAGAGCAAGAGTCATCGTCCGTGGTTTACCTCTGAGCATCACCGCTTAATCTCTGAGAGAGATAGGCTTTACAGACGCTTCAAACGTACTAGACTGCGTGCTGATCTTATATGTTATAGAGATGCTAGAGATCGGGCTCATTCATGCATCGAATCAGCTAAATTACTGTATTACCACGACAGACTATCTAAGATTACTGACGCAACCCTGCTTAAAAAAATCAATTGATAAATCAATTGATTTATCACTTGATATATCAAGTGATATATCAACTCAAAACATCAAGTGACCTCTTTAAGCGGTTTTTTTATAAGTCCGAAAATCGAAAAAATAACTAAGTCCCACTCTCAAAAAAAGTATAGAATTTTATGATTATTTTTTCATTTCTCGTCGCGTAGAATCATTAAATCATGGGAAATAATAGTATCGAAAAAATTTTATTTTTCTCACTGAAAAATTATAAGTTCCAATGTCATCGAGAAATCGTAAGTCCCGACCTCGAAATAAAGTACCGAATTTTATAATTTTTTTTTTATTTCTCGTCGCGTAGAATCATTAAATCATGGGAAATAATAGTATTAAAAAAATTTTTTTTTTCTCATTTATAAATTATAAGTTTTAATCTCATCGAAAAATCGTAAGTCCCAACCTCGAAAAAAAGTACAAAATATTAATTATTTTTTCATTTCTCGTCGCGTAGAATCATTAAATTATGTGAAAAAATAGTATTCGAAAAAATTTATTTTTCTCACGGGAAAATTATAAGTTCTAATCTCATAGAAAAATTGTAAGTCCCAACCTCGAAAAAAAGTACCGAATTTTATGATTATTTTTTCATTTCTCGTCGCGTAGAATCATTTAATCATGGGAAATAATAGTATCGAAAAAATTTTATTTTTCTCACTGAAAAATTATAAGTTCCAATGTCATCGAGAAATCGTAAGTCCCGACCTCGAAATAAAGTACCGAATTTTATAATTTTTTTTTCATTTCTCGTCGCGTAGAATCATTAAATCATGGGAAATAATAGTATTAAAATTTTTTTTTTTTCATTTAAAAATTATAAGTTTTAATCTCATCGAAAAATCGTAAGTCCCAACATCGAAAAAAAGTACCGAATTTTATGATTATTTTTTCATTTCTCGTCGCGTAGAATCATTAAATCATGGGAAATAATAGTATCGAAAAAATTTTATTTTTCTCACTGAAAAATTATAAGTTCCAATGTCATCGAGAAATCGTAAGTCCCGACCTCGAAATAAAGTACCGAATTTTATAATTTTTTTTTATTTCTCGTCGCGTAGAATCATTAAATCATGGGAAATAATAGTATTAAAAAATTTTTTTTTCTCATTTATAAATTATAAGTTTTAATCTCATCGAAAAATCGTAAGTCCCAACCTCGAAAAAAAGTACAGAATTTTAATTATTTTTTCATTTCTCGTCGCGTAGAATCATTAAATTATGTGAAAAAATAGTATTCGAAAAAATTGATTTTTCTCACGGGAAAATTATAAGTTCTAATCTCATAGAAAAATTGTAAGTCCCAACCTCGAAAAAAAGTACCGAATTTTATGATTATTTTTTCAATTCTCGTCGCGTAGAATCATTTAATCATGGGAAATAATAGTATCGAAAAAATTTTATTTTTCTCACTGAAAAAATTATAAGTTCCAATGTCATCGAGAAATCGTAAGTCCCGACCTCGAAATAAAGTACCGAATTTTATAATTTTTTTTTATTTCTCGTCGCGTAGAATCATTAAATCATGGGAAATAATAGTATTAAAAATTTTTTTTTCTCATTTATAAATTATAAGTTTTAATCTCATCGAAAAATCGTAAGTCCCAACCTCGAAAAAAAAGTACAAAATATTAATTATTTTTTCATTTCTCGTCGCGTAGAATCATTAAATTATGTGAAAAAATAGTATTCGAAAAAATTGATTTTTCTCACGGGAAAATTATAAGTTCTAATCTCATAGAAAAATTGTAAGTCCCAACCTCGAAAAAAGTACCGAATTTTATGATTATTTTTTCATTTCTCGTCGCGTAGAATCATTTAATCATGGGAAATAATAGTATCGAAAAAATTTTATTTTTCTCACTGAAAAATTATAAGTTCCAATGTCATCGAGAAATCGTAAGTCCCGACCTCGAAATAAAGTACCGAATTTTATAATTTTTTTTTTCATTTCTCGTCGCGTAGAATCATTAAATCATGGGAAATAATAGTATTAAAATTTTTTTTTTCATTTAAAAATTATAAGTTTTAATCTCATCGAAAAATCGTAAGTCCCAACATCGAAAAAAAGTACCGAATTTTATGATTATTTTTTCATTTCTCGTCGCGTAGAATCATTAAATCATGGGAAATAATAGTATCGAAAAAATTTTATTTTTCTCACTGAAAAATTATAAGTTCCAATGTCATCGAGAAATCGTAAGTCCCGACCTCGAAATAAAGTACCGAATTTTATAATTTTTTTTTTATTTCTCGTCGCGTAGAATCATTAAATCATGGGAAATAATAGTATTAAAAAAATTTTTTTTTCTCATTTATAAATTATAAGTTTTAATCTCATCGAAAAATCGTAAGTCCCAACCTCGAAAAAAGTACAGAATTTTAATTATTTTTTCATTTCTCGTCGCGTAGAATCATTAAATTATGTGAAAAAATAGTATTCGAAAAAATTGATTTTTCTCACGGGAAAATTATAAGTTCTAATCTCATAGAAAAATTGTAAGTCCCAACCTCGAAAAAAGTACCGAATTTTATGATTATTTTTTCAATTCTCGTCGCGTAGAATCATTTAATCATGGGAAATAATAGTATCGAAAAAATTTTATTTTTCTCACTGAAAAATTATAAGTTCCAATGTCATCGAGAAATCGTAAGTCCCGACCTCGAAATAAAGTACCGAATTTTATAATTTTTTTTTTATTTCTCGTCGCGTAGAATCATTAAATCATGGGAAATAATAGTATTAAAAAAATTTTTTTTTTCTCATTTATAAATTATAAGTTTTAATCTCATCGAAAAATCGTAAGTCCCAACCTCGAAAAAAAGTACAAAATATTAATTATTTTTTCATTTCTCGTCGCGTAGAATCATTAAATTATGTGAAAAATAGTATTCGAAAAAATTGATTTTTCTCACGGGAAAATTATAAGTTCTAATCTCATAGAAAAATTGTAAGTCCCAACCTCGAAAAAAGTACCGAATTTTATGATTATTTTTTCATTTCTCGTCGCGTAGAATCATTTAATCATGGGAAATAATAGTATCGAAAAAATTTTATTTTTCTCACTGAAAAATTATAAGTTCCAATGTCATCGAGAAATCGTAAGTCCCGACCTCGAAATAAAGTACCGAATTTTATAATTTTTTTTCATTTCTCGTCGCGTAGAATCATTAAATCATGGGAAATAATAGTATTAAAATTTTTTTTTTCATTTAAAAATTATAAGTTTTAATCTCATCGAAAAATCGTAAGTCCCAACATCGAAAAAAAGTACCGAATTTTATGATTATTTTTTCATTTCTCGTCGCGTAGAATCATTAAATCATGGGAAATAATAGTATCGAAAAAATTTTATTTTTCTCACTGAAAAATTATAAGTTCCAATGTCATCGAGAAATCGTAAGTCCCGACCTCGAAATAAAGTACCGAATTTTATAATTTTTTTTTTATTTCTCGTCGCGTAGAATCATTAAATCATGGGAAATAATAGTATTAAAAAAATTTTTTTTTTCTCATTTATAAATTATAAGTTTTAATCTCA
Organism: Anastatus disparis; assembly: GCA_017163975.1. NCBI lineage: Eukaryota > Metazoa > Arthropoda > Insecta > Hymenoptera > Eupelmidae > Anastatus > Anastatus disparis. Next base: position 44,934 of record JAFFSR010000168.1, read on the forward strand.
TCGAAAAATCGTAAGTCCCAACCTCGAAAAAAAGTACAGAATTTTAATTATTTTTTCATTTCTCGTCGCGTAGAATCATTAAATTATGTGAAAAAATAGTATTCGAAAAAATTGATTTTTCTCACGGGAAAATTATAAGTTCTAATCTCATAGAAAAATTGTAAGTCCCAACCTCGAAAAAAGTACCGAATTTTATGATTATTTTTTCAATTCTCGTCGCGTAGAATCATTTAATCATGGGAAATAATAGTATCGAAAAAATTTTATTTTTCTCACTGAAAAATTATAAGTTCCAATGTCATCGAGAAATCGTAAGTCCCGACCTCGAAATAAAGTACCGAATTTTATAATTTTTTTTTCATTTCTCGTCGCGTAGAATCATTAAATCATGGGAAATAATAGTATTAAAATTTTTTTTTTTTCATTTAAAAATTATAAGTTTTAATCTCATCGAAAAATCGTAAGTCCCAACATCGAAAAAAAGTACCGAATTTTATGATTATTTTTTCATTTCTCGTCGCGTAGAATCATTAAATCATGGGAAATAATAGTATCGAAAAAATTTTATTTTTCTCACTGAAAAATTATAAGTTCCAATGTCATCGAGAAATCGTAAGTCCCGACCTCGAAATAAAGTACCGAATTTTATAATTTTTTTTTCATTTCTCGTCGCGTAGAATCATTAAATTATGTGAAAAAATAGTATTCGAAAAAATTGATTTTTCTCACGGGAAAATTATAAGTTCTAATCTCATAGAAAAATTGTAAGTCCCAACCTCGAAAAAAGTACCGAATTTTATGATTATTTTTCAATTCTCGTCGCGTAGAATCATTTAATCATGGGAAATAATAGTATCGAAAAAATTTTATTTTTCTCACTGAAAAATTATAAGTTCCAATGTCATCGAGAAATCGTAAGTCCCAACCTCGAAAAAAGTACCAAATTTTATGATTATTTTTTCATTTTTCGTCGCGTAGAATCATTAAATCATGGGAAATAATAGTATTAAAAAATTTTATTTTCCTCACTTAAAAATTATAAGTTTCAATGTCGTAGGAAAATTGTAAGTCCCAACCTCGAAAGAAATTACCGAATTTTATGATTGTTTATTCATTTTTGTCACGTAGAATCATTAAATTATCTGAAAAAATAGTATTTTAAAAAATCGATTCTTCTCAATAAAAAATTATAAGTTTCAATCTCATAAAAAAAATCCTGACTTACAAAAAAGTATAGAATTTCATAAATATTTTCATTTTTTGTCGCATACAATGTTTATTAATAATTTTATAATTAATGATTTCTTTATATAATTCATGATGCCCTTATTGAAATAACTTTTGTCCATTTTCGCAATTATTTTTTTTTTTTCTGAAATTTTTTTCAATTACCGTACCGTACAATAACTATTTAATCATACAAATGAAGAAAACGCCATTTGTCTCAGTCGGTAATCAAATCTGCCTTAACCACTATTACATTAGATTTATTCAAAGCACGTTTCTTTTCTGTTTGCATAACTACTCACCTGATTTATATATTGTTATAAAATAATTTTCGAGAAACATTTTACAAGTTTTAATAATTTCAAATTGTCTTCAGTCATCTTACTTATATAAAGAATATTTCATTAGTTTCATAGCAAATGTAGGATGAATGTACTACAATTTCAATTGTATTTTTAGAATCAAAGGAAATATTATTATAAAGAAATGCAATCAATTAACAAAATATATTTTATTTCAGTTATAAAAAGTTGGAATGTATACTTTTACATAATTTACAATTTTTATTATACAAAATAAATATAAATTTTTGTGATATTAATTATCAATGCGTACAAGAGAAGAAATGTATCAAAATATTATACATAAAAAGTTATAAGCAAAGTTTGGATGTATAGTACTTTGAGATTAGATTTATCGAGCTTCACATCTAATTTTCATTCAAACTTTATTAAATAAGAAGCTCAATTGAATTTTCTTTTTAACAAAAATGATTGTATTATTTCTTTTCTCAATATTTAGCAATATAATGGAAAAAAGTTGAGAACCATAAGTACAGGTGCAGTGTCCGTTTTACATCTCCTTAATAATGTAATAAATTTGGAAGAGGACAAAGGTACATAATTCCTCTGACATTAATGTACACACATATTCTGTGTATATTTTCTGTAGGTGTTACTTTTAATTCTGTGTCGATATACTCAATAACTTTTAGTGCTCTATAAGAATGAGGGTAAGCTTCATTGGTGTTGACTTCATAAAATGTCGTCAATTCCAACTGTTGCTCTTCATCTACTATGAAACCTGCAATGCTTATAAATGTTCCATTTTTCAAGATCGCAAAAGAGTTGTTTGATCTTGTTTTCGTTCTTGAATAAGATTCATATAAGCACCCTTCTTTTACAACTTTTAAAAAATACAATAAATTTTCTGATAAATTGAAAGTATTGAGTAAATTTTCATTAGTGTAGCTGCCTTTACCGAAATATAGTGTTTTTGATCCTCTATACACATTGAAAACTTTTGCAGCAAGAATATCTTCGCAGTATTTTATTACATCATCGTGAGCTTTATGGGTAACAAGTTGTTCGATTACTTGTAAACTGTGATTAATATTTACAAATCTTACAATCTGTTGCGTGGCACCTCTAGAGCATTTAATAGCATCTAATATATATCGATTCGCTGATTCGAAGCAAAATGTTGAATTTAAGAACAGTGGTCCCCAATTTAATACACTTTTACCGATATGCAGTAACAAATGTACATTATATGTCATTGCTCTTTTGCCATAAAGTTCTTGGACTTCACCCACAAATTTATGCAACATTTTGTCTGCCTTATCCAATTCATTTATTGTTATTTTATTCTGTAACATAATATACAAACTGTTAACAAATAGTAACCAGTGTTCAAATTGTTTTCTGCTTAAGATTGAAGACAATAAAGGTGCACTGTAATATAATGTGAAATTTTCCCATTCTCGAGCTTTCCAGTCATCTCTACTACTAATTGCTCTAGTTAGGCGCTGTACTTGGCGAGGTGCTAAAATATTGTTTATTTGGAAATCGAGTTCTTTCACCTTATCGGGTCCTAAAGGTTCCATGTAATAATACATCATTTGCGCTGCAACACCTTCTAAACAGCAATGCATGTAATCAGGTACAAATCCTTCAATAATATCAAATGATGTGTTACGTACTAACGGTGAAAAGTGTTTTATTCCAACATCATTAGTTATATCATCTTGCATCATTATCCTTACAGTATCAGCGTGATTCCGCATTTTGACAGTTTTAGCAGGTAATGTGTATAACATAGTTCCATCATATTCACCTGGATGTAAACACCAGTTACATCCAAAATAACCGTTGAATTGCTTTATTCCTTGTATGGGCGCTCGAGCAACTGAATCGACGCAACACGTTAAAATATGCAATCGAATAAGGCGTTTTTCGTTCTTTATTATACATGGGATTCCTTTTTCCTTTAAACTGTTAGTCAAGTCAACAAATTTATCCAAAAAAACGATCATATCTGGTTTCTTTTTACCGAACCATAAACCGCAACAAATGAGTTTTTTCATTCGGTCTTGCTTTGGTAACTCGTGGATCATCAGATAAAGGGGCCATATAGATCGTTTGGAACTTTTGAATTTAGGAGCTCCATCAGTATTAAACGTAGCAGTGACGTAGTTATATTGATCTTCTTCTGGTAATGATGCTATAAATTTTCGGTACATTTTTCCATCGTATACATCTTCTAGTGCATTATTAGATGGATTTCTTTCTTTCGTAACGTAATCGTAATGATCTTGATAAGTTTGTAAAAGATCAGCTATTTGCCTTTCAGGATTTATTAATACGAAAAAATTTTCGCTACTAGGATTTCTTAAATCTACTTTTGTTCGACAAACATTACAAAATTTAGGTGATTCTGCTTCACCATGTTGACCTAAATATTCCGAACAATTCATACAAAGCCCATGGAATTGTACCTCTGTTTTTGGGTTTAAGAGTTTATCAGTCAAGTATCTTGAATCTGGTAAAATTGGTATTTCAAACAAAGTATTTATCAATGCAAATAAGTTTGTCATTCCTGTTATTGACAGACTATTAATAATGCTAAATTTTAAAATCATCAAGAATATTTCACCTCTTGTTTTATTTACTCGAGCTGTAATAGGATCAGAAAAAGTTTTGCTTTGTACAAATTCTTCCAAACTTCTTGGCTTCATGTAGAAATTATCATTTTCTTTTACATTGATATCATGAAGAATATCTTGAAGATAATCATTAAAAGTATCACTTGTATTTTCATTTAAGTTGTGATTGACTGTCTGAAAAAATTATTAAAATTAATACAATACAATAATTTTTATTGCATAACGATATCTTGAATCATTAGTTTCTACAATTTATTAGTAATATTGAAAGGAATTAAAGTTATAACAGGAACATCGAGTCATAGATGATACTATTCGAAAACAGGATAAGAATCGTAAATAACTAGTAATGAAAAAATTTTGTTATAAAGAGTTACATTTTTTAAATATTACGTATGTACAATATTTACGAATTTAAAAGTCGTACACTATTTTTTCATATTTCAAATGGTAATATTACAGTTGCTGAATATTTAAAAATATGGATTTAAAAAACTTATTAATAATTGCTTTAAATGTACGTTAATGACAAATTTTATGCTTAAATTATTTTATGCAGAAATTCTACGACATAAATCATTTTAAATTTAACTACCCAATCCTCTCTGTCAGGCGCCATTTATTGATTTTATTTAAGGATATTAAAACATTTTTAAACCACTCATACAATAATAAAAATTGTCATTTTGATGGTTAAAATAAAAAAGACATCAGACATTTATGGGACTTTTTTAAAAATTAGGGAAAAGTTTCAAGGAACAAAAATATTCACAAACATTTGTGATAACCTATTTTTGAGGTTAGGATCCTAAAATTCAGACTATATAACTTGAAATTAATGATTCATTCTCATGATAACAATTATACAAACTTCTTCAGCAATATTTAATGAAGGGTTTGGAGCGACATCCATTTCATCATTTACTTCCATAGGTTGTTCGACATTATTTCTTGAACCTGTTCGTACCTGTTCAAACAATCATTTAAATTCATAACAAATATATGGAATACAAAAATATAATGAATGAATATGAAGAAAGCATTTTGTTTCATGCAACTTTAAATTTAAATTTAAAATTTATATATGTATTTATCATTCAAATAATGTTGAAATAAAGGTTTCATATACTACTTAAGATGTTTGGAAAATTAATAAATTATCATTGCAATTTTGTTTTGCACACTATATTTTTTACACACATTCTCTCTCTCTCTCTCTTTCTCACTCTATCCCTCCATATATATATGGATAATTCTTAAAAATTGTCAATGTACCGGTGATTACTGTTTTACAGCTGCCAGTGGATTACCACATGATGCACACTATTTAAACTGGGTTCACACCTTTTGTACAATCCTGTGACTACAGTGATGAACAATTTAGTAAATGTGTTATCAACGGCGCAGTAGATCTTTACATAAAACGTTAATTTTTTCATATGACAAATTACTTTATTTTGTAAGTGTTAAAATTAACGTTTTATAGAATTATCTACTCCGCCATTGGTGTCACATTTACTAAATCGGTCAGAAATAGAGTCACGGATTATACAAAAGCCAAGAACACAGTTTAAATACTGAGCATTACACGGCAATCCATTAGCATTTGTAAAAGGACTTTTTAAAAATATCACGAGAAAATTATAAGTTTTAAAGGTTTACTAATATATACTATAAAAATGTTTTGCCGCGGCCGCTGTCGCCAACGCTGCCGCCACCGTGTCAGCAATTTGGGGTAGCCGCTGCAGCCCTGCCATATCTTCAAATTGCTTAATGATAGCCATAATTAGCCGAAGCTAATGTAGACATTTACTAAAAAACATATAAATGAAGCTAGATTAGAGCCACAAACTTGCCAAAAAACTGATGAATTTTGCTAAATTTAAAGAAAAAGTTTGCTAGAAATAGCTCGAAAGTATCTAAAATTATCTAAATTCAAGATAATAATTAGCTACAAAGTAGATAAATAAATATTAATCTAAGCTAAAAAAAGCGAAAAATTTGCAAAAATATGATGTAAAAGTTTGCGACGTCGAAGTTCGGCACGACCTTTATATGATTCCATAATATGAAATTCCAAGTTCGATCATCTCCTAATAGCAATCGATGGTATCTAACGACCTCAATAATAGATTCACAATAAAATGCATCAACCCCTATATAATAACCACCGTTATAAAATCATAACTACCCTTAAGAAGGGGTAACAAATTTAAAAATTCATATTTTCCTTTCTAATAGATGAACAAAAATTATTTTTCATATATAAGCTACTAACACTACCATAAGTGACTCTGAATAGTTACAGCCAAATCCCACGGGCGGAACCTACGCTTGAGACAATGAAGTTCTTAAAAATTCATATTACCGTTATTTATTGATATACCAAAATTGTTTTTCAATAAGAGGCATAGTACACTACTAAAAGTAAGCCTGAATAGTTACAACGAAATCGCACGGGCGGAACCTACCCTTAGGCGGGACTGCGTTAGCATTATTTCATGCTGCGGTCTAGTACATTGTCGCTCATCTCGTCCATTCGTCCGTCCGTCCAAGCACTAGGCCGTGTCCATTCATACGTCCATACATGCATACATTTGCCTGTCATCCTGCCTTGCACTCCTCCATTAACACTTAGCTCGGGTACGTGGGGTCGCTGGGCCCAAGGACTTTTCAGTCCCCCTGCGTCTTGACACATCATCCTCGCCTTTATCCATTCATTCAGTATGCTATTCACACATCTCAGGTACGTCGGGTCGCTAGGCCCAAGGATTTTTCAGCCCCCTGCGTATTTGTGCATTTACGCACTCACTTCCATCCACACATTCAGTATACCATTCACTCAGCTCGGGTACGTGGGGTCCGTAGGCCCAAGGACTGTGCAGTCCCCTGCGTATATGCATTTCCTCACCCTCTCTTGCATTTACATATTCATCATGTCATTCGCTCAGCTCGGGAACGTCGGGTCGCTAGGCCAAAGGACTTTTCAGCCCCCCTGCGCATTTGCACATTTACGCACTCACTACGATCCACACACTCAGTACACCATTCACTCAGCTCGGGTACGTAGAGTTGCTAGGCCCAAGGACTGTGCAGTCCCCTTGCGTTTTTCATTCTCTCATCCTTTCTTGCATCTACACATTCACCATGTTCTTCGCTCAGCTCGGGTACGTGGGATCGCTAGGTCCAAGGACTTTTCAGCCCCCCTGCGTATTTGCGTATTCACGCACTCACTTTCGTTCACATATTCAGTATACCATTCAATCAGCTCGGGTACGTGGAGTCGCTAGGCCCAAGGACTGTGCAGTGCCCCTGCGTATATCAACCCTTATATATTAACCACCGTTATAAAATCATAACAACCCGTAAGAAGGAGTAGCAAATTGAAAAATTCATATTTTCCTTTCTAATAGATAAACCAAAATTAATTTTATATATATATATATAGGCTTCTCACACTACCATAAGTGACTCTGCATAGTTACAGCCAAATTGCATGGGCGGAACCTACCCTTAGAAGGGGATGAAATTTTTACAAATTCATATCTCCATGATTTATAAATATACAAAAATTATTTTTTATAAATAAGCATAGTACACTACTGAAAGTGAGCCTGAATAGTTACAGCCAAATGACACGGGCAGAACGTACCCTTAGGAGGGGATGAAATTTTTAAACATTCATATCTTCGTTATTTATAAATATACCAAAATTATTTTTTATACATAAGCATAGTACACTACTAAAAGTAAGCCTGAATAATAACAGCCAAATGACATGGGCGGAACCTACCCTTAGGAGGGGATGAAATTTTTAAACATTCATATCACCCTTATTTATTAATATACAAAAATTATTTTTTATAACAGAACATCATACACTACTAAAAGTAAGCCTCAATAGTTACAGCCAAATCGCACGGACGGACCTGGTGATGATATTTTAAAATATTTCATCTTTTCCTAAGGGTAGATTCCGCCCGTGCGATTTGGCTGTAACTATTCAGACTTTCTTTTAGTACTGTACTATGCTTATTTATAAATAATAATTTTGGTATATTAACAAATAACGGAGATGTGAATTTTTAATAATTTCATCCCCTCTTAAGGGTTGGTTCCGCCCAACTGATTCGGCTGTAACTATTCCGGCTTACTTTTAGTGGTGTCCTATGCTTATTTATAAAAAATAATGTTTGTATATAAAAAAATAACGGAGATATGGATTTTCAACAATTTCATTCCCTCCTAAGGGTAGGTTCCGCCCCTGCGATTTGGCTGTATCTATTGTGATATTTTGTTGATGCGAAAGAGGCACCGAAAATCAGATTCCGTTATTCTTCTTGGGAAACATCCAATACTCCACTCGTGGCTAAATACGTCCTCGTCTGTTCTGTCATTCTCACTATGCTCCGGTGATAAAACGACTCATAAGGGAACAACTTATTTTGCTCACTAGTTTAGTAATATACAATTTTTTTGTATTCTTCAAATTTTTGTCATAACTTTCGCATATTTAATCACGACATTTATGCAAAGTTCATTTACATTGAGCGAGAAACAGTTACTGTGTCAGGGGTCAGAGAGAGAGAGGGAGGGAAGGGAGGGAGAAAAACAGAAAGAGACAGAGCTAGAGAGATTGAGAGAGAGGGAAAAAGACAGGAGGAGAGAAAGTGACAGGAAGAGGGAGAGAGACAACAGGTAAGAGTATGACAGAGAGAGAGGGAGAGGGAAGAAACACACATACGCAAGCACGCACGTACTATAAAGAGCAGATGAGAACTATGCTAAAAATATTAGGTGACAAAATATCTGATTTCTGAAAAGATTTATTATGTTGAAAATGCATTTGATGATTTTTTTAACGTTTTAAACGTAAGTTGAAACGCTTGGTCAATTGGGAACTATTCCTTGTGCAATTTTTGTAAAAATTGTAAATTTAAAAGTTTTAAGAAATTTTTATCTTATATAAAATTATTACATATTTTACAAAATATTTAAAAGTTAAACCATTAAAAAAATTTTTGCAAATACTTCGCATTGGAATAATGATTTCAAATGAAAAAAAAACCGGAAAAAAAATATAATGCTTGACATGATAAATCACTTAAGAAATCGGTTGATTTGTCGTCTGATTTTTTCTTACAAGAAAATTATAATTTCTCAGATTATTTATCATCTGAAAACATCATGAAGTGATATTTGTATATACACGTTTGAAAGGAGTCTGAAGATCTCAATAAAGTTGAACAACACAATATTGAAATGTATTGTTATTTAATTCCTTTGTAGATTATTATTGATTTCGAACAGATGACCCAAAAAAAATTTTTAACCAATTGTAGGTCCGTAACCCTTCACAAATCGCGGCTAAAAATATAAATTTTACATAAACAAGCAAAATATCAACTCATTCCTGATTCTTTACTTATGCTAAATATTTACATTAAATCATTTCTTAAAAGGGAATGACATTTCGCTCATATACGTAAAACCTGCATTTATAGCCGCCATTTTGGAAGGATTGTGGACATACAATTGGTTTCTAAATCTTTGTGGGTCTATTTTATAAGCTATCCCTGTTGAAAAAAACCATATGGTTTAACCATGTGGTCATGTATGAAAAATTACTTTTGTCTCGCAAATTCAGAAGGCGAAAAGTTTCTCACTCCCGCAAAATTTAATTTATTTAAAAATAAGCGGATGAAAAGTACTTTTCTTCCGCAAATTAAATTTCTCCTAAATTAAGTGGGAGAAAAGTACTTTTCACTTGCAAATTCAATTTCTCTTGAATGAAGAGGGAGAAGCGTACTTTTCTTCCGCAAATTCAGAGGGAGAAATGTTCTTTACTTTAAAATTTCATAAATTTGTATAAATTATAACCAATTTTTATTTAAAAAAATGTAATTTGAATCTTTCTTTAGTTAATAAAGAGGCCACAGTTGAGGTTAGATTAAAGCACTACCAGAAGTAGAGTCTACTTCTTCCTCGAATATTCACTCGCCTTGCTCCGCTTCGTTCGCGAATCTACACTTGGGAGAAATATAAGAGTTTACACCCTAGTTGTATTGTTTTATTCACACGTTAAAAGAAATGGCCTCTTAATTAAGATAGTATATAATAAAATACGATGCAAGGAGGGTGTAAAGTCGTATTTTTCTCCCGAGTGTGAATTTGGAACCGTAGTAAGAGGAGTGGAGCGGGGGAGTAAATACCCGAGGAAGAAAAAAGACTACCGTTATTTTTTTATGAACTTGGACAAGAAATTGGATATGAAGCTCGACAAACCTAACCTTAAAATACAAAAGTTTATATTATAAGCTTCTATGTCTAGTATTTTCGTACATTTCTTCAGTTCACCGCACTAGAGTTTTATCTTACAAACTTTTTCTTTGCAGCAAAAGAATTCGATTTAACGAATCGTTTATTCATGAGTTAGACTTGAAAACATTAGTAGAAAGTGAGCAGCTTCATCATGCCCTTAATGGTAAAAAATTCAAATACCATTGTTTTTTTGAATCGGTAATAATTTATACAAATTTATATACTTTTAGTTTGGCGGGAGTATAGAACTTTTTGCCTTCTGAATTTGCGGGAGAAAAATACACAGCTTCCCCTTCATTTAAGAGTAATTTGACTTACGGGAGTAAAGTACTTTTCGACCCCTTCATTTTAGAGAAATTAAATTTGACGAAAATAAAGAACTTTTAGCTCTCTTCATTTGCGAGACAAAAGTAATTTTTCATAAATGACCACATGGTCATGATGACCACATGGTTGAACCATATGGTTTTTTTCAACAGGGATCTATTCGAAATCAATCATAATCTATGAATAAGAATTATTTTCAATATTTTATTGCTCAACAACTTTTAGAACTTGAGACTCATTGTTTCAAAACCGGTTTGATCAATTACGGAGTTCTAAAAATATTTAAGGATGTTCCGCGGTAAAGAGAAATAACAAACAGATTTCAAAGAAAATTTAAATAACGGTAGGTAATAACATACATGTTACTCAAATAAATTTCCAAAGGACTACAAGACCTATGAACTGAGATATAATAGGAAACATATTTAAGCATTTAATATTGAGTTGAATGGTCAGCTGTTGGTTTTTCAGATAAATAAGTATTATATTAATTAACTGACAAACAGATTTTAATGAGATTTCAAGTAATAAACAATAAATTAATTTTGAACTTATTCATCAATTCATTTTAATCATTCAAGACTTGTGAGAAAAATATTATCAATATAATTTTGATTTTTTTCAAGCCATTCGCTTGCATTTACAATGCTTGGCAACACCGCATGATTAAGGTTAGAACGAACGTCTAATCGAATTGTATTCTAATCATCATATTATAATTTTAGCATGAAATTGAGACTTGGAAATTAAATAGAATGATAATAATTATGATTGCAAGCTTTAATTTATTTTATCAATATATTATACATAAAATATTATTTGTATATAAAAATATTTATTAAATTATAACTATTGTTTGGTAAAAATTAGATTCATATCACTTAATAGTTAGGCACATTTTTAAATAAAAGATCTAAATTTTATTATAAGCCATATCTTTTTTAAACACTTGAAATAATAATATGCATTTGATATTAATTTTTTTATAAATTATTTTTTCAGTAATTTTTTTATAAATTATTTTTTTATTAAGTTTTTATGAATTATTTTTTTATTAATTTTTTATAATATTAATAAACGTGTATTTACATTATATGCTCATATATTTTTTTTAATAAATTTTATACTTTGTAAATTTTCATAAATTTAATCACTAACTTGTTTTCTTTTCCAAAAATATTTTTGACTTTTCAAATTTTCCTTTTTACTTTTAACTTTCGGCATTTTAATACGAATGCTTTACAGTCGATTCAAAAAATTCGAAACGACGACTATATATGTATATGTAAAACATATGAAATGAGTATCATATAACGGTGTTGCCAAATTTTAGAAGGATTAGCAAATATACTTTTGAAATAAAGGTTAATTGTAGGCTTACCAGCGGAACATCCTTAACAAAAAAATTTTTAAACTGAAGAATTATAAATTAATACTTTGTATTAACTTCAGGTAATTTTTTTCTTTAACAACAGAAACAATAGTTACAGCAGTTGTTGAAGTCATTTGAAATAAATAAAGCAAAGTCAAAAACTTGATTATCTTCCTATTTTTATCTTCTTTAACGCAGACACACAGTAAAAAATCTAAAGTAAAATCATATATGTGTTCAGTAATTTTACAAATAAAAATACTTCATTAAATGCAGTAAATTTTTAACTTCAATCATAATTTTATTAGCACGATTGTAAAATTAATAATCGTGTTGTAAATTTACTGCATTTGACGTAGGTAATAATCAGACCCACGTTGAGTGTAGTGATTTTATTATGAACAGTAGTAATTCATTTTACAAATGTATTTGTAAAATTACTATGATATATTTAGTAAAAGTACGAAATGAGTTAGTAAATTTACTACTATCAACTGTAATTTTACTATATTTAATGTGGGTCTGAAAATTACCTAAATTTTATAGTAATTTTACAACAGGATTTTTTACAGTGCATGTAAAAATGATTTAGTATCAAAAGAGTCATAAAAACGTTGTTAAAAAAGGATTAAGTTATAATATTTCATAATATAAAGGTATTCATAAAGTTTCAAATTAATTTTAATAATTAATGGACTATCAATTTTGTGGTAAATAAGTAATTTAATAATATTTTTATCTTTTATAATATTATATAAAATGAAATTTTGTATTTTATAATTACAATATGACAATTTTAGATAATGATAAAAATATGAAAGCAAACAAAAGTGCTTTGAGGCAGTTAAAAACATTAGAATTAAGAAATTGTAAGTTATAATCTGTTATAAAAAAAAATTTGCAACTTATCTTTGTTGATAACTAATGACATTGGCTACGTTAGCTTTTCCATTATACTGCAAAGACAACAGTGTGTATTCATTTAATGAATCTTATCGAGCTATAGTAAAATCTTTGGCCTAAGTAAATGACATTTCATGATTTAAATTACTAAAAATTATTAGTAAGCAAGTGTTTTTCACAAAAGATTGATAAAATTAATAATTAGTAAATAATTCATATAAATTATTTATATTTCCTTCATAATGTATCCAAAAAATCAGTATACCATTTACTGGAATATAAAAATAATTAGAATCAAACTTTAATATTCGTAGTCACTCGTGTATCAATTGAATACATAAATCATGGTATGTATTGTAAAGAAGTTTAAAAAAATGAAATAAAATCAGCAGAACCAACTGTATTTAAAAATTAGATAAATGTTGACTTTAGAATATAAAAACATACAATATAAAACCACATCATACAATTAAAAACTAACATTATATTTAAGAAAAATAGCGTAAGCAACATAATGCATAAACTCTATTACCAAATGAATATTATGATAAGAATAAAAAATAATCATGCATTAAATGTATTCTTTCATATTTAAAAAATATAATGATAACAATAAAAAATAATCATGCATTCACTGTATTATTCCATTTGTTGATGCTTTTTACATATTCATTGCAATGATAATAAAAATATTATTAATTGTAATTACTAATTATTATATTAAATAAGAAATTACCATCTCGGGTGATTGTGACCTATCATCTTCAATTGATATATTAAACCTTGAAGCTGTTGACTTCGTTATAGCTTTATCACCTTCTTTCAGATATAATTTATAATTCAACATCTTTATATACTATAATATTACAGGTTGATAAATAAAATTTAATAATTTATACTTTTAATAGTTAATAGACAATTAAATGTTTATCAATGACGATTATATCGACAACAAATATGATTATTCTGTAATGTTAGGTTAATATTAACAGTTTGGGCAATTACACGCTAAAAAACTATTAGGAATAACAGATATAAGAAGTACAATGCTTTTATATTTATATTATATATATATATATGCAAGTAATAGCGCGCTGCATATAATGTACCAAACAAGAGGCCTACCGGTTATTCTGTATGTATTTCGCAAGAGACAAGAACTGTAATTGGCCAATCAGAGAACTTCTTTAAGTCTATCTCGTTTGCGCGACAGTAACGGAATATATACCTTGTTCGCCAATTGAACGTAAGGCCTGAATTGATAGTAGATGCTGGAACTCAAGCATTGAGCATGCTCTATGCTCTAATAGAATATATTTTTTGTTCTGTTAAAGCAAATGGCAACTCTGAATCTGTGTTGGTTTCCGTCATTTACCGTCCTCCTGTCATTTCCTTTACAAAAGATTCTGATCTAATTGATACGTTAGTCAGTTTGACTCCCGATTTTTCATTTAAGATTATAATGGGAGATCTGAATGCCGATCTCCTGCGAGAAGGCAGTGATGCGAAGTTTCTTAGTAAACTGTCCGCTGAGCTTTCGCTTCAGTTGGTCCAGCACGGTGCCACGCATATAACTCCATCGTCTCGCACATGGATAGACCTGATTTTTGTGGATGACAATGACACTATACTAGACGCACGTAACGTACCTGCGAACTTTCATAGTCGGCACAATTTAATTGAAGTTTCTATAGCCTACAATGCTAGCAGTTTAGAGCAAGAACCAATTAAGTATAGGAATTATAAAAACATTAGTGAAAAATTATTATTGGAGAAATTGGCCGGCTATGATTGGTCCAAATTGACAACTGATATAGTGGATCCTGAGTCTGCACTTGACTGCATTTGTGATAATCTCACTGCTGCTATTGAAAATTTAGCACCGGTGAAAATATTTAAATGTACGAAAAAAAGCCACCATGGATGGATGGAGAGTTGTCACAGATGCAGCGCAGGAGGGATGCCACATATAGGCGATACAAACGGACAAACGACAATAAATATTTTTCAGAATTTTTAATTTTACGTAAGGCGTTGGACGAGCAGATTGAGCATGCAAGAAGTGAATATTATCATAACAGACTGTTCGAGGCTCTTGCAAGTGGTAATGTCTGGAAGGAGTTGAGAGAGCTGGGACTCTTATCCGGACCCCAAGGGGATCTGAATGGATTTGCTCCAGATGAGCTTAATGCGCACTTTGCTGGGGTGTCGGTTTCGCCACATGATGATGGTGAGGAACGCAAGAAGTTTCTTTCTGAATGCAGCGAAAATGGTTTCGCTTTTAAATCAATTAATATTAACGATGTTATTCTTGCAGTTTCTCACTTCTCATCGCAGGCTCGTGGGGAGGACGGCATTCCGCAAAGTGTGATACTTAAAGCATTACCATTTATTGGTGAACATCTTGTGACTCTGTTCAATTCCTCTTTTGCGCGGGGGGTTTTCCCTGGCCTTTGGAAACAGGCACGTATTGTGCCATTAAAGAAGTGCTCTGCACCCAAATCGCCTAAAGACTTCAGGCCTATTGCTATTTTATGTTTTCTTTCAAAGGTACTTGAGAAGATCGCCCATGACCAATTGCGGGAGTACATTACTGCTAATAAAATACTTGACCCAATGCAGACTGCCTTCAGAAAGCACAGCTCGACACAAACAGCTATTCTTAAATTAACTGATGACATAAGATCGGGTCTAGACAAAAAACTCGTCACGTTACTTTTACTTTTTGACTTCAGTAAGGCATTCGACACGATCTCTCCCTTCAAGTTACTTACTAGGCTTAGATCGATGGGGCTTTCCAGGGCTGCTCTCTTGTGGATTAACTCCTATATTTCAGGAAGGAAACAAATGGTTTCCACGCATTTAAACGAGGAATCGAGTTGGCTGACAACCAACCTTGGAGTTCCACAGGGTTCGGTACTGGGGCCTCTGTTGTTTTGTCTTTACATTAATGACGTACGTGACGCTCTTGACTCTGGTTGCGTCGGGCACCTACTCTTTGCGGACGACCTGCAAATTTACACGCAGGTGCCTCGCGAGAATGTGGAAGAAGGTATTCTCACTCTACAGAGGGCGGCTAAAGCGGTGTCGGAGTGGGCTGCTGGTGTCTCTCTCACTTTGAATTCTGATAAAACCAAGGCAATCGTCTTTGGCAATAGTCGTTTTGTAAATTCTTTTTATGCTGATGGGTCACGTAAGATTGATCTTGAGGGAGGCATTAGTATACCTTTCTCTGACTCCGTGACGAGTCTTGGTGTTGTGCTCGACCCTAAACTTTCATGGGTACCGCACGTTGATATGATTACAAAAAAGTTTAATAGAGTTTTGTATGCCCTGCGGTTTTCCGTCGGTACACCACGGAGACTCTGCGTAAACAGCTCGCAACCGCCCTGCTGTTTCCACATCTTGACTATTGTTCGGTGGTTCTGCTCGATGCTTCTCAGGAGTTGAGAAGACGAATACAGAGATTACAAAATTCATGTGTGAGATATGTAATGGGTTTGAGAATGGGTGATCATGTCTCTCCTTATAGAACCGCGTTGGGTTGGCTGCGCACTGATTCGAGGAGACAGTATTTTTTGGCTGTGCTTATGTACAAAATCGTGCGCATGAATACTCCGGAGCATCTAGTGAGTCTCTTCACTAGATGTGTACCTAGGGGCGGCTACTAGGGAGAGACTAAGGATCTTGCGGTGCCCTTTATGCGCACTGAGACTGGAAGAAATTCCTTCCAAGTTCAAGGTGTGCATTTTTGGAATTCCCTACCTGCTGAAATTAAGTATCTTCCATCTATCAGCAGGTTCAAGACGGCAGTGAGGGGTACCTACTTGACCTTG
Source organism: Anastatus disparis (assembly GCA_017163975.1). Lineage (NCBI taxonomy): Eukaryota > Metazoa > Arthropoda > Insecta > Hymenoptera > Eupelmidae > Anastatus > Anastatus disparis. Next base: position 61,864 of record JAFFSR010000168.1, read on the forward strand.
AGTAAAGGATATTCTCTTTTATGTTATATTTGTAGTCCCTTTATGTTAATTTATTATCATGTGTAGTCCCGTATATAGATTTAAGGTGTGCTTGTATTTATAGTATGGATGATGAGCGCATGGTTGAGAGTGAATGCATTATTTTTTTTTATTATCTTTGACTATTTGACTCGTTTGATTTTATTATATTTTATTTTTGGTTTTGTTTTTACTAATTTGACTGATAGATATTAATTCGACATATTTGTTTATTGTTATTTTATTGATGATTGTGTGTGTATTTTATTATTGTAATGATCTGTGATATCACTCTGAATAGTGACTTACTTTTGTAGTATTATTAGTTTTAGGAAATCGACTGTGATATCATATGTGCAATAATTACATTATCTCATTTCTGTATCTTATTATGTATTAAATATTATATTTTTGTTTTGTTACACACTTTTTGTAAACTATTACAAATAAATAAAATATCTATCTATCTATCTATCTATGCTCGAACAAACCTAAAATGATGTGTTATCATGAGAGAGACAAAGACGGAATGAGGTTTGAGCAGCAACCTTTACTTTAGTTGGGTCTATGAATTCGAGTATAATATTTGAACCCATAGTAACAATTACTATCTTAAAATAATCTTATTTGGTAGCGCAAATTGAAATATTATTAAATTTGTTATTTTTTTACGCGTGCTTTCCATTGAAACTTATAATAATAATTCGGTGAGTACATTTCCTAAACCTTGCGAAGTCGACCATGTAACATGATGAGTACAACGGTATCGTTATACAATCAACTGGAAATACAATGTATATATTAACGAAATTTTTAAATACATCATTTGTTTTTTTGGAAGTGTCAATTTTATAATTTCAGCAATTACAATATCGAGATAAAACAAAATGTTCGCTTGTTTAAGATTTGATGATGATAAAAATAAAGTATATTTTAAACCAGTAAATTTGATATATCAAAATAAATCTGATAAAAATGCGATACATCCAAAAGATGAATACGATTTCAAACGTAATGAAAAATACTATGTGTACTGGTCAATTTGTATGGATAATGAATGCAAACCAGAAAAAAAATGTTGTTGCTTTTATAAAGCATTTATTATCAATCTTGGTAGTAAGTTTATTAAATGTATTAGTTATATTTTAATATAGTCTAATTGATATATGTAATATTAAATCAAATTGAATTTTATAGAATCTGAAAGTGATGCTAAGGCAAGATATGAAAACAGAAATAAAAGGACTATATTTAAAAAAAAATTAAATATATCAGACTCTACATTAGAAATATCAAGTTTAGAAGATAATGAAAATGATGATGTCAATGAAGATGAAGTTCAGCTATGTTCAACGGTAATAATTACTTGGTTACTATTATGAAAAAAAAATAATTACTCAATAATGTCTCAACATAAATGAAAGTTAATACTTAATACTTTTAAGGTTAAATTTTAAAAATATCTAAAATTATTTTATTAGATATAAAAAAGTATATAAAATTTTTGATTTATATTTCTATTTATTTATTTTATTTAGTATTTATTATTTACAATAAGTAGCAGGATTTGTTTCACAATTGTTTTTTCTTAAATACTTTATATTAATTCAAGTTTTTGTAAATTATTTACATTTCCATGAATTTCTCATTTTAAACATCTATGTAAAGATCATGACATTAGTGTCATTACTAATTATAGTTTTTCATACAATGAAAATTTCCTTTAGTTCTAATTTATAATCAAAGTTTGTAATATGTTAAAAGTAAAGGGGTTCGACTTATTATTTTTCCTGTGGTTCAAGAGATTATTAAATTTATTGAAAATGTAATTAGACGGTAATAGAATGCTTTTTTATTCTTAGATGGTTCTATACAAGGATCATAATCTTTTTCTTGAATGTAGCTGAAATTAGTATTATACACAAATTCTAATTTCTCAGCAAGAGCTTTTTACAAAGTGAATTAGTGTAGACGACTTACATTTTTGAAGCCTTGGTTAATGTACTTTTGCACTTATTGTTTCGTATTATTGTTATAGAATTCACTTCATTATAAATTATTATTTATTTGTTTAACTAAATGTTTACACTTTAGAATAGAACAAAAAAGATACTGGTTATAACTATTGTCTCATAAACATTTTCCAAATCATTGCCTGATCTGAGCATAACAATGTTTAAAGCTGCAAACTTATGTAAATTTAAATTTTTACTTTCAATTTTAATTTTGGACAATCATAGGTTTTTTTATGAAAGCTTACACTTAATAATAACAAACTCCATTAACATTTAAGAATTTTGTTTTTTTAATTTTGAACAGTACTTACTTTTGCTATATATAACCATAATTTTCAAGTTTATGATAAACCTTGGGCTGGATCTTTCGAAATTATAATGAAAAAATTTTGACATTGAGCATAATCTTGTACAGCACAATTAAACATTGTTTGTAATGAATATACGTTTTATTCAATTAATTTTGTAATAAACATCTTAAAAAAAAAAGAAAAATATTAAAATAGTCCATGGCAAAAATATTTTTAGTTATACTTAGTATTAACAAATATCTTTATTTTCTTTCTTAAAAGTTTTCCTTTTGTAACTGTTATGCAAGACATAAAGCCATTAAGAACATGTCGTAGCTGCCCCTCTCCTAATAATATTTTTATTCAAAGTTTCTGAGTAAACAGTACGTCAAATAAAGTTCTTTCATTACAGTTAAAAAATTTTTAAGATTAATCCCGAGTGCGGAGAACTAAAAGAATTTTCCAAACAGTATACATAAAAAGTTATAGACAATTATAAGTAACTGTATACACGAATATAATAAATTTCAAATGTTCATAAATTCAATATTGCAGATGATAAATTTCATTTTCCCTAAATATATATTTTTAGCCTTAATCGCTTAAAGGGTATTATTGTCTTTTACTAAGAAGAAAATTTTCATGAGGCAACAATGCTGAAGTCATGAACAGTATGTTTTTACATTTTAAACATTTGTATAATGTAGGCACTTAAATAATATTAATATTATATAATTTATGAACATTTTTATTAATGTAGTATTTTGAAATATTATTTTTGAAACTATTTTTTTTTATACTTATAGTTTTTTATACGTAAAAGAAGAAACAAGTATAAACTATGTGAGCGTTCAAACTTTTATAAGATAAAATTTATTTTAAAATACAAGAATTTTTAATATTTGATTCTTGCATAGCACACTTAGTAAGAAAAACTGATATACGCAACATGTGCACTAAACACGTTTTTCATAAGTGATTATTGACTTTGCTAAGTTCAGTCTATAAACCTCACCATCTATAAAAAATGCACTTAACGCACTTATTGCGTGATATACAATAATGTATTGAAGAATTGAATTTAATGAGTCTAAAGTTCGAAACGTTCGTAGCAACGAAAAATTTATTTTTCTTGTCCAGCCCGGGAAATGACTGGAATTACATTATAAGAACCTAAAATGATGCCATATAAATTTTAAGCTACTTTCTATGTCCGGAACATTTTCAAAATGGCGACTAAACATATGAAAAATTCACTTATTAGAGAAAAAATACTGATTTCAGCATTCCAGTTCCGGAAATGACTGGATTTTGAAATGAAGCATAATACAATGCCCTATATATATTTTCAGCTATTTTCTATATCCGGGACATTTTCAAAATGGCGACCAAACATAGAAAAATTGCAAATAATAGGGAAATAATTACTGATTTCTAAATGCCAGTTTCGGAAACGATTAGATATTACAATTAAGCAAAAGAAAGAATCCTATGTACATTTTCAAGCATTTTGTATTTCCGGAACATTCTCAAAATGGCGGTTGAAAATGTAATGAACTCATTTAATACAGGAAAAAATTTGGTTTTTTACATTCCAGTCTCGGAGATGATTGAATATCAAAATTCGGCATAAAAATAAGCCTTATATAAATTTAAAGCTATTTTCTATATCCGGGACATTTTCAAAATGGCGACCAAACATAGAAAAATTGCAAATAATAGGGAAATAATTACTGATTTCTAAATGCCAGTTTCGGAAACGATTAGATATTACAATTAAGCAAAAGAAAGAATCCTATGTACATTTTCGAGCATTTTCTGTTTCCGGAACATTCTCAAAATGTCGGTTGAAAATATAATGATCTCAATGAATAGAGGAAAAAATTCTGTTTCTTACATTCTAGTCTCGGAGATGATGGAAATTCAAAATTAGGCACAAAACTAAGTCGTATATTCATTTTCAGCTACTTTTTATATCCGTAACATTTTTAAAATAGCTAACGTACATATATAATAATTTAATTAAAAGTGACAAATATAGTACTTTCTACATTTCAGTCCTGGAGAAATTTATATTTTAAAATTAAGAGGAACAATAAGTCATATATTCCATTCCCACCCTTTTATATATTGTAAACGTATTCAAAATGGCGGCTGAACATAAAAATTCAAACAATAGGGATAAATATACTGTTTTTTACATCCTGGTCTCAGAGATGATTGGATATTTCAATTGAACATAAAAATAACCGTAATATTTTCAAAATATTTTAATAAGTAAATACTGTTTGCTTCAGTCATAATAAGTTGCCATTTACAAATAATTCTGCATGCATAAAAATAAGAAGAAGTTGAAAATTTATTCAAATTTATTGTTGGTGTTATTAAAAATAATGTTTAAAACGGTTTACCTAAAAGCAGTAATTTCACGTTAATTCCGATAATGTATAATACTTCGGTCGCTATTTATTATGTTTATACAAATTAATTAAATTTTCATGCATAATATCCATTCATCTTAGAGACTAAAATACTTTATTGTTTAGTCATTCAATCATCATTTTATAAATTATGCAATAATTAAAATAGTTTAAAAATATTACAGTTATTTTTAAACTTAATTTAAATGTCCAATCATCTCTGAGACCAGAATGTAGAAAGCAGTATATTTTTCCTTATTAATTGAATTTTTTATGTTCAGCAGCCATTTTCAATACGTTCGGAATATATAAAAGTATGAGAATGTTATATATGACTTATTCTTCCGCTTAATTTAAATCTAAAATTTTCTCTAAGACTGGAATGTAGAAAATAGTATATTTTTCCCTTTAAATTAAATTATTTTATATGTACGGTAGGCATTTTAAAAATGTTCCGGATATAGAAAATAGCTAAAAATTTATATACGGCTTATTTTCATGCCGAATTTTTATATTCCATCATCTCCGAAACTGGAATGTAAAAAGCCGAATTTTTTCCTATATTAAATGAGTTCATTACATTTTTAACCGCCATTTCGATAATGTTCCGGAAATAGAAAATGCTTGAAAATGTACATGGGATTCATTCTTGTGCTTAATTTTAATATCCAATCATTTCCGAAACTGGAATGTAGAAATCAGTAGTTATTTCCCTATTTTTTGAAATTTTCCTATGTTTCGCCGCCATTTTGAAAATGTTCCCGATATAGAAAGTAGATGAAAATTTATATACGACGTTGTTTTACGCTTAATTTTAATATATAATCATTTCCGGGACTGGAATGTAGAAATCAGTATTTATTACACTATTATTTGAAATTAATCTATGTTTGGTCGCCATTTTGATAATGTTCCGGACATAGAAAATTGCTGAAAATGTATATACGGCGTTATATTATGCTTAATTTCAATATCTAATCATTTCCGGGACTGGAATGCTGTAATCAGTATTTTTTCTCTAATAAGTGTATTTTTTATATGTTCAGCCGCCATTTTGAAAATGTTGTGGACATAGAAACTAGCTGAAAATTTATATGGCATCATTTTAGGCCCTTATAATCTCATTCCAGTCATTTCCCTGCCTGCAAAAATAAAAAATTTTTTTCATTGCTACGAACGTTTAGAACTTCAGACTCATTGAATATAATAGAATGTTACTTTGATTTATGAAATTCATGATTGAGCAGGACACTTATAGTATAATTTTTTCTTTTTTTTTTAGAAAAAAATGAAGATGTTTTCAAAGGTAGCCTTTGCCAATAACGTCAATAGAAGCAAATTAAAATACCAAAAAATGCAGTTGCTAAATAATAGAGTACCATTGAGTCTCGTGGACGATAATGTGATTAATAGAAAATGTAGTTTATTGGCAAAACCAGCTCAATCAAAAACCTTGATGGATTCTGAAAATGCAACTATTTTAAGTTTAAGTAAATCCATCTCTGCAACTGCAACCAACAATTCACTTTCGTCACAACTGCAACCAAGAGTTTTACTAAATAAAGTAAAATTAAGTTCTTCAACACCTAAACCACAAGGTCCACGTTCACGTTCCCAAACGTCTTTAACTTCGCATTCCAGCGCGCCAGAACGTGTACCTTCACGTACGCATTCTCGCTCGCGCTCAAATTCGCGTACACGTTCTAGCTCAGGATCGCATTCATCTTCGCGTTCCCGAACGTCTTTATCTTCGCATTCCAGTACGCCTGAACGTGTACCTTCACGTACCCATTCACGCAGTCCTCTACGTACACCTTTGAGTACGCACTCACAGTCGCGCTCACGGTCGCGTACACCTATGCCTTCACCTACCCATTCACGCTCGCGCTCACAGTCGCGCTCACGGTCGCGTACACCTATGCCTTCACCTACCCATTCACGCTCGCGCGCTCACAGTCGCGCTCACGGTCGCGTACACCTATGCCTTCACCTACCCATTCACGCTCGCGCTCACAGTCGCGCTCACGGTCGCGTACACCTATGCCTTCACCTACCCATTCACGCTCGCGCTCACAGTCGCGCTCACGGTCGCGTACACCTATGCCTTCACCTACCCATTCACGCTCGCGCTCACCGTCGCGCTCACGGTCGCGTACACCTATGCCTTCACCTACCCATTCACGCTCGCGCTCACAGTCGCGCTCACGGTCGCGTACACCTATGCCTTCACCTACCCATTCACGCTCGCGCTCACATTCGCGGTCACGGTCGCGTACACCAATAAGATCAAGAAATAATAGAAGACGTCCATTACGAGCTATCATCTGCCAAACCGATGAGAGTGACAATGAAGAAGCAAATGGTATGAATTACTAATGTTTCAGTATAAATGTGTGTTTATATATATATATATATATATAAATAAATATGACAATGAAAAAACGTTTTTGTTTTTATTTCACAGAGGATGCTAATGAACCTTATTTTATGTTGAAAAAATATAAAAACCGGCTATACAGATTTTATGCGAATAATAATTTACTTCCTATCATAAGTATGTTAAAGAAATAAGTCTTCATTAAATTCAATATAAAAAATATAATCAAAAATATTATTTTTATATTTACAGCACCTGAATTACATGAAAGGTACAGCATAGTTGATAATATGGTGAGTGATTTATCATTTCCATTTATTTCATTGAAAAGTATCTAACTTAAGTTGCAAACGTTAAATTACAACGAAAATTTGATTTTTTTAATAAATGATTCAGCGACTGTATACAACATAAAATCACATAAAAAACCAATATTATAATCGTATAAAGCAGTTACGAGCCGCCATAGATCACAAACAAACCCTTATGGGTCACTAACGGGGGCTAACAAAAAGGTGCACACCCAGTGTGAGTATGATTAATTCGTTGGACCCATTTTATCATTAAATGTAGATTTTTAATAATAAAAGACGTCCCCATATATTATTTCGTTAAGATTAAAGCTAGGGAATCACCCCTAACGTAAAATAAAGGGGATGAAAATCACTTCTTAATTTGTATCTCAGAAACTTCAATCATTGGGCCTTTTTTATTTTTACTTTTTAATTTTTTTAAACAAAAGACATCTCCATTCATTTTTTTGTGGAGATTAAAGGTAGAGTGGCACCCCCAGCCCAAGATAAAGGATATGAAAATTACTTCTGAATTTTTATCTCCAAAACTTGATTTGTTGGACCTTTTTTTCTTTTTACTTTTTGATTTGTTCTAACAAACCGCCTTTATCTTGCGCGTGCGTACTTCCCTAGCTTAATTCTGTGCAAAAAAATTCATGGTAATCTGTTGTTTAAACAATTAAAAAACCATGTAAGAAAGTTGATCATAATTATAATCATAATTTATGGTCGACAAATGTTAAAATTGCACTAATCTGAAAATAAAAGAAATGCTTGAAAAAAAAAGTATAGATAAATGTCATTTAAACTTTTGTTGACCATCAATTATGCTTATAATTATGATCAATTTTCTATCAGGGAAGTAAAAGAAAAATGTCCTACGAATCAAGTTTCCGAGATATAAAATTCTAAGTTACTTTCATCCCCTTTATTTCACTTGAGGGGTGATTTCCTTGCTTTCATTTTGACGACATAATATAACGGGACGTCTTATATTATTAAAAATAGAAATTTAATAATTATAGCGTCTAACGAATTAATCATACTTAAACTGAGTGTAGACGTTTTTGTTATCACACCTTAGTGACCCATGAGCGGTCGTTTATGATCTATGGCGACTCGTAAATGGTTTATATGATTATATTATTGGTTTTTTTATGTGATTGTCGATTGTATACAGAAGATGTATCAATTATTAAAAAAATTTAATTTTCGTTCCAATTAAACGTCTTAAACTTAAGTTCCATCGAAAAGTACCTTTTTTTGTACTTATACAATTTTTTAGGTATATTTAGGAAAAAATGTAAAAGTAGGACAGAAATCATGGGAAATGATGCAAAAGAAATGTCGGAGTAAATTCGCCAGAGAAATAGCTGTTCTAATATTCAAAAGGAAATTAGACAACGTATGTCTGGATGTGAGCAAAAAAAGAGTAAATATTCCTGGACGAAGTCCAATGAAATTAGTTTCAGCAAAAAAACTGGAATTATATCTAAGTAAGTAATTAGTCATTGCGAAGTAATAATAAGTTAACCCATTAACGCTGTAAACGACAAATATGTTTTTTCAATTGAAAAATTCTAAAAATTATGCGATTTTCAATCATTTTTTTATGAAATTTCACATCTTTACATATGAATCATAACGGAAAATTTATGAATCTCAAGTCTCCGACGTTTTTACCGACAAAAATTACAATTTTTTATAAATTCCTAAATTAGAGTTTTATAATAGTAAAAAGGATTGGGAAAAGCTATTAGACAATAAAAATGACCATAACAACCCTTTAAAACTAAATTATGAGATGTTTATAAGAATTAATATTTTGAGTGATAGCACGCATTTTCCGATGTATCATTACATTTGTACTTAATGAATTAGCATTCTTGTTTCGTTGCAATAACGTAATGATAGCCAAAATATATGTATAGAAGTATAATCTTACCAATTGAAATCATAAACCTAACCTAAACAATGAAAAATACCGAAATCCAAGATATGAAACTTTAATAAATTGCCATGATTATGAATAATGGATTGGCATATTTTTCTCGATACTATTAAATAGGCCGTACTAAATTAAAAGCATGAAAAAATCATTATCTTAATCGAGAAAATGAAACATAACCTACAATACGAGAAATCTCATTTAATAAATATCTTATTTGAAAATATTCTCATGACTTTATTTGATTAGCCTTTTTTCTATCGATGCAATGACGAAGGTTATACTAAAATACATATATAAAAAAATCATTGACCCGATGGAGACTGAGGAACCTAACCTAATGGGCAAAATAACCCGTCTAATCAAAGATTTCGCTGTTAAAAAATTTTCCATGGCTTTAATTAATGGATTAGCCTTTTTCTATTGATGCAATGACGAAGGTTATACCTATATACATGTATGAAAAAATCATTGACCCAACCGAGACTAAGGAACCTATCCTAACGGGCAAAAGAACCCGTCGCATAAATGATTTCACGGTTAAAAAAATTTCGAAGACTTTATTTAATGGATTAGCCTTTTTTATCAGTGCAATGACAAATGTTATACTTAAATACATCTATGAAAACATGATTAACCCGATTGAGACTAAGGAACCTGACCTAGCGGGCAAAAAAACCCGTCTAATCAAAGATTTCGCGGTTTGAAAAATTCCCATGACTTTATTTAATGAATTAGCCTTTTTTTATAGATGCAATGACAAAGTTTATACTTATATACATCTATAAAAAAACATTAACTTAATCGAGACTAAGGAACCTAACCTAATGGGTAAAAGAACCCGTCTCATCAAAGATTTCGCGGTTTCAAAAATTTCCAAGACTTTATTTAATGGATTAGCCTTTTTTTATCAATGCAATGACAAATATAATACTTAAATACATCTATGAAAACATCATTAACCCAATGGAGACTAAGGAACCTAACCTAACGGGCAAAAGAACCCGTCTAATCCAAGATTTCGCTGTTAAAAAAATTCCCATGACTTTATTTAATGGATTAGCCTTTTTGTAGTGATGCAATGACGAAGGTTATACTTAAATACATCTATAAAAAAATCATTAACCCAATCGAGACTAAGAAACCTAACCTAACTGGCAAAAAAACCCGTCTAATCAAAGATTTCGCTGTTCAAAAAATTTCCATGACTTTATTTAATGGATTAGCCTTTTTTTTATCAATGCAGTGACAAAAGTTATATTTATATACATCTAAGAAAAAATCATAGACCCAATCGACACTAAGGAACCTAACCTAACGGCCAAAAGAACCCGTTTAATCGAAGATTAGAGTCAATAATTTTTTAAAAATGTATTTTAGTACAAGCTTTGTCATTGCATCGATAAAAAAAGGCTAATGCATCAAATAAAGTCATGAGGATATTTTGAAATAAGATATCATTTATTAAATAAGATTTCTCGTATTTTAGGTTATGTTTCATTTTCTCGATTAAGATAATGATTTTTTCATGCTTTCAATTTTGTAGAGCCTATTTCATAGTATCGAGAAAAACATGCCAATTCATTATTTATAATCATGGAAATTTATTAAATTTTCATATCTGGGATTTCGGTATTTTTAACTTTTTAGGTTAGGTTCATGATTTTAATTGGTAAGATTATACTTCTATATATGTATTTTGGCTATCATTACGTTATTGCAACGAAACAAGAATGCTAATTCATTAAGTACAAATGTAATAATTCATCGGAAAATGCGTGCTATCACTAAAAATATTAATTATTATAAACATCTCATAATTTAGTTTCAAAGGATTCTTATGGCCATTTTTATTGTCAAATAGCTTTCTCCAATCCTTTTTACTATTATAAAACCATAATTTAGGAATTTAGAAAAAATTAAAATTTTCGTCGGTAACAACCTCGAAGACTTCCGATTCATAAAAATTTAATTTTTTTTAAAAAAATTTACAAATATATATTTTTTTAATTTTGTGTTTCTTCTTATATTTTACCAACTTTAGATATAGGTAATTTTATAAAAATGAAATAATTGTTTGCAGGTTTGTTTAAAGATTATTTACAAAATAATCCAGCATATCAAACTTATGATGAGGACAAGAAGGATGAACTAATTAAGAATTCAACATCGTACTTGTCTTATAAATTTCGTGATGCGTACGAAAAAACTATGAGCAGAATAAGCTAGTAAAATGTACACTTTAAGATTTAGCAATAGAAAAAAAAATTAAAATTTCCTAAAAAAAAAATCAGTATTTATATCTGATTTTATTCCATTACAAAACTTTTATCTCTTTCGCTTTGAAGGAAAAAAATCCACTCATAATTGAAAAAAAAAAAAAAAAAATATTAATATAAAGAACATTTTTCTCTTTAAAGATAAACGTTTCAAGAGTTAAAATGAATATAAAAAAAATATCAGTGTATAAATAACTGTAATCGTATATATTTGAGAGATTTAAAGCTCCGAGTATATTTTTTTTCAAAACTTATCATAATCAATGCCTCCGACTAACGAGAGGTGCGAAAACCGAGCAGTATTAATTTAAATAAAGCGAATAAGAGAAAAGAACATGACAGATAACCTGTCAACTACACGTATACAATCCAACCTATACACTCGCGCGCACACACATATTTACAGCTTAATCCTTTCGTTTAATGCAAAACGAAAATAAGGAAGGAGATATTCATTCCACCACTCGTTTAAGCAAAGCTTATATGTGTATGTATAGATATATACTAAATACGGAACGAAAATGGAAAGAATTGAGGGAACGCTTACGACCGAATGTGTACTTCGTATAGATGGTGAACTAAACGCGTTGGATGTCTGTTAAAGTATACGACTTTTAAGGGTCGAGCGCATTTGCACTGTTGACTCGATTTCCTTTCTTCTGTTTTTTTTTTCTTCTCTCTTTTTCCTTTATATTCAGTAAATCTAAGAAATGTTATTTTCGTTATAATGTATTTGAATTTTGCTTTATATTTGTTTTGTTTATTAGTGAATACATTACAAATCATTAAAATTTGCATTCATTAAAATTAATTAATGAATATCGAATTTCGTAAGATATTTAAAAAAATTAGATATATTCAACTAAAATTGAGAAATTTCTGATTGTTAAAGTTTAAGAGTAAATCAATATGTATCAGAAAGTAATGGGGATGTTGCATGAAAATTTTTTTTTAAATCCATTATATCCGTCATTTAGAAAAAGAAAAAATAAAGGACACGTATTTTTTCTTTTATCATAACAATTAAAACTCAAAGAGATAAAGGCAGTTGAAAATTGGTATGACGTCACGAGTTCAGGTGAACCCGTGACGTCATATACATTGGCGGTATATCTATATATATCAAAATTGTATTAACTTATTCTGGCTATAACTTTTGCAATTCATCATATTTTAAAAAACAAAAAAATACGGGTAATTTATTTTTTCATATTCTACCTGACGGATATAATGCATTTTTTCATGCAAAGTCCCTATTATACAAATTCGTAAATAAATATAATAACCACATTTAATTAATTAATTAATAATTATTTGTTAACAAATGATTTGTAGCATGTATTTTCATATTAATTATATATTTTGAATATATTTATTTTACAATTAAATAAATAAATAAATGAATAGTGCATTGAAATAATAAAAAAGGAATGCAATATTCAATAATAAATTCATCCAGTAAAAATATTTTTATTGTAACTAAATTGAAATAAATCTTTGAAAATGTTTCACTTTTTTTGAGTCGAATGCAAGGTGTAAATATGCGAATAAAAACAAAAAGAAAAAGCTATAGGAACTTTGCATGGAGTACGTACAATTGCTTATATTCTTCGACAAAAATGTTGAAAAGGCGCTGCGCATTATATAAAAACAAATAAAAAAAAAACATACTTTCAATTTTCTGTGAAATTTTTTTTTCGTATTTCCTTATTTGTATTGCTGCATAGCGAGAATCCAATGCGCATTACTATATGCCTTGAAGGTAAAATTTGATGATAAAAATACGTATATACCCAGCAATAATGGCGCACGAAAAGAACAAACGGAAACAGAACTAAAAAAAAAAAAAAAACGCAAAGTATAGCTTGTAAATATATAGACATATATAAATATAGCGTGTCGATATTTTTCACATACTTTATTGAAACTAAGAGTTTCTCGACGTTGTTTTGGCAAATATTTTACTTTGACTCAGATAATAGTGAATAACTTACACACAAATTTTGGAGCAAATCTATCGAATAGTTTGTCGTAAAATAAAATAAGATTAAAAAAAAAATTTTTTTGCAAAATTTTCAAAATACTCTAAAATTAAAAATGCGCTGAGAAAATCAATTTACAAAATTTTTTATCTCTTTGGGAATCAAAAACAATATCCATAAAAATTTTTAAGTAAATTCTTCCAGTATTTTACGTAAAATACAAAAAAAAATGAAAAATCGAAATTTTATTAAAATTCTTAAAATGGCTCTAAAAAAAACTACGTTGAGAAGATCAATTTCCAATAGCTTTCCCTCCAGTAAGACAAAAAAATAAATTGCATGCAAAATTTGAAGCAAATTCATCGAGTAGTTCTCGAGATCTTATTGTCGTACTGACTTCATACACACACACACACACACGCACGCACGCACACGCACACACACGCGTGCGCAAACACGCACACGCACACACACACATTTACCAAAAACTACTTTTTTAGACTCCCCGAATTTAAATATGTACTAAATAATAAAAAAAAAAAAAAAAATTTTTTGGAGCGATACAATGCTTTCTCTATGAGAAAGCAAAAAGTATGAGCAGAAGAAGTTAGTAGTCAGCCAATGTTACTGAAGTTCTAAAAACTATAATAACAATTTTATTTCTCGTTAATACAATTATTTAATTGTTATAAACATTTTCGAAAAGATACTTCAAACATCCTTACATTAAAACTAAATAATTTTTTCAATAATCATTTACAAGTCATTGGTTTTATCATTACATAATGTAAAAATAAGTCCTTCAAATACAATTTTTCGATGAGATTGGAATTTATAAATTTTCAATCTGGAAACTAAAATTTTTTAAATACTATTTTTTCCCATGATAAAAGTATTCTACACCACGAGAAATGAAAAAATAATCATAAAATACTATACTTTTTGTCGAGGTTGGGACTTACAATTATTGGATGAGATGGGGACTTATAAATTTTTAGACGGAAAAATAAAATTTTTTTCGATACTATTATTTCCCATGATTTAATGATTCTAAGCGACGAGAAATGAAAAATAATCATAAAATTTGGTACTTTTTCGAGGTTGGGACTTACAATTTTTCTATGAGATTAGAACTTATAATTTTCCCGTGAGAAAAATCAATTTTTTCGAATACTATTTTTTCACATAATTTAATGATTCTACGCGACGAGAAATGAAAAAATAATTATAAAATTCGGTACTTTTTTCGAGGTTGGGACTTACAATTTTTCTATGAGATTAGAACTTATAATTTTCCGTGAGAAAAATCAATTTTTCGAATACTATTTTTTCACATAATTTAATGATTCTACGCGACAAGAAATGAAAAATAATTATAAAATTCGGTACTTTTTTCGAGGTTGGGACTTACGATTTTTCGATGAGATTAAAACTTATAATTTATAAATGAGAAAAAAAAAAATTTTTTTAATACTATTATTTCCCATGATTTAATGATTCTACGCGACGAGAAATAAAAAAAAAATTATAAAATTCGGTACTTTATTTCGAGGTCGGGACTTACGATTTCTCGATGACATTGGAACTTATAATTTTTCAGTGAGAAAAATAAAATTTTTTCGATACTATTATTTCCCATGATTTAATGATTCTACGCGACGAGAAATGAAAAAATAATCATAAAATTCGGTACTTTTTTCGAGGTTGGGACTTACGATTTTTCGATGAGATTAAAACTTATAATTTTAAATGAAAAAAAAAAATTTTAATACTATTATTTCCCATGATTTAATGATTCTACGCGACGAGAAATGAAAAAAAAATTATAAAATTCGGTACTTTATTTCGAGGTCGGGACTTACGATTTCTCGATGACATTGGAACTTATAATTTTTCAGTGAGAAAAATAAAAATTTTTTCGATACTATTATTTTCCATGATTTAATGATTCTACGCGACGAGAAATGAAAAAATAATCAAAATTCGGTACTTTTTTCGAGGTTGGGACTTACGATTTTTCGATGAGATTAAAACTTATAATTTTAATAAATAAAAAAAAATTTTAATACTATTATTTCCCATGATTTAATGATTCTACGCGACGAGAAATGAAAAAAAAATTATAAAATTCGGTACTTTATTTCGAGGTCGGGACTTACGATTTCTCGATGACATTGGAACTTATAATTTTTCAGTGAGAAAAATAAAATTTTTTCGATACTATTATTTCCCATGATTTAATGATTCTACGCGACGAGAAATGAAAAATAATCATAAAATTCGGTACTTTTTTCGAGGTTGGGACTTACGATTTTTCGATGAGATTAAAACTTATAATTTTTAAATGAAAAAAAAATTTTTAATACTATTATTTCCCATGATTTAATGATTCTACGCGACGAGAAATGAAAAAAAAATTATAAAATTCGGTACTTTATTTCGAGGTCGGGACTTATGATTTCTCGATGACATTGGAACTTATAATTTTTCAGTGAGAAAAATAAAATTTTTTCGATACTATTATTTCCCATGATTTAATGATTCTACGCGACGAGAAATGAAAAATAATCATAAAATTCTTATATTTTTTTGAGAGTGGGACTTAGTTATTTTTTCGATTTTCGGACTTATAAAAAACCGCTTAAAGAGGTCACTTGATGTTTTGAGTTGATATATCACTTGATATATCAAGTGATAAATCAATTGATTTATCAATTGATTTTTTTAAGCAGGGAAGACAGATCTGGAAAGAACTCTAGAACCTTGGCGTATGTTCCAGCAGTAGTGACTCTCGACATTCTTTTTCAATTAATGATTTGAATCGGTGTTTTGGTGGCATTGCGTTTGATACTCTGGTCCCCTCCATTTCTGATTACATGAATACACTTGCTCTGGATGAACCACTTAAACCCATGTTTAAGTTTAATGCAGTTACTTTGGAAGAGGTATGGATGGCTGTTTGTCATTCAGTTTCACAGGCCAGAGGGTTTGATGCTGTTCCTCAATCTTTCGTCCGTGCGGCATTCCCGGTCATTGAGCCTATGTCGCATTCATAACGACTCATTGCGTGAGTCTTTATTTCCTTCATGCTGGAAGATCTCGCTGATTACTACAATAAACAAAATCTCCTCTCCTCAAGCTTTTGGTGACATTAGGCCAATTTCTTTATCATCTTTTATGTCCAAGGTTCTTGAACGTCTAGTCTATGATCAATTCTACAATTACTTGTCTATGCGACAGCTACTGGACCCTTATCAGACTGGATTTCGAACTGGACATAACTGAGGACATTAGACGCAATATGGACAGACGCTACGTGACGTTGCTGTTGTTATTTGATTTCAGCAAGGCATTTGATTATTCTGATTTTTGTATTTTTTTCTGTTTTCGTCCGAGCGCAAGGAGTTCAATCGGTTCGTGCTGAACCGATTGAACTCCTTTGCGTAAATCGAAAGATTCTTCCAAGTTTTACTGGAATCTCCGAAGAGCTGGAAGGCATAAGTCTGTACAGATTTATTGGAACTCCATTTTCTGAACCTATATCATTTTTCTTATCTTGTGTCTTGGGTCGTTTTTGGTTTTTCTCCATCTTTACCATCTTCGGCGTTTTCTTTCCTATCACGGGATTGTATGATTTCTCCAATTTCAATGCTAATCATTTTTTATGCTGTTTCGATTCTAATTTTTTTCTGTAAGTATTTGATACCAAACATAAGTTTTTTCCTATTTTTCTGGATAGTCAAGATTCTGTGCTCGCCAGCATAGATATCGTGTTATACATTTTGCGATAGTTTCTTCGTCATCCTGAAAAATTATTTGATGGCATTCTAACGTAGCATTGATCTCCAACAGTGACATCTTAACTAGGAACAAAGGTGAACTGTGGAATGAAGAAATTTAAATAGAATATCCTTTTCACTGGGCTGCCAAGACGAGACTGTCTGGCAAATGCTCTCTGATCCTGGCTTTTATAGCCAGATTCTCAGTCATCCTCCTCATCGACCGGAAGAAGGTGCTTCGTTTGAGAATATCTACCGCCGTCCGAAAGATAATTATTATTCTCGTCAAAAATATCGTCTTCAAGAAGAAGATGATAAAGATGCCTTCAGGTCATTTCCTGTTGATTCTTCATATTCTAAATCTATATAAACTCGCCAAAAAGAAGATGCTACTAGTGACGAGGAATTACGTCGTAAAATTTCTTCCTATCGACGTCGTGATGTCGCTGTTACAAAAAAAAAAAAGCATTATCCAGCGAGTTGATATACCAAACTAATAAATATTGGCCAATGGTAAATCACTATGATTATCAAATTGTTTATATTTTACTTTGTTATTGAATTCTAAAATTTTTTCTGTATAGACATCTGTGTCATCGGTTAATAAACAAAGAAGAGGAAATTTTTCTCTTGCAATTCATATTTCTGATGATGATTATGACGACGACGAGGATCGAAAAATAGTCGCTGGTCTAACACCGTCGTAAATGTTGAATCCTCGCTCATCGAATACTCAACCAGAACATCATTATGGAGCTTCGACATCAACGAGTCGCCCGTATGATACGTGTACTCCTCGTTTTACTGCGAATTCAACAGGTCTCCAGCATCTCGTCGTCAAGCACTTTCTGCTGATAATGTTGCACAGCAGCTTCTTCATGTACCTCTCGCATATAATCCTGCTACAGTTGCTCAGAATCGGCAAGAAATGTAGGTAGACTCTCCACCAGCTTTTGACGACGACGACGATGAGATTGTTTATCGTTAACAGCAAGAACAGCAATTGACCATTGTAAGTGATCTTGATCATCAACATTTTTTTATGTAATGATAACTTGTTATTTGTTATTAAATAATATATAAATCGTCGACGTCAAGCTTCATGTTCATCTTCTGATAAGAATTACCAATCAGCAAGTCGTTATAGAAGGACTGAACAGTATCGACAATCACATCAAGAAAATGCAACTAATAGCGGCAATGATGATGACATCACTGAAAATCAATAGAAAGACGGAGTTGTAGAGCAGCTTCCACTTCAATCCACACACCAATCTGATTTACCATCGCCAGCCGTGAGTAATGTATGTGCATATGAATGCCATGAATTAATTGTTTTTGTATCATTTATTTAATCAAAACATTGTACTATTATAGAATCGCTTCACATCCCTAAAATCACTCAGCTAATTAATATAAGTTACTCTAATTTTCTGGAGACA
>JAFFSR010000169.1:0-148447 GCA_017163975.1 Anastatus disparis
GCCATGTGGCATAAAAACCCTTGATTTATTTCCCACAACTTGGCACCATTGCAACATTATATATTTTAATTATATCATCAACGCAAAAGAGGTGAAGAAAGATAAATTGGAAATTTGTATAGCTGCGTCAGTATGGCTGATGCTGATCTGCAATTCATCATCTGTCGCTGCATTTAAATCAACACCCAGTAAAAGCTTGATCGCTTTTGAAAGGAAAAAGAATTTGTATAAAACGAAATTTGATGTTCTGCAAGACAAGATCGTCGAGCGTCACACTTGATATTAAACTAGTTTTTCCATATTTGTAGTTTGTTCCTCTCCCCCCTTTCGTCTATGAGCTGACTTAAGGGAGGTGTGAGAACAGGCGACTGTAAGTGCTGCCGCTCATCATCATTTTTGATTTTGCCATACCAGGTTATGACGCAACATACTGCGGCGTAAAAAACAAAACAAAGTTTGGCAAGTTAAAATTGATTTTGTAGTAAATGAAATGATAAACTAGATCAGCCGGATTGCAACTAACCTAAATTAAATCACATTAACTGGTATTTGACAAGGTGTTTGAATAAACAAATATGTTTGAGCGTAGTTTCAGGTGTGAGTGACTACGTCGTTGATCGCAAGTTTTATGAATGAGCGCAGTTTCTTTGGAGTGACTACGTCGCCGATCGCCATTTTTAAATGATTGCAGTTTCCTTTGGGGTGAGACTGTTTTGCTGAATGCAAGTTTTAGAAATGATTGCAGTTTTGGAGTGACTGTTTTGCTGAATGCATGTTTTACAAATGATCGGTAAAGTTTCCTTTGGAGTGACTACGTTGCTGGCGATTTTGTCTCAATATTCGTGCTGAATTTGTGTTAATTTTTTCGTTTTACAACAAAAATACAGATATGTACAGATATGAAACATGAATCAAAGATTCAATATACAGGTGAAAGACAAAGTCTTGTGATGCTACTTGATAAACGCCAGTGTTGGCCTTGACAGAAGCCACTGAGCGATGCCGTCCCTGGGAGACATCAAGACAATACCATTTTGTTTAGACTTGTAATTCGGATAATTATTCCTGATGCCAGTGGGCCCAAAATGCTGGATAAGCTCTGCAAATGAAATTGCAAGCTTGAGAAGTTTGTTATCTGAAACTAAAAACAAATGTTTTTCTGTAAGAAATTGAATGGTCTACCTACAAGAAAAATATGCTACTGTTATTACTAAGCGATCATTAAGATCAGCGGAGATTGTATACAATAGTTGCAAATTTAAAATGTATATTTTTATATATAAAATCTTAAGTTGTTTATGAGTTAAATTCTGTTGTTCTCTTAAAACATTTTTCTCCAGTAAAAAATTCTAAAATTTCTAAACTAATCGTTTCTACTAATTCTGGCTATGTATTTCCTGATTAAAGCAAACTATTTCAGCTCCTAAGAATAAAGTTGATTTTAAAGTCCAAAGGCAATTGGTCGTCTGGACAATGCATCAGCTGGGTTGTCCTCTCTGATCGAACGTAACGCCAACTAACTTGGTTTTCTACCGCTTGTATTTTCTGATTCACCTGCTAAATTTACATTATCTCTAAATAAAGGCCAATAACATACCTTCCTAAATTATCTCCTTTGGTGTGAGCAACATAATGCTGCTTGCAAGCTATGTTTTCCTAGATCTAGTTGTGTTTTTATTCAAAGTTTCATAAACCAGAATTGTTTTACTAGTCTAACTAATTTAATTACATTATAGTTAACTTCTTGTCCTAAATTTTATTAAACATTCCACCTGTTACTATCCAACCTAAAACTCATTTTATTTAATGTAATTTAGAGGTTAGTGTGTTCAAGTTTTATTTGGATTTATAGATAGATTAGAACGTGTTACATTTGATGTTAATAAAGAATCTATGTGGTTTGGTATGTGAAATCGAGATTTGGTTAAAGAAATGTTCTAGGTATGTTCAATAAGTCACGAGGAAACTTAATTGGGTACTGTGTCCGTTATGCTCAGTACAATTAAAAACTAAGTTGATATTTATACTGATTGTAATTTGATTGAGTAGTTGATTTACGTAATGTTTGGAAAGAGTACATAACCCATTAATTGCTCCCTATATCAATTGAACAATAATGATTATTAAACTCTCTAAAGAATTTTACAAGAGTTTCCTAAAAAAAATTGATTGTGGAATGAGAGTTCAATAATACGCGAGCCGCAATGAAGTTTTTCTTTGTTTTGAATTGTGACTACATCTGTAGTCATTAAGTTGTATCCTAAAGGAAAAGCTACCGATCAGCAATGATCAACAATCTATTCACACCTCTACAGTGTCTGACTGTGTAACTTGTGTGGGCCTCTTATTTTTAATCTCGTGAAGCAAAGTGTGATGATGTTTGTTGCATGTTCTGCATCCTTTCTGCTTGAGCAAGGAAAGGTGTGTCTGCTTCACAATTAAAACAGAGTCGTTGTGATTTTACAAATTGCCACTGCTGTTCTACATTTGATCCTAAGAATTCAGAACATCTGTACAACCTATGAGGTTGCTCACACTTTAATGCAACTAACTAACCTATTGCTTGGTTGATGCTGAAGTTGTTACGCAAAATCTCTACCTTTTTTTTTTTTGCTTTTGGTAAATTTTCTTACATTATCCTTAAAGTTTCTTTAAATCTGTCTTATCGTGTTTTGTATTTTCAAGAGATTGGAAGCTTAAAATGCTACTCTGTAAAAAGTCGCACATTTCTTTGTTGTAGGAAGTTTATCTAATTGAAGTTCATCCTGCCATTTACCTTTTTTAACCTGGTGTTAGATTTCTTTTCTGCTATCCTAACTAACATATTGTCAAATGAAGCTTCACCAACTGTTTTAGAATATGTTGATGCTGACGCATCTTGTCTTAACAAAGATGACACGCCTTCTATTGTTGCATTTGGTACTACTGGTAATTCAGTAATAGCGCCCAAATGTCTATTACTAATTATTCTTTTATGATCGTAAAATCTAAGAGGGCTTGCCAAGCCTTAAGATACTTTCCCTCACTAGGCACGGAATTCTATTATTTTTAATTTAGCCGGACCTAGAAAGAGCTTCTAAGAGTTGTGCATGTTTTACTGTATTAGTTGAATCATCACGGGAGAGTACTAATGCAGTGAAAAAGGTTTTGAGCAAGCCATTCTTCTGATTTGCCATCAAACTTTGGTACCTTTGTTTCAGTTGGACTTTGCAAGTGTGTTTCCGTGTCAGAGTGGATGTTAGAATTGTTTAATGTGGAACTAGTTATTAACTCGTAAACAGCTTGACATAATTTCTAGCTGAAGCTGTTGTAGAATAATACATTGTTTCTACTACCTTAAATTCATTTATTATTTCATCACCAAAATTAGCAAACTACTGCTTTAACTTTCATTACATATGTATCTTTGAAAAAGTCTGATAAATGCTCCCAAACGTGTTTTAATGTTTTCTCTGATTCTGTGTCGGGACTTGATATGTACTGCGTTTGTAACGCATTTATTTGATCTTTAAAAATCCCTGGGCTTTGGCATTTACAACATTTATTCCTGCTGGATCTGGTCTACTTTGAATGTAAAAAACTTAATAAGAATTTAAGTAATAAATTGTCAAAATATACAATCATATGTTGTTTCAATTAAACCTTGCTACCTGCCCGTTTTTGAAAGAAACAGAATTTTTCGGCGATCCTTCGCCTTGCGTGCGCTCTTACTGTCACGAAGAGAATTCCGTCACTATCGGTGCGACGAAACCTCTCACGAATGGCGCTAAGCTGGGCAACAGTTATAGTTTTTCTAAACCATTCAGTGTTGTTTTTGAAACCTTTATTTAAAGCGACCCTAGCTACATGAATTACCTCATAAACTGTAAAACTGGATACAGTAAATATTACAAAACAATCAAAGAAATTTATTAAATTTAATTTAAATTTAAAAAACTAATGCGAAAAAATTAATTCAAATCAATTTTAGTCAGATATGTATAATGAATTTAATTAAAAATTAAATGTAAATGTAACGATAAATTAATTTATCAAAACAAAATTTACTTGAATAATAAAATGTGAAGTTGTTCAAAATTTAATAAATTTTTTTTATGAAATTTTAAATTTATTTTTAAAAATGGATAAATTTATCAACTTCCGCTTTTCCTCTCGCAAATCGATGAATTTATGTTAAACTCAGCTAACGTAATCTCCATTGAGCCAGGAGCCGTCATCACTTCTCACAACTTTAATCTTTCATAAAATTTTCTTAAAAATAGTTTTAAGTTGCTACGTCTACTTTCGTAAAATCGTAAAGGACAACTTTCATCTCATTGAGAGCACGTGATCTCAATCTGAGAAATGTTCGCTTTGTAAGACAAAGAACCTTTTGTGCTGTAAAATAAAATTCTATATTCTATTTTGTTGTTAAACTTTCAAAAAAAGAATTTTATGAACTAAATTTTATGATGCTAAATCTTGTTTATGAAAAGAACAAATTTTTTGAAAAAGAAATTTCTAACTTAAATGCAATTTTCAAAGTAAAATTTTAAATGTAATTTTCAAAGAAAAAAATTTTAAATGTATGAGATTTATTCAACAAACAAAATTTTAATTTACTGTTTAATTTTAATAGACTTTGAAATTGTGTAAGATTTTCTAAAAATGAACCTTTATTTTAATGCTAAACTTTGGTTTGAACAATGTAACTTCTGAAAGTTATATTTTAGACTGGAGATGAATTTTTCTTTGAAAATGCTAAATGAAATATTAAAATATAAATTTCAATTTTAATTTTTATTTGTGCGTTGATATTTCTTAGAAAACTAAATTTTTCTAACCAAAACTGATAAATAAAATTTTCACTTAAATGTAAAGTTTTTCAAACAAAAAACTCCAAATGAAAAATAAATTTTTAAATTAAATTTTTAAGTTTGATGTTGTTGTCTTAAATTTTCAACAAAAATAAATTAAAAGAAACGTTTTCTACAATAAAAGTTTTGAAATAAACTAATTTATGAATTTAGATTTGAATAAATGAAATTTTGATTTGATATTAATTTTCAAATTATTTTGAAGTTGAGAAAATATTATGTTGTTACTCTCGTATATTGTACAAAAATACGTATCTTATTTTTCTAGTCCCTGCTGAAGCCTCCTGTCGGGGATGGCGTTGTTCGGTGGCTTGTGGCTTGTATATCTATAGCTATGTCGCAAGCCGGCCGGCGCCTGTTTTGATTTTCTGAGAATTCGCTTGTTCGTCGAACGCTTTGAAGGTTATGATTTTTCGTAAACCAGGGGATCGTGATTTCTGACCTCACAGTTTTGCACTATGAAAAGACCGTACTCTTTTTCCACCGAATTTTTAACTAAATTTGTTGGATGATTTAGAAAGAAAAGAACGTGGTTCTTTTCCGCTGAAGTCTCATCTAATCGCCATGAAATTCCCTAACTAATCTTATTTTGAATTTACCCTTGTTTTGAATAAAAATGAATTGACACTTAATTTTCCTTTTAACTTTGAATCCAACTAATTGAATTAAATTTAAGTTTACACTCGTATTTGATTAACCACTAATTTTTGCAATACAAAGATCTATTGATTTGCAAAAGAGAAATTAAAATGATTCTACTGATACAAAGCAGCAACCTTATATTGTAGTTCGCTTTGTTTTAATTGATTTTATCTAAAATTTACACTTTATTTATCGGTGAGGATTCACTCAATAAATACACAAATATAAGGGAAAAAGCCATGTGGCATAAAAAACCCTTGATTTATTTCCTACAACTTACACACTATTTGCCGCACGATTATATTTTTATTCGCACGCACGCACGCAAAGGAAAGAAGAAAGACACAATGAAAATTTGTATGGCCGCCGGCTTAGGTAGGGAAGGTGATGCGTTGATTCGCAATCGACCGTTCGTCGCTAGTACGGAAACTCGTCCGCACCCGTAAAGCTTCTGATCGCTTTTTGAAAGGAAAGAATTGGTATGAACGAAATTTGATGTTCTCGCAAGAGACAAGACCGCTGTGATGTCACACTTGATACTAAACTATTTTTCCGCAGCATTTGCAAGTCTCCCTGTTCTCTCCCCTTTCGTCTATGAGCTGACTTAAGGGAGAGTGAGAACAGGCGACTCTAAGTGCTGCTGCTCATCATCGTTTTTGATTTTACATAAATTTGTGTTATGACGCAACAGTGTTAAAGTAAGATTATGCGGTGTATAACTTACAAGTTTCATATCCTTGGTTGTTGCACGACTTGAACATTGTTTTAAATGGTAAAGTTGATATTCCCAGTATACATTATCATAACTCATAGCTTTCTCCTTATAAAAAAGGAATATCATTCAAAGAAATATATTTTTCTCTAGAATTTTTCATAAGTTGCAAAGATGTATGAAGGGAGACTCATCAGTATTATTCAAAGAAACATCAATCTCCGAATTATTTATGAATGATGTTTTTTTTGCTTTATCTAACACTTAACCAATGGAATTTAATTGGTAGTTTGGAAGTTTGTATTTAATCGCCTCCTTAATCTCTCAATCCAAGAAAGTTTGACATGTTGTTTGTTTATGCTTATGATGCATATTGTTCCTAAAATAACGAGTTGAGTAAGACTTTAATAAGATTATTTATAAGATAGCTAAGATGATTTTTAGATAGCATGATTTTAAAATGTTATCAAAATGCAAAATCTAGCAACTTAAATCAAGGAATTTGAAATTTAACACATTCGGATCGAAACTCGACAAAATTCGATAAGATTCGACGAAAATCGACAAAATTCTACAAGATTCGGCGCGAATCCGGCAGGATTCGATGAAAATTCGACAAAATTCGATGGAATTAGATGTGATTCGATAAAATTAGATGTAATTCACTGGAAATTGATAAACATTCGACCAAATTAGATAAGATTCGATAAAATGTAATGTAAAATCCATATTGTGAAATATATCATTTTATCCATATAGATCTATTCCAATATATGCAAGAATAGTAATATTCTTAGTGATGTTTAAAGGATAGGGAAATTTTATTACTTTTATTCATAGTCTCACAAGGAGTCTGGTTTACATCAGCTTCTCGTAGCTCTTTCAAAAATAGAGTGAATTTCATTAATATGACTGAATTAATAGCTATCTCTCAGCAACGAGCAAAAGAAGCCAATCAACAAGCTCATTTGGATCATCCAAGTAAACATCAAATTTACATTTTTCACTGAAACTTTATCAGGCAACGATCCTCCTTCTTTCCAGAAAATAGAGAGCGATAATTTCTGTATATTTTTATTTATATGTGATCGAATGGCTCCATCATTTCTATATTGTTTCTTGTGAACATTCGTAGCTTCGAGAATATAACGATAATTCTTCATATCGTTTAAAGTTACTCGAGTTCGATCAAGATGTTTTGTGATTAGAAGCTCCATTAATCTCGAGTTTTTGGATATCTTACATCTTTTACTTTGATAAATTTATTTGCTTTGAGTAAAGGTCTTTATTTGAAACCTTATAAGATGGACTTGATCTTCATATAAAGTCTGGTTTTAAAAAGAAGATCCTTAACTTAAGGTTTGCCAAAGAACTTTGACTGATTATCATCTCATCAAGTATGCTAAAATACTAAAAATTTTAATTTTCGAGGAGTTTTCATGCGAAATGCTTTACCAAAAGTGGACCTCATTATCACGAAACAGCAATCGTTAATCTCGATGATGTTAATGGTTCAGGTACACATTAGGTACCATCGAAAACGAGGCAGAAACGTCGTTTATTTCGATTCTTTTGAAGACCTTGAACCACCAGTGGCTTTAATGCTATACTTAGGATAGATGAGGTCAGTTATAACTATGAGAGGTATCAAGACTATGATACATTTAATTGTGGTCATTTATGTTTAAAGTTTTGAGTAAAAAACTATAAAGGAAAGTCAAATTGACTATCTTTCCATTATCCATTGAACAATCATCGAAGATTCATTGACGCTAAGCTTTCCTAATACATCATCAGTGCTCGAAGCTTAGTATTTTCCTCCAATCAATTTCCACCCGATAAGAACTATGTTCTTGGATTAATTGATCTTTCGGACCTTCAGTACAATACCTGACATTGATATTGGAAAAATAAGTTCTACGTAGGAAGAAATTTTATTACTGATTGGAAGATTACGATATATCTGCTCTATCTTTGGGGTTTAACCACCTACAGCCCATTTGGCTCACAAGTGACACCTCGACCACCTTTGTGTTCCTGGTGTTTTCGCGTTCGAAACCATACCTCATTTTACCCTAACTTTGGTAGGTGGTGTCGATCAGTGCAGGCCTACTAGGCGGGGGAGCATCGCTCAACCCATCCTTTTTAGCATCAGGAGCTCAACACCTACCCGGCAGAACGGTCCGGCTCAACTTAATAGTAGAACAGTCGCGTTCTGCCTTACCTAATGCCTCGAGTGACTTTTCGTCGGTTTTTGTTAAAACCGAAAAAAGTCTCTCGGAGGTGGCCCACCGGTGTCAGTAAGCTCGGGACATCCCCACTTTCAATATTTAAATTAAAAATAGAGGAAAAATTCCGACCTCACCGGGATTCGAACCCCGGCCCTCTGCGTGAGAGTCGGATGCACTAGCCCTGAGCCACCGCGGCTCTTGGAAGTTACGAAATTAAAGATAAAAAAATTATCTTCGTGAGGCACTAGTATCAAAGGAATTTTAATCGATATAAAACCCAATGATAGTACACTAAAGTACACTGACTGCAGGTTAAAACACTATCTTGTGTTTTAACCTGCAGTCATTCCATTGATTTTCAATCGCAAGATTCCCTAGGTTCATTGTTGGGTTTTACTCAACATGTTCTTACAGGAAAAATCGCTAACGATTCTGATTTACTTGCAGCTATTTTGAAAGTTAACGCATTCCGAGTTGAGTGCAACATGACCTCTATAAGCAATCTGACGAATGCATACCCTACACGAGTTCTATCCTGCAGTCCTACTGGGATATAAGATCATCAAAGTTCCGTCTCAGTCATTTATCTTCCGATCAGTGTCAAGAGTATAGATCACATTCAAATACGGATAGTCGATCAAGACGCACACTTGATTAATTTTCGAAGAGAAATTATTACATGAGATTATATCTTAAACAAACGTATTAGGTATCGTTTCCAACACTTAAGTTGGTAGAGCTATATAAGTAAGTCAACATATCGACCAGTCATCAGTCGTCGAATGGCAAAGAAAGCGCTAACACGGCAAAACATTCAGTTTCCAAGAAGTCTCGGATAAAGAATCCATGGTAAAAGTAACTTGTATATTCTTCTGTTGTTTTCAAAATATGGAAGGAATTCTAAGCAAACAATTGGGATGAAGTTCGATGAATATGTTGAACATTATGAGGTTCATGCTCATCAACCCTATTTCGCATCTTCATTTAATAATAGTGATGAGATTCGTATATCTATTCAACATCAAGACTTATATCTTCTACCATCCCGTAGTTCACTCCACATTTGTGGTAAAATCGTGAAAGCTGATGGAACCGCGGTAGCTAATACGATCCTAGTCAATAACGCCATCTGTTACATGTTTGAAGAAATCTGATATGAAATCAATGCTGTAGAGATTGATGAATGTAAAAATGTTGTTTAACTACATTCATGAAAGGATGGCTTTCCTTCTGTTCTAGTCAAGAATCAATTCTTGAGAACGCTAGTTGGGTTGATGTAGAAAAAAATCAAAAAGTAAATGACGAGGCAGGTAACTTTAACTTATCTATTCCTCTGAGTATGATTCTCGGTTTCGCTGAAGACTATCGTGAAATTGTAGTCAATGTGAAATATGAACTTATACTGACAAGATCTAGGAATGATTTGAATGCGGTAGTTCAGACATCATGAAAATAGATACGAAGATTTTAAGATCATTTTGAAAAGAATAGAATGACTTATGCCCTATGTAATATTATCGAATGCCTACAAACTTCGCTTACTCAATCATATTAAAAAAGATAAACCGATTGCAATGAGTTTCCACAGTTGAGACTTGTACGAGTATCCGCTACTTCCAACCACATCAAAACACGTTTGAACTGTTAAAACTTCTAACCAATTGGAAAAGCCACGTTTTGTTATTCTAAACGTAAACTTTACTTCATAAGTAATGTAAAGTTTTTCCTTGATTCGTAATACTATCCATATAGAAATCTAAATTTAGAAATTGGATGTAATCAGTTTTCCTGTTATACGATATGTATGTTAATTTTCAAGCTGCGCACTATGAGAAAGATGCCGAACCGCTCTTAAAAAAAGCAAGGTTTCGTTGACTACATGCCGTTGATTGTAATCGATTGCTCTAAATAAAACGACTCTTTGAAAAGCGCTCCTGCAGATGTTTGCTTGGAATTTAAATCAAGAAATAACATTCTTGCTGGAACATCAGCTTACTGTTTGATTATACAGATTGCATAGCTAAGTACAATCCTGTCAATGGTAATATACGAAAACTTGTCTAACAAGGAGAGCACCCCACCTCCGGAAAACGGATTCGACTGAAACTGCAGGATATGATTTTTTAATGAAAAAAAAAAATAGACTCGTGTTTTTCTTTTCGTCGAATAGGCCCTCTGGACAAGGATATAGACATTTTTCAAAAATATGGTGAATAAGAGCTTTCATAAGAACTTAAATAACCAAAGAACTAAGACTCTCACAAAAAATGCATGTAAATAAAATGAAGCACAAATTGAATGCTTTCATTTAAGCTTTGTTGCACTAAAAAATCTTCAGTGATTCAAAAGTTACAGGCGATTTAAATATGTTAATAAAAAACGTGAAAAATTGATCATATTTTATATGCTAAAAATATTAAGTAATAAGCGGTAATATTTAATTAAGAATAACTTTTGAACAACAAAAGCTTTTTTAATGCAACAAAGCTTAAATTAAAGCATTCAATTTGTGCTTTATTTTATGTTCCATGCATTTTTTTGTAAGAGTCTTAGTTCTTTAGTTATTTAAGTTCTTATAAAGCTCTTATTCACCATATTTTTGAAAAATGTCTATATTCTTGTCTAGGGGGCCTATTCGACGACAAAAGAAAAACCAGAGTTCATTTTTTCATCAAAAAATCATATCCTGCAGTTTCAACCGGATCCGTAAGGTGCTCTCCTTGTAAGTAGTGGGGGAATAGTTATAAATTACGCGTTTATCGTCAAAAGAGTCATTCATGATGGAGTACTTAGTCGATATGCAAGACTTCAAGCAGCCTGGTGATGTTTATGTTTTAAAAGAACCCTCCTGAGAATGATCACGGAACTTATGATGCAATATTTTGTGTCACTTTTTATATCACTCTTCGTGTCGCTTAATCGAGCCAAAAGTGACGCAACTTTTGCGCAACTTTTCAAAAATATAATATAAAATAAATTATAAATATTTTATTTTTTTATTTTATTTTACATAATTTAAAAGATGTTGAAATAGAGAATCAAAAATATTTAGAGCATGATTTAATTGTTCACGTTTGAGAATTAATTTGGAAAAATTTTTGAAATGAATTGGAAATTCTCCATCTAAATTATTAAAGGAATGTTAATAAAATAAAAACATTAAAAATTAAAAAGTTCAATTTTTGCGCAAATTTTCCAAAAATATAATATAAAATAAATTATAAATATTTTATTTTTAATTTTATTTTACATAATTTAGAAGATGTTAAAATACAGAATCAAAACTATTTAGAGCATGATTTAATTGTCTACGTTTAAAGAATTAAATTTTTATGATAGAATGTGTATGTGTAGGCGTGTATGTGTGTGTTTGTATAGATGTGCATGTATATATCGATGGTGGCTACGAAAACAATCACAGCTGTGTAATTGACTACGAAAAAAAACACATCTCCAAAAGTGCGGCGAAAAAAACACATTTTCAAAAGCGCGGCGAAAAAACATCTCCATGTGTACGGCGAAAAAACACATCTTCAAGAGTGCGGCGAAAAAAAACAACCCTTGAAAATTTTCACCGTGTTTTCAAGGGTGTTTTTCTTCGCTGCACTTTGGAGATATGTTTTTTTCCGCCGCGCTTAAAGAGATATTTTTTTGCCGCACATTTTGGAGATGTCTTTTTTGGCTGCACTTTTGGAGATGTGTTTTTAGCCACACTTTAGAGATGTGTTTTTTTTCGTGGTCAATTACACAGCTGTGATTGTTTTGGTAGCTACCGTCGATATACATATGCACATGAATACAAATACACACACATACACATTCTATCATGAAAATTAAACGCTTTAATTTTCAATAATGTTTTTATTTTATTATAGACATAGACATAGACAAATATTTATTTAGCTATGTGGTTGAACCCCGTATGGCTCAATGTAGCATATACAATATGTATTAATAACAATAATTAAAAAAAAAGTAAATAACAAAAGAAAAATTAACGTAGTATAATTGATGTGTAATAAAAGTGCAATAAAAAGAAAAATCATTATGAAGAAAACCATGATGGGGGGTCACCGTGATACCTCCCAGTCCCCGCGATCGGCGCTCATTGGGTGGTCGAAGATGTGCTTCTTAAATCGAGGATTAAGCCCATATGTGCTTCACTGCTTACATTAGCCTCATTAAGTAGATTAGTAGACCGATTAATGAAAAATTGTTGAAGAGTACCAGTGTGAGCAGTGGGACAGATCAATACTCTGGGGCCTACGATGATGACCTAACAACCACATCATGTTTGACTCTCGAAAAGCGTCGAGCCAAGTAGGACGGACACCCTGAGGAGATTATTGCGAAAGCTAAAGACTGAAGAAAATATCTCCTTCTTCTCTCGACCGACAGCCAACCAAGCTCACACTCTTTCCTGGGCCTTGATGATACCAATAACGAACCTGACACATGCATTAAGCGCCCTATGAAGTTTCAGATTTGATACTGAAAGAGGTCGTCATAGACAACACAGGCACAGTCAAAGATCGGGAAGATGAGGTGATTCAACCAGCCTCTGCTTAAGACCTCGAGAGAGGAAGCGTTTGTAGAATCTCAGCGAATGAAGTGAACCATGGACCCTACGAACAATCAGGGTTGTGAATGTTTCCATTTACCCAGTAAGCAACTGGTAAATGGTCGGACCATTACCATTTACTTGCTCTGTAAATGGTAAATGGTGCGAGCATTTTCAATTACTGACTATTTCAAATGAATAACCATTTCCTCATTTACAACTCTGCGAACAATAGACAACACTTGTTTCTCCCAATTTAAGGTCTGGTTTTATCCAGACACCAAGGCTTTTGACCTCAGTGACAAAGGTATGCACTGCCATTAACTATTAGAGAAGAGGAGGAATATTGGTGAGAAAGACAAGAGACACATTGCTCACTACTAATGATATAATAGCTTGAGTTTTAGCTGCATTGATGGTAAGACCATTGGCAGTTGCTCAGAGAGTCAAAGCGGAGATGTCAGCATTGATATCTACAAACTCGTCAGAGAAATCATTGAGAAAGAAGGAGCGATAAATTTGCAAATCATCAGCAAATAACACGTGTCTACAAAAACGTAGGACACTAGGGAGGTCATCAATGAAGATAGAAAAGAGCAAAGGCTCAACACGCTATCCTGTGGTACACCAGTGTTTAAGAGCGCCCATTCACCTGCCATGTCATTTACTGGATCCTCAATTGCCTGCGTACGGCCCTGAAGGTAGGGAAGCAAACCAGAGTATTACCTTATCTGAACAATTGAGACGGCGTAATTTGCGAAGAATCAGCCTATGGGGACCGTATCGAAGGCTTTTGAAAAATCAAACAAGAGAAGGGCTGTTGCTATTCTCCTGTCGATGGCCGTGCGAGCGTCTTCTAAGATATTGAGGAGTGCTGTCTGCGTGCTGTGGCTCGCTCGAAAGCCCGTCTGATGCTCGTTAAGCAAGTTATTTGCGTTGATATGGTTGAGAAGCTAACGATTTACCACCCTTTCTAGGATCTTCGATGGCTCACATAACCTAGCAATCGGCCTAGTTTGGCCCGGATTGTCCATGGACTTTAAGCTTAGCCAATGGGAGCAGTTAGGCCTTCTTCCAACTAGATGAAAAGGCTGAAAGTCTTAAAGAGGCATTAACTAACTGGGTTAATGGTTCAGCAAAGGGTTGAGCGGCCAACTTTAACATTGACACCGTGATACCATCCGGACCAGAAGAGCTAGTCTCTGCCGCAGCAATGAGACTGCTGACCGTCTCGGTGCCCACTTCCCAAAACTCAAAGACCAGTAACGAGTCAGACAAAGGAATACTAAGAATATCTTCGACATTCAATGAAGATAGAGGTGGACCATACCGAGAGATGCCACAGTAATGAGATAAAAGAGCCGATGCCGAGAAGTATTGAAGAGGAGAGAAGCGCCTTGTTAGCAAGACCCAATTTGTGAAAAGTAGATCATTTTGCTTTCGAATCATTCGCCCGTTCAATGCGATCAGATATGTACAGAAACTGAGCTGTATCGAGCTTATTTGAGATAGAGTTTCTCAAAGTTCTGTACCTTTCAATATCCGCTGATTGACCAAATCTGGCCGCCCATCTATACGCACGATCACGCTGACGCATAAGTAGATGCAGATTGTTAGAAACCCAAGGTTTGCTACGAGGCCGTATTGTATTTAGTTTCCAGAGGAGCGTGAGCATCGAAAGTGTCGACCAAGACTTTAGTACAGCCGTCTACCAACTTGTCAAGAATGACATTGTGGCAGACAGTCTCTAAGGGCTGTATATGAGTCAAATCGTCGAGAGGAGGCAAGATCATGCTGTCAACAGCGACAGTCAGGTCATCGAGTGACCCGAGAACCTTATCAACTAGAGACGACTTAAAACTAGAATTAAAACTAACTACATCTAGGGCATCCAGCTTACGAGACCAAAAACATTTAGGAACGGAGGTGAGCCGATGAAACCTAAAGCACAACTCAATCAGATCATGCCCGGCAATGACGGGCGAATCAGTTTTTGTATATGAAACTACTGAATCCGCAGAGCTAACAATGAAAAGATCAAGTAGAGTGTGGGAAACAAATCGGTCAGAAAGAACGAGGTGAGTTGGCTCAGAAGGGTCAATAAAGAGAGAAAGTGACTCAACGTTTGACGAAAGAAATTTGGACGCATGATAGTCAGCG
This sequence comes from Anastatus disparis, assembly GCA_017163975.1. Lineage (NCBI taxonomy): Eukaryota > Metazoa > Arthropoda > Insecta > Hymenoptera > Eupelmidae > Anastatus > Anastatus disparis. The sequence continues at coordinate 15,163 of JAFFSR010000169.1, forward strand.
GCCAGGTTGATGTTGAAGTCACCAGTAAGGATGATATTCTTATAACGAGGAGAAATTTCATCAAGAATGGCAATGGATAAGTAGGATAGGTCGCCTTGAGACATGCATAAACCACACCGAAAAGAAGAACTTCCGAACCAATCGTAACATCCAGCAGGAGAAATTCGGGCAAGTTGTCAAAGTTAGGATTGCAATGGTGAATTACTTTGACCCGCAATTCCTCTCGTACATAGGCAGTGACTCCGCCACCCTCCTTACCGATCCTGTCCAATCTGAAGAGATTGTAGCCCTGAATACCAAGAACATCATCGCTGTCGAGATCAGTCAAAAAAGACTCAGAGATGGCAAGAATATGGTAGTTTTTCTTAGAGCAACGAGCCTCAACAAGAGAAAAGTGAGTCTTCAGCCTATTAACATTAATATGAGCCACCGATATGCTGCAAGAGATACGAGCCTCGTGATCAACCAGAGAAGAAGAAGGGTGATCGATCTGATCAGCTGATGTTGAATAAAGATGTGACGCAATGTTGAGTCATGATTTTTTCAGGGACCTAAAAGAATCCAAATCAGCCAACCTCATGATCGGAATCGGTGCAGATTTAGCTCACTTTTTGAGGAAAACTGTCAAGTTTCTAACGAACGGCTTCAGAATCCCTTGTCCTTAGATACCGTATGAGCCTTTCTGAGGAGGTCATAAATATCCCTCATCCATAGGGCTCTCAAAAACACCTTTTCATCACTACCACAGCCGAATAGCTGCTGTGAAGTCTTGTGACGAAGCTTGCTTGCTGCAACCGTAATTGAATCCCGAAGATTACCCGATATACATTTAAACACGAACGAGCGAGAGTTAGAAGAAACATCCTGGGCACAAGACTCACCATCGACTTCCATGGAAGCATCCACAGATGGAGGTCTTGGCGGAAGTCACTCACGAACATCCACAAAAGAGCTGGGTGATAATCCACGCCAATGGCTTCGTAGTCGACCTTAATCGCCTCACGATCTGAGCAAGTGACCGAAAGAGGAATACCAGAAATCCAAATCTCGCAGCCGTCAGAGTGGTCAGCTCTGTTGCGCCTCACCAGATCGGATCGGATTGCAGCAATGTCAGTCTTGTGTTGATCAACAAGTTGCTTGATGGCTCCTTGTTCATCTGTTATGAGAGACAATTCACTCCTTTAATTGTCGAAGTTAGACTGAAGCTATTATAGTCCAATCAATAGAGACATTTTGAGGACATTAATCAGGGGCTTAATGAAACCTATATAGAGTTGTTAAGGGCGATCAAAAACATACCCTATATAGAAGTAACCAAAAAAACGGTAAAAAATGCTCCAGGAGGCTGCAAAGTTGGCCAAAACAGCTTTTTAATTCTGTGAAGCAAGCTATGCATTTTAGCAAAAAAAAGTATTTAATAATAGTATTAGAGAATAAAATAACCTACAATTTGAGTACTGTCACGATTATTTTCGTCAATTAGTTATTACAAAAAGCCAAAAAACCATCGAAAATGGCCATTTCTTGGATATCAATTATTTATTGAAAAAATAATTTTTAAATTATTTTTAAACTTTTAAAAAGAAGCCTTCATGAATACAAACAGAAAGAGAGGTTGTAACAGCAAATCGGTTAATTTATTGCTGAGATATTCCTTATTGTTTATCTCAACACGCATAATGTTTATTGCTATAATTTTTTTTGGCTGAACATATTGAGTTGCATAAGGGCTTAAACTCTTCATGAATGTTCAAATTTTCATATTTCGTTAAGAGCAAATGAGAAAATTAAATTGAAATACTTTTTTATAACGCTTTAAAAAGAGGGTGTTTTTTTATAAATAAATGAAGCTGGGGCTTTATTTATAACTTTTACGAATTTGCTATTTGAATATTCTTATAGCTGTGTTCGAAACGAAGATTTAAAAAAAAAAACTCCCTACGGCCAATAGGAGCCGAGATAAGATTTTTTTTTTTTTAAATCAGCCATTTTGTTTATAACAATTCAGAAACGAATCAAGGCGTCATTTTTATTCAATGACTTATATTTAAAAGATCTATAATTAGATTTTTAAAAATGTGACTCTTTATTATTAAAACTAAAATAATAATAACATACAAATAGTAACGTCAAAGTCAGAGTCGTGGTGGGGATGATTATCTTTGCGCGTGAAGAAAGTTAACGAAGGACCCCCGTTCCAATAAAATTCGTAAAATTAACCGATTGTTGTGCTCACTAAATCAATATTTTTAGACGTGTAATGTCTCATTTTAAAGCTAAAAAGAAAGAACTTTAAAATAAAATATCATGAGTTTCATTACGATCAATATTTACGAAATGCGCGTGGATTTACGTAAATGTTGTAAATGAACTTACTATATTATTCCTCGTAATTATTACATTTGGAACCTGGAGACAAGTTTAATAAAAATTTTTATTGTTTCTATATTTTAACTTATTATTATAACTAACTTTTAGTTTTGATAAATGAAAAAATAATTTTATTATTTGCAAAAATTTTAATAATAATAATGAAAATTGTTATCTAATTTTTTTTCACTTTTCTTTTGTTTTTCATGCAAAAAAAATTTTCTCATCATTAAATATATTTTTATTTTTTTCTTAAATTAAACTACTAAGATTTTCATGTAAGGAAAATTTCCTAAATATAATAGAAAAATTGATATGAAAATTGCTTTTTAATTGGAACTATTTTTATTTTTATTCCATTATAAAATATTAATACATAAAGAAAAATTATAATATAAAAGGATAAAATTTATGGGAGAAGGATAAAAAAATGTTTATTTTCGTGTAAAATATATTTTTATTAAATATTAATTTTTTTTTGCGGTTGGCTCGCTTCGGTTTTCCTCTATAAAAATATTACAATTTATATTATCGCTTTTTTGCATGCGTCATTTTCAATTTCGATTGCTTTGACATTGGAGCAACTCTCCCATTACAATTGCTAGAAATAATAACTTTAATCTATATAATATATAAGAAGCTGTTACTGAAATTCAAAGTTTATTTAAATACGAATTTAAATTTTCTGATTAACCTTTGTTTATCGATTTTTCTGTGTTATTTTAAAAATGTTTCTTACATCAAAATCTTAATAGTTTAACTTTAGAAAGTAAATAAAATATATTTAATGATGATAAAATTTTTTTTCATGAAAAACGAAGGAAAGTAAAAAAAAGATAACGATTTTTATTATTACTATTAAAATTTTTGCAATTATTAATAATTATTTTTCTATTTATTGAAACTATAAATTCATTATAATAATTAGTTAAAATATAGAATCAATAACAATTTTAATTAAACTTGTTTCCAGATTCCAAATGTAATAATTACGAGGAATAATAAAGTAAGTTCGTTCAAAACATTTACGTAAATCCACGCGCATTTCGTAAATATTGATCGTAATGAAACTCGTGATATCTCATTTTGAAGTTCTTTCTTTTAGCTTTAAAATGAGACATTACACGTCTAAAAATATTGATTTAGTGAGCCACAACAATCATTTGCATTTAAGGTGTCCGTATTAGGTACAGTTGTTTTAACTTAAATAAATTTTGAAAAACTATTTGCACCAATATTAATAATTTTTCAAGGTACCCCAGATTATAAAAAAAACATCAAAATTGGTCCATTATTTACGGAGAGTCGGTTAATTTTTATGAATTCTATTGGAACGGGGTCCTTCGTTAACTTTCCTCACGCGCAAAAATAAGCATACCCACCACGTCTCCGACCTTGACGTTATTATTTGTATGTTATTATTATTTTAGTTTTAATAATAAAGAGTAGTATTTCTAAAAATCTAATCATAGATTTTTTAAATATAAGTCTTCGAATAAAAAATGACGCTTGATTCGTTTCTGAATTGTCATAAACAAAATGGCTGTGATTTAAAAAAAAAAATCTTATCTCGGCTCCTACTGGCCGTAGGATGTTCTTTTTTTTTTTTAAATCTTCGTTTCGAACACAGCTATAAGAATATTCAAATAGCAAATTCTTAAAAGTTATAAATAAAGCCCCAGCTTCATTTATTTATAAAAAAAACACCCTCTTTTTTAAAGCGTTATGAAAAATATTTCAATTCAATTTTCTCATTTGCTCTGAACGAAATATGAAAATTTGAACCTTCATGAAGGGTTTAAGCCCTTATGCAACTTAAGGACACCGTCTACCTTGAAAACTATTTCTTTTATTATGTAATTCAATTAGTCTCCTTCTTTTTATATTAAAATATGCATTAAAATCATCAAGAAATTGCTCTACATAGTTTCAAATAGTGAATTTTATTCTAATAATTGAGAAATATGTGTAAAAATTCAATGAAAATTGGACTTTCTTTAAGTGACTTCTGGCGATGAACTTTTCAATTTACAGACATGCAGATGGAGATATATTTTCAAATATACAAAATAAAGATAATTGTGGTGCAAAATTATTCAAAGTCAATAATAAGAAAATTTATAATCCATTATAAAAATTATAACAATTATTTATTTAATAAAATTATATTATTACATTTTTTATTTAGCAGAGTTTCAAAAAAGTATGTTTCGACCTTATCGGATTATTAATCTGCACCACAATTTTGTTGCTAATATACGATCAAAGAAAAATATAAAATTTCAACTGATTGGAACAATATTTCATCGCCAGAACTATTTTGAATTTAATAAAATAAATTAAATGATTAATTTTGAGAAAAACAACATTTTATGCAACAATTTTCAGAACACAATTTAGATATTGAATTTATTTATTTTAATACTGAACACATAAATTTTTTTTTTTACTTGTACATTTTCTAATCTTCTTTACTTTCTTAACTCTTTCAGATTGCTCCTGAGGTCTAAAAAAATTATAATAATCAAAAGCTGTAATATTAAATGATTAGTTTTTCTATTGATGTTTCTTTGACTTACAAATCTACAAAACCTCCAGAGGTATAGCTTGGTCCCTCTAGCTTTCTCTTTTTTTTTTCTTCTGATTGAGCTTGCTGTTTCCTATAATAACCACCTAAATCAGATATTGCCTTGGATGTGAGTGCCCCAGCTTTCTTACCACCAAGAGTAATCTTTTTAATTATGCACTCTTTTACTACATTTTTCAACGCAGTCACCAAACTTTTTGAGACATGGTTAAGATACTGTTTTCTCACTAAGCACACATCTGGTCCATAAATTTTCAAACTATTTAAATGTAAAAAAGTTTTAGCATCACCATCAGCTAAGACATATGTATTTTGCTCTACAATTTTCAATAGAGCGTTTCCAAATTATTTCAGCAGCTTTGCAAAGCCTATACCATATAATAAGGTGAATCCTCGTTTCTGCCAAGTACCATCATACGTACATGTATAGTCAATAATGCTATCATCATCAAGACTTTTATCTAAAGCTAAATAATGTTCACGTACCTTCTTTCTTGATTCTGATAACATTTCTTATTTGAGTCTTTTATAATCATTTATCACACTTGGCAATATTTTATAAAAAGTTTTTTTAGACATAACATTCATGCCGATACCCATATAAAATTTTTGTAAACCAGCATAACCTAATCCCATCATGATCACACTTTCAATAATTTTTTTGTTCACATGAAATGTTTTTTTCTCATCAACACGTGGGTATGAATGAAATTCTTTTTATAGTTTCTTCACATTCACTACATATAATATTTAGTTTTATTGCAAAGTCCATTCGACTCCAAAACTCTAATACTAAAAAGAATGTTGTTTATACATTGCACACAACACTTCAGAAACAAAATTATTCAATTGTTTTTGTGCACTAACACATATTCAAAACTTTCATCGTCATTTTGATCTTTGGTCCAGCTTTTAATAAAACTTTGAAGTTTTTTCTAACTTGTAGTTTTTTCTTTTTTGGCATTTAAATTTTTATGTTTTTCCTTCATCGTCCTCGATTTTGCTTTTGTGGGCACACAGACATAGAGTATGTATGTATGTATGAATGTGATATACATGTAAGCGTCATGCAACCTGCAGTGCACAAAGTAAGTGACTAGAAACGTAACCTATGTGATACACGAGAGATACGAAGTGAGTCAGAGCGTTCTCAACTCCTGAGTAGATAAGTATTCTTTCTCCGCTTCCCAGGTATTTTGTAATGACGACTTGGTGCAAGAAAAGACTTTGTAATTCATTTTTTAGTCTTACACCTTATTTCATCTCCTCAACCAACCAAGCTTCTCCGTAGTTCAGGGAACTACAGTGGTGACCCCGACAACTGTTCAGGAAGACGAAGACAGCGCAGTGCAGCTAGCAGCGAAGGTCTGGTGCAGGAAGCCAAGGAAGGCCAGCACGGCGTCGCGAGCAAAGGCGGCCATTTTGTAAACGCGAGGATCTCATCACAAAGGTTAGACTCAAGATTTCTCGCGTCGCGCTGAATAGAATACTTAACATTTAAAGAGAAAAATTTCGCTTATAAAGAAATTGTTAATCGTTATATGTAATTAATTTCCTTTTTTCTTCTTTCTAGTGAGATACTCTGTGCGGGAGAGTAGTTACTAACATTATATATATTAAGTAAATTCGCCGAAAATAGCGTATATGTACATATTAATACTAACAAACATTATAAATAATAACTAAGACGCACAGTTAGTGAGAAGCTGGCTTCTTCCAGCTACAAATAAAAATGTGCAAATAAAATATTTTTGTTGTTGCTTTGTGATAGGGTAATTATGGGTTTGGTGAGGTTTAGAAATGTGTAACCAACTCATTGAATTTGTTCATCTACTTGGGCACAAATCGAGGCCTTGCCAATTACCTGTGGTTGTATGCCTTGTAGCATTTAGTATTTTGGTTGAATGTATTGAAATGCGCGTGTAGACTGGGAGGAGTATAGGTGAATTATCTCTCTCAAAAGAAAAATGTTTCTTTAAAACAGTTGAAAATGAACCTAAAAAAGAGTAAAGTGAAAACTGTGCAAAAAAAAAGAATATATATATATACATTGAGAAAGTCAAAGTGACGAAACAGAAAAAAAACGAAAAAATAGTGCTCGATTGTGCGGGGAAATTACGAGAAAAAAATTACAGAAACGTGTAGAAAATTCGAGAAACCGTTAGAAAAGTACAACTGACGTGACGGTTAAATTCAAGGTAATTAGAGGTTGAGTGTTGTGCGCGCGTGAAAATAAATAAATCTTGTAAATAGATTATAAATCGTTAACGGATAAAAGGTTTTGTTAAGGTCGAAGAGAAAAATAAATGAATTTTGCTGGCATGTTTGGGCCGATGTATAACCTCTGAGAGAACACATCTACTCATTTACATTTGTGTATCTCCTAGATTGTTCTCGAAAGGGTATGCGGAGGTCACGCATGCTAGTGAGTCGCGAACAGAAATAAAGTTAATTTTGTTCGTGTATTGCGCACACAATACAAATAATTTTAAAGTTCGGACGAGGTAAAAGTATAAATTGTAAATAGTTAACGGCGTAATTTTGTGTATGTTTTTGTTTCGCGTAGGCTCTATACACCTATTGCGATCGACCCTGAACGGTAATTTTAAACAATAATTATTTATTTATGTGCGTATTTTCGTGTTTAATTATTTGATTGTTAGTGTAACGTAATTTATTTATTTATTTATTTATTTATTTATTATAGTGTCGTATTAATTTATTTATTTCGTGTATTTAATTGTTTATACAATCTAGTCAATATAAGACTGATTGATATCATCAGGGTCGGTTAAGATATACAGCGTTGACTTACCGTTGATCAATAGTACATAACCTTTAATCACAAAATGGCAACCGGCGGTGTGCCCACGAATAGTATGATGGATAACGAAATAAAAAGATTTTATTTACTGTACCGAGCAGTACGCCGAAAGATATTGAAAAAAGAAATGAACGCGACGCGTATAGAAATCAAGTAGATAATAATAGAATGCTTGATAGTCAGGGAATTAGCAATTATAGCAATGCGTTAAGAACTAGCGAGGCTCAAAGAATAGAGGATTTTACAAGAATCAGATGTGAGAAATGAAAAAAATTACGAGACGGAATTAGGAGTTTTAATTAAAAGAATAGAATCATTAGAGGTTAACTGAGATAGACAAGATGATAGATTAGGAGCGCAAGGCGCGCAATCGCGAACAAATACCGACACGCGTAGAGCAGAATAATTTTAATAACGTGCAATGGCAGAACTGGAACGAACAACAGGGTAACGTTTTAGTACCGAATAACTTTATGCAGATCCGACAAATTAATTTTCCCTTCTGGAAGCATGACCCGGAAACATAGTTCGACTTGTTCGAAACGCAAGCTAAGCTGCAAAATGTTACGGACGAGAGCGTGGCGTTCGTGTTATTCGTAAACAATTTGGATAGAGACATAAGTCGCGAAACATCAAGTTTAATAAAACATTGAAACCGGGTAACAGATATAACGGTTTAAGAAAATATCTTATAGATACGTACGGTCAGTCCCAGGAGGAGAGATTTAATAAGTTATTCAGGAAATGCCGGGCGCAGGAGAAAAACCGTCCGATTTTTTAAGAGAAATGATTGACGTGGCCGGTGAAAATATAAAAGAGAAACTATTCTAAAATCGTGGAAATATAATCTGCCGCGAAGTATTAAATCGCATCTTGTGGGAGAAATAAATTTATCCAACAAAGAAACCGTGGTAAAGAATGCGGACGAATTATATAAAAACAAGTGCGAAGAAGAGGTCGGTAAGACAGTGAGCGTTAACGCGATAAACCAGGATACGGAAAATAAAAATGAATGCAATGAACCACGCGTAGGTAACGTAGAGATCGACGCACATATCGAGGCTATTATTAAGAAGACGCTCGATAAAGTAGGAAACGGATCTAGAAACGATAGAAGATCGCGATATAGCAATTATCAGAATAATAGAGCGAAACGCTATTGTAGATATCACGCTCAATATGGAATAAAGGCATATAGGTGTGAACAAACCATGCGATTGGACTAATTTTAATAGAAGGCATGAGTCTGTTCCACCTAAGCATAGATCGAAATCGCCTGCTCGAGGCATAGAAAGGAGAAATAGCGTTAGAAAGGATAATCGACAGACGTCTAACGGTAGAAACCTTAGTAAAGAAAAAACGCATTTAAACTCCCAATCCGGTGGGTAGAGGGGGCAACCTCGTCGGACACAGAGAGCATAGGCCTCCACGTTATTGACAAAGCAGCGGAAGAAGCATTTTTGGTGGATACGGGTACGGAAGTATCATTAGTTCCGAAAAGAAAAATAGTAAAAAAAGCAACGCACGTAAAATTATACGCAGCAAATAATACACAAATAGATACGTACGGAATCGTTTATAGGGAATTAGACTTCAGGTTTAAGAATAAGATCAGATGGACATTCATCGTTGCAGATGTACCGTATGCGATCTTAGGCGGCGACGTCATCAAGCACTATCATTTGCTTCCAGATCTAAACCGACGGAAGCTAGTAGATGCAGAGACTGGTGAGTCGGTCGCAGGCACCACTAAGAAAGTAGCATACGTTCAGGTGTCGTTAATTGACCCGGAGAATAGATACGCCGATGTAATAAAAAATTCCTATCCGTCATAGGGGCTTGAAAAGCATAAAACAAAAAGAAATATAGATGTGTATCACCATATTAAAACAATAGGACCATTAGTCGCACAGAAACCACGGCGTCTGGCGCCTGATAGGCTACAAGCAGCCAAAAGAGAGTTTGAGAGATGGTGTAAGGAAGGCGTTTGCCAACCTTCAAAAAGCCCTTGGCTACACCTATCCATATGGTTCCCAAAAAGAATGGTGAGTGGAGGATATGTGGTGACTATAGGAGGTTGAATACGGTCACAGTACCGGATAAATACCCAATCCCTAACCTTCACGATTTCACGTCGAATTTTGAAGATAAAACTATTTTTTCCGCACTCGATTTAGAAAAAGCATTTTTACAAATACCAATATACCCGGATGATGTACCAAAGACGGCTGTAACAACTCCATTCGGACTTTACGAGTTCCTAGTGATGACGTTCGGATTTAAGAATGCTGCCCAAACATTCCAGCGATACATAAAACCAGGCCGTGGGCGACCTGGACTTTGTGTTCGCATTCGTAGATGATATCTGGTTGCATCTTCATCAGACGAGGAGCACCAAGAACATCTTAAGATCGTCCTAGAGAGGTTAGAGAAGTTCCACCTCAAATTGAACATCGAAAAGTGTCAGTTTGGAGTTAATGAACTCATCTTCTTAGGCCATTTGATTGACAGAAACGGATTCAAACCAGATCCATCTAAGGTCGAAGCTATAAGAGCCTTTCAAGAAGCCCAAGACTAAAGACGAGATGCGTCGATTCTTGGGAATGGTGAACTTTACAGGAAAAGCTTGCCAAAAGCCGCCGAAGTGCAGAGACATCTAGTTGCTATGATTAAAGATATAAAGAAGAAAGATAAACGTTCTGTGGAATGGACCAAAGATGCAGAACGAGCTTTCAAGACTATTAAAGAAGAATTAGCGAATATAGCATACCTCGCGTTTCCGTCTAAGAATGCAGAAGTTAGGTTAGTTACAGACGCATCAAATTTCGCTAATGGGCGCAACGTTAGAGCAGAAAGTAGATAACTCGTGAAACCACTAGCATTTTTTCAAAAAAATTCACGCCCGCACAATCGAGATACTCTACGTATGATCGCGAATTAATGGCCATTTATGAAGCCATCAGATATTTTAGCTACTACTTGGAAGGTAGAACATTCAAAGTATATACTGATCATGAACCGTTGACTCATGCGTTAAATAAAGGTTTAGATAGCTGCACCGCGTTACAGCTATGATCGCAAATTAATGGCCATTTATGAAGCCATCAGATATTTTAACTACTACTTGGAAGGTAGAACATCCAAAGTATATACTGACCATGAACCGTTGACTCATGCGTTAAATAAAGGTTTATAGCTACACCACGTTACAAGCAAGAAAAATTAGCATACATCGCGGAATTTAATGTAAAAATCTGTTACTTACCAGGCGAAAATAACGTAGTAGCAGACGCGCTATCAAGAGTCGACGATTTCAGGTTTCCGACAATATTCTCATTAGATGAGATAGCAAAAAAAACAGGCGGAGGATCAACAGCTGCAGGAGATCATAAATAACCCGCAGCATCAATTTAAACTGGTTAAGTTGCAATATGGTGTAGAGAATACGTCATTTTATTGCGAAATCGCGCAAGATGTACTCAGGCCATATGTGCCAGAGACACTGAGAGCAGTCATCTTTGAACTCTTTCACAATAAAGCACATCCATCTGCACGGTCAACGAGTAAGATGATTTGAAAGCAACATGTGTGGCCGAACATGAACAGGCAAATAACATCTTGGTGCAGAGCATGCATGGAATGCCAAAGATCCAAGGTTACTAGGAAAAACAAGTTTTTACCTATGAAGTTTAACGAGCCTGACGCGAGGTTCGCCCACGTTCATGTTGACTTGGTAGGTCCGTTGCCACTTAGCGATGGTTACAAATATCTTGTGACCATGATAGATAGGTATACTAGGTGGCCAGAGGCGGTGCCTGTTTACGACGCATCGGCTCCCACTGTCGCACGCGCTTTTATGATACGTGGGTGTCACGCTTCGGTGCACCTGTCATCATAATAACGGATCAAGGCAGGCAGTTTGAGTCCAGCATGTTCTTAGAATTGCTGCAACTTATAGGTTGTAAAAGGGTGCGCACAACAGCGTATCACCCTGCTGCAAACGGTATGGTGGAGCGATGGCACCGTGACCTTAAGGCGGCACTTATGTGTCATATGGAAGGACGCGAATGGACTAGAGTCCTTTCCACAGTTTTATTAGGATTGAGAATGCGCCCATGAAAGACACGGAGGCCAGTCCAGCTGAGTTCTTATACGGAACGACATTGGCCATATTGGGGAGATATGTGTGAGTTCAGAGACACAGATGTGCGAGATCATGCGATGTTCCTATGGAATTTAAGGAATATGAGAGAGGTTTACCCATTACAGGTACTTGAAAAGCGAAAGCAGAGAGTTGGAATTCGTTCACGAACCAGTACTCCATTTGAATGAAAGCCTAGTGGAGGTGAACATAGAGAATAATAAGTACCTGATGCAAAGTGTCCAGGAGATTATTAGTAAATCAAGGAATTTACAGCTGTTAAACATCAAGGGATTGGAAACCGAATGATCAAGGTTTCGATTTTGCTAGTCATCGAGCACTGCGTTCGGTGGAGATGTTTTATCATCATAATATCCAAAGAACATTAAACTCCCTTCAATAACACAAATATAGAAAGGATGTAAATGAATAACCATTATGGAAAGAACAATAAAAATAACAGATGTTTTAATATAAACTTTGTGTTGACGATACTAATGAACGTACCAAGGTTCAGGTTGGACTTCCTTAATTGTAAAGTAATCGTGAGTCCGGCATTATCCACAGCTATAGCAAGATATGGTGCAAGAGTGTATGATGAGAATGGACTTTTGAGTGTGATTTATAGAAGTATGTAAGAGAGTAATTGTATGCGCATATGTAAAAAGTGGTCAAAAGTTATGTAAATAATGTATGCTGATGTAAACATAACTAGAACTACGTATATATAAATACAATTATGTAAAGGTGTGGCATGAGTAATTGCGTAAGGAAAAAGTATGAGTAATTGCTCGAGCAATTACACAAAATGGAAAATAACATAAGCACGCGAGTGTATGTGTGAAAAGTAAAAACGAGCATGTAAATGCATGTGTGAGAATAATTGCATAAGTCGTATGTAAAGTGTAAAATTATGTGAATATCAAAAAGAAAAAACTAGGTTACGAAATATGTAAAAAGGAAAAGAACATGTAAATAAAATAACCTTTCCATTATTAAAAGAAAAATTTGTTTTTTACGGTAAATAACCATAAGTGGTTATTTAGGGGGGAGTACTGTGGGCACATAGACATAGAGTATGTATGTATGAATGTGATATACATGTAGTTGTCACGCGCAACCTGCGGTGCGCAAGTAAGCGACTAGAAACGTAACCTATGTGATACACGAGAGATACGAAGTGAATCAGAGCGTTCTTAACTCCTGAGTAGATAAGTATTCTTTCTCCGCTTCCCAGGTATTTTGTAACGACGACTTGGTGCAAGAAAAGACTGTAATTCTACTTTCAGTCTTACACCTTATTTCATCTCCTCAACCAACCAAGCTTTCTCCAGTTTAGGGAACTACACTTTCCTCCTCTTTTTGTATTTTAAATTTTCGATGCGATTCATTGATAGATGATCGATTTATTATTCAAAAACATAAAATGGATATGAAAACAAATTTATTGCTAAATATTCTGTTACAGTGTTATGTCAACAAATAAAGGCATATGCATAGAAGCGCAGAGCGAATAGAGTGACTGTATATTTATACAGTGCTAATATATAGATATACAAAAGAATTTAAAAGCTGGGGATAACTTGCTCTCAAAATTTTGTACGCGTCTGCTCTTCTATGAACGTCTATATTCTTTTGGTTATGTTTACATCTGTTCATATGCACTATAATATTTATTTTGATCAAGTCTCATTACGTGACGTTACAGACGTCCTACTAAGTTAATTACATAGAATGTTTTGCTTTTTTGTATTTTCTTATGATTGATTGAACTAAATTAGCCAAATAAATTAGTCAACAGTATGCAGGTGTATGAAAATTGATTGCATAAATTATAAACAATTAGCGCAATCAATATATATATATATATATATATATATATATATATATATATGTTATTCAATTGTTTATTCAATTGTTTGCCTATATATATATATATATATATATATATATATATATATATATATATATATATATATATATGGTGGTAATATTTTAATCTATGCACCTGAAAAACTCAGTAAGTTCGTATCCTATCAAAAAATGACCTCTACAAAGTTGTAGGATATAAAACAGTGACCTTGACCTTTCAAGCTGACCTTTGTCATTCATCAAATGTCAACTTGATTTTTTTAAATGGAAACTCTATTTTTTACACCGGAATCCGGAAAGGGTGGGAAATTTTACGTCCGAATATGCGCTCAGGTCATCTGGACTTGATGACCTCAAAGGTCAGGTGAAGGTCATAAATACGAAATAATTGGGTAGCTGTCAACATTCTTATGTAAGGTGTTGTCGAAAAATGAAGATCATAATTTGAGTAATTTTTAACGAGAAATTTAGTGTTGACCTATACTTTTTCGGCAATACCTTACATAAGAATGTTGACAGCTACCCAATTATTTCGTATTTATGACCTTCATCTGACCTTTGAGGTCATCGAGGTCAGATGACCTGAGAGCATATTCGGACGTAAAATTTCCTGCCCTTTCCGATTCCGGTGTAAAAAATAGGGTTTCATTTAAAACTCTGTTGATCTTGATTTGACCTTGAAGGTCAGCTTGAAGGTCAAATTCAAGGTCACTATTGTTTGACCCCTTGTATCTTCTACAACTTTTATGAAGGTCATTTTTTGATAGGATGCGAACTTACTGAGTTTTTCAAGTGCATAGATTAAAATGGCCCACCGTGTATATACTGGGAGAGGTTTTCCCACTGCTCCGCTCGCCAAAACCCCGAATACACACATTTCAAAGTAAATAGAAGAGTAGGACATAATGAAGCTAAATTTTATATTTGGTGAATGTGAAAAAAATTCAATAGAAAAACATCGATACATAAAATATAAGATATGAAGTTATAGAATTAGAATTAATAAAAAAAGATGGTTTAACGCGACATTCAAAAGTTCACAATGAATCAAACTTATATATTTTTGAAATAAATTAAAATAGAATAGTAAATAACATTAAAATTTCAAGTTATGATAGTATATAATAATATTTAATAATAATTATGAGCAAATAATAAAAATAGAATAATAGAATACTAGAAAATTATGATTATAAATAAATATTTTTATCTTCTTATGTCCTAAATTTTATATATATTGAAAAGATACAAAGAAAACGCTCCTCTCTGCA
Organism: Anastatus disparis; assembly: GCA_017163975.1. Classification (NCBI taxonomy): domain Eukaryota; kingdom Metazoa; phylum Arthropoda; class Insecta; order Hymenoptera; family Eupelmidae; genus Anastatus; species Anastatus disparis. The sequence continues at coordinate 30,228 of JAFFSR010000169.1, forward strand.
TTTTTTTATTTTTGGGCTTGAGACCAACATATATAAATATATGGCTGCATTAAGAATGTTTTTTTTTATTGTAGCTAAAAGAAGCTTACATTTTTAATTTTTATTGTCGCTAAAGAAGTGTAGACTTTTTTTTCATTGTCGCTAAAAAGCTTACAAATTTATTCATTATTGTCGCTGAAGCATACAGATTCTATTGTTTGTTGTCGCAAAAAAATCTCATATAAGCATACAAATTTATTATCTCCTCGAATTCGTACGCAGCCAACCCAACGCGGCTCTATAAGGAGAAATATGAGCTCCCATTCTTATACCTAATATATATCTCACACACGAATCCTGCAGTCTTTGTATTCTTCTTCAAGCCCTGAGAAGCATCAATCAGAACCACCAGTAATCGAGATGCAGAAACAGCAGGGCGGTTGCAAGTTGTTTACGCAGAGCCTCCGTGGTGTACTGATGAAAAAACCGCAAAGCGTACAACACTCTATTGAATTTTTTTGTAACCATATTAATGTGAGGCTCCCAAGAAAGCTTAGAGTCAAGCACAACACCAAGGCTCGTTACAATGTCAGAGAAAGGAATGCTGACACCTCCTCAAAGTCAATCGTCCGTGGCGCCCCAGCATAAAATAAATTGATAAAACGATTACTGACAAAGACGATTACCTTAGTCTTGCTAGCATTTAAAGCAAGTGAGGCACCAGCCACCCACTCCGACACCGCATTGGCCGCCCTCTGTAAGATTAGAATACCTGCATCCACATTCTCACGAGGAACGTGCGTATGAATCTGCAGGTCATCTACATACAGTAGGTGCTCAACACAACCAGAGCCAAGAGCGTTACGTACGTTATTAATGTAAAGGCAAAACAACAAAGGCCTCAGTACTGATCCCTGTGGAACTCCTAGGTTGGTTGTTAGCCAACCTGATTCTTCTTGTAAGTGTGTTGAAACCATTTGTCTCTTTCTGAAATATAAGAGTTAATCCACACGAGAGCGGACCTGGAAAACCCCATCGATCTAAGCCCTGCAAGTAATTTAGAGGGAGAGATCGTGTCGAATGCCTTACTAAAGTCAAAAAGTAAAAGTAACGTGACGAGTTTTTTGTCAAGACCTGACCTTATATCGTCTGTTAATTTAAGCAAAGTACCTTCGAAAAAAACACAAAATCGCAACTGGCCTAAAATCTTTAGGCGACTTAGGTGCAGAACACTTTTTAATGGCTCAATACGTGCCTGCTTCCAAAGGCCAGGGAAGACCCCCGCGCAAAAGAAGAGTTGAACAGAGTCACAAGATGTTCACCAACAAATGGTAAGGCTTTAAGCATCACGCTTTGAGGAATGCCATCCTCGCCACGCGCCTGCGATGAAAAATGGGAAATCGCAAGAACAACATCATTGATGTTAATTGGTTTAAAAGCAAAACCATCTTCACTACATTCAGTGAGAACCCTCTCGCGAAGCTCATTATCATCATGCGGCGAAACCGATACCCCAGCAAAGTGCGCGTTAAGCTCATCAGGAGTGAATCCATTCAAGTCCCTTGTGGTCCGGTTAAGAGTCCCAGGTCTCTCAGCTCCTTCCAGGCATTACCATTTGCAAGTGCTGCGAACAGTCTATTGGTGATAGTATGTGGTCTTTGCAAGTTCAGTCTGTTCGTCAACCGTTTTACGTAAATGCAGAAACTCAGTCAGGTATTGCGTTTCGTTCGTCCGTTTATATCTTCTGTAAGTAGCATCTCGCTTGCGCCGCATCTGCGACAATTCTTTATTTAACCATGGTGGGCTATTCTTCGTATGCTTGAGTATTTTCACTGGTGCTAAACTATCTATGACAGAAGTAAAATTGTCACAAATGCAGCCAAGTGCAGACTTTGGGTCGACAGTGCCAGCTGTTAATGGTGGCCAATCATAGCCGGCTAGTTTCTCTAGTAGTTCATTTTGACAAATGCCTTTATAGTTTCTGTATCTAATCGACTTGTGATCTATACTGCACGTATTATAAGCAATAGAAACATCAATTAAGTTGTGCCGACTATGAAAATTCGCAGGTAAGTTACGTGCGTCAAGTACATTGTCATTGTCATCCACAAGAATCAGGTCAATCCATGTGTGAGAAGATGGAGTTATATTCGTGGCACCATGTTGGACCAACTGAAGCGAAAGCTCCACTGTTAGTTTACTAAGAAACCTCACATCACTGCTTTCTCGCAGAAGATCGGCATTCAGATCCCTCATTATAATTTTATGTAAAAAAATCATGAGATAAATCTCTCAAAGAATTGAACAAATCAGAATTTTTTGTAAATGAAATGGCAGGAGGGCGATAAAATGACAGAAACCAGCACAGGTTCAGAGTTGTCATCCTTAATCGAACAAAAATATATTCTGGCACTTCAGGTTTACCGCTGCTAGTTATGGTTGTGGTACTAGAAAGAGCTAGTACTTCACATTTTAAATTATTTTTAACGTAGAGGGCAACCCCTCCTCCATCAAGGTTTCTGTCCTGCCTGAACAACTTATAATCCTTAATCCGAATGACGTCATCCGAGACAGTCGGTCCCAGCCAGGTTTCAGCAACTCCAAACAGATCATAAGAGGGACCATCGCATAAGAGCTCGCGCACCTGTCCAATGTGAGCTCTTAATGAGGTCACATTCAAAAGGAAATTATATATTTGAAAAAGTATGTTTTTTACAATGTGATTTTAATGTAAATATTTTTACTAACTGTATCAAAGACTGACTTAAGATCTAAGGAAATTATATATTTGAAAAAGTATATATTTTTTACAATCCTTTTTAAAAACTTGAAAAAACAACAAAATGAATTGATTAAACAAACATTTAGTTATATATTCATTTTTCTATTCTACTGCCTATTCTACTGTTTTTTCTCTCCATGTGACCATAGGGGAAAAAAATCCGTGGAATGGAAAGAAGATGCTTGCGTATTAGGTCGCGTAAACATAAACATAACCTCTTTAAAATTGTAGCTCAAACAGAGCGATTTTCTACAATTTTTTTTAAAATGAATGAAGTAGATTTATATTTATAATTTAATTATTTTTGTTTATTTACTTCGTGTCGCGACTCGCTTTTCCATTCTACAGTGGAATAGAGAATAGAATTCTATTCTTCGCATGAAACTTGCCGAATAGCGCTGATTAGTTGTTTCTATTACGCATCCTCTATTCGGCAGTCTCTTTTCTACTCATCTGACTGCACCTTACATATTTCTTTTCTTTAGCGTAAATCGTATAAATGATGACATGTATTGAATTTTATGTTTAATTACAACAGTAAACATCCATCTTTCTCAAATTTCATACTTTACCTAAATTATATTACATATGAATTTTATAGATTTTAAGATTTATTTATTTAATTTTATAATTTTAAAATTGTAAATCACTATTGTAATTAGGAAAAAATAAAAGATTTAACAATATTAATATATCTTTTAGTAAAGTTTTGAGAATTGGGACCTTGCATGAAAAAATGCATTATATCCGTCAGTAGAATACGAAAAAATAAAAGACTCGTATTTTTTTCGTTTTTTAAAATATAATGAATTGCAAAAGTTATAGCCAGAATAAGTTAATACAATTTTGATATATATATAGATATAGCGCCAATACATGACGTCACGAGTTCACCTGTACTCGTGACGTTACACCGATTTTCAACTGCCTCTATGTCTTTGAGTTTTCATTTTTATGATGAAAGTAAAAATATGTGTCCTTTATTTTTCTTTTCTAAATGACGGTTATAATGGATTTTAAAAAATTTTTCATGCAACATCCCAATTACTTGTCGATGTAAATTCCAAACCTAGTAATATAATTTTGCAAAAAATTATTCAATACCCTGGTAGAAATTTTCCGATTTTTTCTCCATGGGTTGGTCAATTTTTTATATATTCCTATTCGTTGTACTATTATTTCGCCAATATCACCGCTAATGGCGTCACGTTTTACGCCATTCATTGCCCAACCGATATGGGAAATTTAAAGTTATGCTTTATATATTAATTATCACAATCATTATTACAATTATAACACATGAATAAACATATCACACGCGCACGTACATATAAAATAATTAATTGATTATCGTTTTAGAATTGTCTTTGATTAAAAGCAACATATTTTATTTTATTAACTACGTTAAATTTTATAGCTTTTTTCACTATGTTCACAATTGAGGTTAAGTATACAGTCAAAATTTTCAATCTTTCACACGTATTATTTTCATCACTTTCTTCAAACACATAATCACTTTACAAACTACTTTGTTTTTATAATTATCTAAAATTCTTTTGCTCTGTATTTTTAAACAGTAAATACAGTAGTTATATTATGTAGCACACGTTTGATTTCAGAGTCTACCGAACGTTAGTTAGTTGTCGCTTTCGTGTTCGCACTTGTCACAGACGCCAGCTGTTAAACAGTCCGCCATTCATTAGTAAAATATTTCGCCAACCGTTCACAAATAAAATTGGGCAATAATTGAAAAATTGGGCATTTTTGTTGGTGAAATTTCTACCAGGGTATTAGAAGATAATTTAAGAAGTTTAAGCTAAGTTTATTAATTTTTTTTATAAAATTGTAGGAATATTTGAAGACTGCACAAAAATTAAAATAATGATATTGTGTTTAAATACCGAAAAAGTAGAATTAAATAAGTTTCTTGTATCCAATTCTGTTAAAACATTGTCAGTTCACGAAAAATGAATTGCATAAAATTGATGGTAACAATGTAAATTTAAAAGTTGATTTCTATAAAAATACTTTTTTTTACTTAGTTTTTCATATTTCTTTTTTATTTGTAAAAGTTAAGATGAATGAACAAAATGTCTTTCTGGAATATAACCTGTAATAATTTGTATTGATCAAGTTTTAACAGAAATAGGAATTTTAAATATATAATTTTTAATTAATTTCATCGATAAAAATACTTCAAAAACGTAATTGGATAGGAGGTTTTCTGTTTTATAAAAATATATGTCAACAGACAATATGACATGATATAAAAGTTTTATAATTAATTACTAATAATTGAACAATAGTGTTTTTTTAAGAATTAAAAATCAAGTACAAAGTATTGATATTGTTAGATGAGATCAAAGAAAATATATATTTTAAAAGAATGATAAATATTTTAAAAGATGTAATGTAGAATTATCAAGAGATTGGAATCAAATTACAGATGTAAGATGCATAAAAATATATTTCAAATTTTTAAGAAATATAATTATTTGAAAATAAAATTCATATAGTTTCCTTAGATCTTAAGACAGCCTTTGATGCATTGGGTAAGAATAGTTACATTTAAATCACATTAAAAAAATAAAAGCAATTAAAATATTAAACAATGTAAACTAATTAACTGCTTATATTTAAAAAAAAATGAAAATATATAAGATGTGATGTAGTTTTTAATGTATTAAAGCATATAATATAGATCTGTACGCTTCAGCGTCAATAATAAATGAATTTGTAAGCTTTTTAGGGACAGTAAACAATAAATTTGTACGCTTCTTTTCAGCGATAATAAGATATAAATTTGTAAGTTTCTTTTAGCGATTATGAAAAATAAATTTGTAAGCTTTTTTTAGCAACAACAAACAATATATTTGTATGCTTATATGAAGTTTTTTTAGCGGCAACAAACAATAAATCTGTATGCTTTTATAAGCTCTTTTGCGACAACAAGTAATAAATCTGTACGCTTTTATAAGCTTTTTTTTAGCGACAACAAATAATAGATCTGTACGCTTCAGCGACAATAAGAAATAAATTTGTAGCTTTTAATGCAGCCATATATTTTTATGCTGGTCTCAAGCCCAGAAATCTTTTAAAAAGATAAATATGTAAATATCTTATTTCTAGTTTTAAAAAAACATGTTTGATTTAAATACAAGTATTAATAAAGTACCTATGGATCCCCAGCGGAAAAAATAAATGAAACACTTGAAATCATTCGAAAAGTTTTAAAAGTAATCAGAAAGAAAATGAGGGAAACTGAAAGAAACAGTAAGAATTGAAATCGGTTGGAGAGACTTTGGTAAAATTGGGACGAGACATTCAAAGTATTCAAGTTTGTTTCCGCTTTTTTCGGTATATTTCATTTATTTTCATTTCTTTTCATTTTTTTACAAAATATCTTAGATTCTTTCCATAATTAAACATTTATTTTCTATAAATATTCAGAATATTTTGGAGTCTCTCGAAATTTTCGGATGACTTCAAAATTTTTCAAAATTTCTCAGAAGTTTTCAATTTTTCTTAGAACTTTATGAATTTTTTTCATATTTTCTCAGAATCTTTTAGAATATTAATTGAAATAATCAGAATATTTTAGAGTATTTTAATTAATTTCTAATTTTTTCCAAACTTTTCAAATTTTTCCAAAAGTTTTCCTATTTTTTGAAGTTTTTGGATTCATTCCAATTATTTAAGTATTTCAATTAGATTATTAAAAAATTTGTAAAGAAATTGTTAGAAATTTTCAGAAACTCTCGAAAACCCTCGGAAATTTTCAGAAATTTTCGGAAAAATTCGAAAACATTCCGAATCTTACCAAAACTTTTTAAATTTTACGAATAATATTAGAAAATAACATTTATTGATAATAATAATTTGAAATATATACTCAACCTGTTAAATAATTTAATATTTCAGTATTTAAAATTCGACTTAATCAAAAATTTCAAGCTAAAAACTCGATTTTGAGCCCACTTAAAAAAGGAATCGAGCTTGAAATTGTAGACTGGGAAATCGTTAATACTCAACTATTTCAACAGACATTTTTTTGTTAAACAAACATATCACAAAACTATGATCTAGAAAATTATTTTTATTATAAATTAATTTTACAAATAAAATTTTGTTTCTATATACATAAAAATGAAATTTTGTTTTTCTTAAATTTATGTTTTTAACGTCCACAATAGCATATCTGAAAACTTTAACCTCCTCTTTTAAATAAAGTTAGAATTTGCTGTGTAATAAAACTTTGTAATAAAACCGAAACAGATAGAGACAAACTGAAAAAATCGGAATTTGTATGAAATTTAATTTCTTCCATATTTACTTTTAACATTGAATAAAATGAAAAATACCGAAAACTTGTGATAATTTTAAAACAAATTCAAAATGTTCCAATTATTTTATAATTTTACAAAAATTTTCCGTATGTTTCATTTTGTTTCAGTTTTCACAATTCATTACTTATTTCCAAATTTAAAATGAAATAATCTGATTAATTACAAGAGTTTTAGAAATAATCAGAAACAAACTGAATTAGTTTAAGGAAAAATGAAATAAAATGAAACAAACTGAAATTAAATGAAAGAAAACGAGAGAAATGAAAACGAATAGAAAGAAACTGAAACAAAAGAATGAAACTGAAACAGTTTAAAAAATTAAAATAAATTTAAAAAAAACTAAAATGAACCAAAATGATTATGACAGCTGATTTTTCTATATCCACTTAGAAAATGATATAAAATGAGACATTCAGAAAACTTCCGAAAATTTCTGAAACAGTTTACAATGTACCAATTGTTTCGTCCCAATTTTCACAAGAACTTTCCGTTTCTTTCAGTTTCTTTCAGTTTCTTTCAGAAATTTTCAATTACTTTCGTTTATTTTTCCGCTGGGGATATTAAGCTAAATTCATTTTGTAATTTATAATTTACTTTTGTAATTAGTAAATCTTTTCAAAAAATAAAAGTACAATATATAGAAATAAAAATATTATATATTTATCTGAATAAAGGAAATGCAGAGAGGAAGCTTTGTATTATCAATTAGTTATGTTTGCAATTATATTAATGAAATATTAATAATAATAATTTTTTTTCATTATTGACAATCAATATTAGAATATAAATGAAATGCAGTAAAAACTTTATATTATTAATTAGTCACAGTTACAATCATAATAATAAAATATTATTAATTATAATAATATTCAATTACTTATAATTGTTATTATAATAATAGAATATTATTAATAATAAAAATATTTTTTTATTACTAATTACTAAAACATAATATCATAGTGGGCTATAAAGAGTGAGGGGGGCATATTGAGGGGGCTGAGGGGGCTATAAGAATTGAGGGGGCTGAGGGGGCCTCAGTTACGTTAATTTTGAAATGGCTATTCATAAGAGGAATTACAACGTAATTTGAGGGGGCTGTACCGACAGACATTTGAGGGGGCTGAGGGGGGGTCAGTTGAATCTTGTTTTACGACTTTATTATATATATATATATATATATATATATATACATTTGCAAATACATTCTACGTGTATGAAGTTAAATATTACATATTACATAAAAGTAAAAATTATTTAAAATTATTTTCGTTTGCAACAATATTGGCGTAAAATAACAATAACAATAAAATATTGATTTTTTTAGTTTTGTAGAATAGTGACTGAAAAAATTATTCTTAGGACATAAAATAAGATTTTTCTTGTAGGTATTTACCTACAGAATGAAAATTCTTAATAATCTCAAAACTGAAAATTTCAAAATTTTTTTATCGATTTTTGGGTAGACGGTATCCTTAATATGTTCAACCAAAAAAAAATTATAGCAATAAACATTAGGCGTGTTTGGATAAACAATAGGTAATATCTCAGCAAAAAAATTAACCAATTTGCTGTTATAACCTCTATTTCTGTTCGTATTTATGAAGGCTTCCTCTTAAAAGTTTAGAAATAATTAAAAATTATTTTTCAATAAATAATTGATATCCAAGAAATGGCCATTTTGATGGTGTCTTGGCTTTTTGCAATAACCAATTGACGAAAATAATTGCGGCAGTAATTAAATTGTAGGTTTTTTATTCTCTAAAACTTTTATTTATTACTTTTTCTGCTAAAATGCATAGGTTGCTTCAGAGAATTAAAAAAGCCGTTTTGGCCAACTTGGCAGCCTTCTGGAGCATTTTCTACCGTTTTTTTTTTGGTTACATTTTATATAAGGTATGTTTTTATCACCCTTAACAACTTTATATAGGTTTCATTAAGCTCCTAATTAATGTCTAAAATAGCCTTTTTTGTTCTATTGATTGGGCTATTATTAACACTCCTTTAATAATTTGGATAAACAATTTTCAATTTATTCCAGAGATTTTTCCAAATTAATTCTTCAAACGTGGACAATTAAATCATGCTCTAAATATTTTTAATTTTGTATTTTAACATTTTTTAAATTATGTAAAATAAAATTTATAAAAAATATTTATAATTTATTTGATATAATATTTTTGGAAAAGTTGCGCAATTAGTTGTGCAAAAGTTGCGTCACTTCTGGCTCGATAAAGTGACACGAAAAGTGATATAAAAAGTGACGCAAAATATTGCATCATAAGTTTCGCGATCATTTTCAGGAGGGAATTGGCTATAGTTTCATTGAACGCAGATTCTGATCCTGACGTGCTACTTTTTAAAGAACCGTTCGTTCGTGACTGTTTGCCCCCATTACAATGGAATGTAGAAAGCTTGTTGTGCTCTGCACAATATCAGACTTATGAAAAATATTTTACTGAGAGTCGTACACCCTGGAAATGCCTATGGAATGTGAGTAAATGATTGCATAGGTGAGAGCTCTCATCACTATAAATGTAGAAGCGCGTCACGACTTGCATTATTTCATCATGAGACAAAGTCTGAGCATCGCCAATAAACCTAACGAGAATACTCCTCTTTTGATTCTTCTTAAAAAAAAGAAGATTTCATGGCAAGAGTATTACGAAAAATATAAATCACAAATACCACCCCAAATATCAAATATAAAAAACTTTAAATCAGATCTTTTCAGGGCCATAAAAAATTTAAACGTAATAAACTGATTAAAAATCATAAGAGTATAAACATAGGTTATTAAAGTTGCTACAAACTTGGGCTATTAAAGTTCTAACCAGTCGCGACAAGTAGTGGGCTACAGATGCAGTGGGTCAGAATCCCCCTGGGCTAGAATTTTCTTTGTTTATCTACTAATATATATATATATATATCGCCCATTCTCTGCCAAATCGAAGGACGAAATTTTTTTTTGCTAAAAATTGGTATAATGGTTTTTTCCATATTATGGACCACTCAGAATTTTTATAGATCTCTTCAGTATATATTTTCAGAGCTATAAAGCTTCAAAGTTGGGCTAAAACCATATTTTTGACATTTTTGACTAATTTTGAGGCTTAAATTACTCAGTTGGGTTGCGATTCAAAAATATATTACTGAGAAACTTTTTTTGTTTAAAATATTCTGAATTTATAGAAAAAGTAATTCATAAGTGCTAATGTAGCCATCTGCCGAGCTAAAGTCATTTAAAACATTGAAAAGCCACTTTTCAAGGTTTCGAATTATGATCCCATGTCCAAAAAACTCATCGAAGCAGGTAATATATGTATAAATATAGCCTAAAAATTTCAGAGTTGACATCCTTGGCGATCCCTTGGAAAAAATAAAAATGTAATTAAAAATAATGAAAAATGTGATTTTTAGACGAATTTCTTAAGTTTTAAACTTGAAATTATTTCAAAATAATTTGCAAAATGATACTACGCAAGTTGTATTAAAATTAGTTAATTCACTTTTTTTATATAGAATTAATCACTCAATTTCAGAATTATCAAATCTGTGTTACTGCGAAGTGGGATAAAAGTTGAAAATAAATAAATTGACTTTATGTGTCTATTTATGAAATCATCGTATCAATGATAAGTCAAAAAAATCTTATGATTGTTTAAGAAAGTGCATTTCCATGTTTTTAGTATACATTTATTGTAATTAAAGTGAAAATAATTTCGAAGATTTTTATGGATGAACGTAGAAGTGATAAATATATTTTATGGGGATTTCGACTTGTACAACCTCAAAAATATGGTATATCAATATATCCAAAACTGACATGAGTTTAATCGTATATCACTGACAATGAGAATAAATTAATTTAATATTAATATATACCAATGTCTGTGAAATGCTGATTTTAATTATTTGTTCAAATGGCTCCTAAGTTTTTATACATAATCAGATTCATCATCATTGGATAAATTTAAAATAAAATAAAAATCAATTTTAATAAATTGAGAATATTATTTACCAATGTGAATATAATAAACTACTCTAAAAAAATACAGCAAGAATTAGAATCAATTATTTTATAAAACTTAACTTAAGAATATAGATCAATGGGTACTTTAATTTCAACAAGACTCGAGAAATAAAATTCAAGTCAGTGTCTATCATCCGCTAACAAGGAGAGTGCATTGCATTTGGGTCTCGGATTTTCTCTTAACTTTAAGATATTTTTTCTTACATAAAATCATGAAAAAAGCCGCATCCATTCAGTCCAACGCTCGATTTTTTCCGAGCAGTTTTGTCTGTTTTGTGAAAAAAATTGCATCTGCTTTACAGCTTTACAGTTTTCGATATAAGGTTTTTACTAATTGCATTTTAAAGTTGCGATTAAAACCTATCAATTAAAAAAAAAATATGTCCAAAAATCTCAAGTTGTTCAAAAGTTATGATGGGATGAAAATTAAAATGAAATTAAGACTAAAATACAGCATTAATTTTCTATGCATATTTTCAACTAAATATTTGCCCTATTTTCATTCCCTTATAACTTGTAAACAGCTTGAGATTTTTGGACACGTTTTTTTTCCAGTCGATAGGTTTTAATCTCAACTTTAATATACAATCATTAAAAATCTTATAGAATAAGTAGTTCAAAAACTGTAAAACTATAAAGCAAATGCAAATTTTTAACAAAACAAACAAAACTGCTCATAACTCGGAAAAAATCGAGCGTTGGACTGAATGGACGCGGCTTTTTCATGATTTTATAAGAAAAAATATCCCAAAGTTAGAAGAAAATCCGAGACCCAAATTCAATGCACTCTCCTTGTAAGTCTATAAAAGAATATGATCATTTACCTCTTATTCACATTTATATTATTCATCTGTACTGTTATAAATAGAATGCTTACTAACCTGAATCACACTATTTATAGCTCGTAATAAAAAAATGTTATTACAAAGTATCAACCATTATTTCAAACAAATTTGTCAGGATAAACATTCATACATGTTTTAAAGTACCCAGTTGAAAAAATTCATATGAATTTTAATATGAATATTCAATCTGAATTTTTATATGAATTTTTTATATATTCAATATATATTTTTGTTTCATTTTTTTATATTAAAAAATTCATATAAGAAATTGCAGGTTGGATTTTGAAGTTTTTTTTCATATTTTCCATATAAAAATAATGAGATGATCACCATGATTATTATTCATTTGAATTTTTATATGAATTTTTGAATTTATAAAAATGAAACAAAAATGCTTATTGAATATATGAATAATTCATATGAAAAATTTATATTGGAAATTCATATAAAAATTCATATGAATTTTTTCAACCAGGTACTTTGAAACATGAATGTATATCCTGACAAATTCGTTTGAAATAATGGTTGATTCTTTGTAATAACTTTTTTTTATTACGGGTTATAAATAGTGTGATTCAGAGTGAGTGAGCATTCTATTTATAACAGTACAGATGAATAATGTAAATGTGAATAACAGGTAAATGATCATATTCTTTTATAGACTTAGCGGATGATAGACACTGACTTGAATTTTATTTCTCGAGTCTTGTTGAAATTAAAGTACCTATTGATCTATATTCTTAAGTTGAGTTTTAGAAAATGATTGATTCTAATTCTTGCTGTATTTTTTAGAGTAGCTTATTATATTCACATTGGTAAATAATATTCTCATTTTATTGAAATAGATTTTCATTTTAATTTGAATTTATCAAATTATGTGACAGCAATAATTGAATCTAATCATGTATAAAAACTTAAGGGCCATTCGAACAAATAATTAAAATCAGCATGTCATAGACATTGGTATATATATTAATATTAAATTAATTCATTCGCATTGTCAGTGATATATCCTAACAACGCAAAAACGTTTCAAAAAAGTTTTTGAAATGTTTTTCTGGTAAACTTATATACGTTTATAAATTTCGACAAAAATACGTATTTAAAATGTTTTTAAAACGTAAAATATGTCCGCATATTTTAGATTCTTCAAGAGTAATGTAACGTTTATTGAAAGTTTAGGAAACGTTTAGAAAACGTTTTCTCGATGAAAATTTACACAAGCTCAAATATCCAAATGTTTGAAAAACGTTTTATTTGGTATAATTTTTATCTTTATATAATAATTTTTAGAATGATAAAATAAAACGTATAAAAACGTTTTAGGAACGTTTAGACGTATAAGCCAACGTAAGCTTTCACCGAGAAAACGTTTTCTAAACGTTTCTTAAACGTTCCATAAACGTTTTATTACTCTTAAGAATCTAAAATATGCGGACATATTTTACGCTTTAAAAGGTTTTAAATACGTATTTTTGTCAAAATTTACAAACGTATATAAGTTTACCAGAAAACGTTTTTACGTTTTTGAAACGTTTTGTGCTGTTAGGGATACGATTAAACTTATGTCAGTTTGGATTACCATATTGATATACCATATTTTTGAGGTCATACATCCGTCCATAACAATCTTCAAAATTATTTTCACTTTAATAACAATAAATGTATACTAAAAACACGGAAATGCACTTTCTTAAACAATTATAAGATTTTTTTTTGACTTATCATTGATACGATGATTTCGTAAATAGACACATAAAGTCAATTTATTTATTTTCAACTTTTATCCCACTTCGCAGTAACACAGATTTGATAATTCTGAAATTGAGTGATTAATTCTATATAAAAAAAAGTGAATTAACTAATTTTAATACAACTTGCGTAGTATCATTTTGCAAATTATTTTGAAATAATTTCAAGTTTAAAACTTAAGAAATTCGTCTAAAAATCACATTTTTCATTATTTTTAATTACATTTTTATTTTTTCCAAGGGATCGCCAAGGATGTCATCTCTGAAATTTTTAGGCTATATTTATACATATTTTTTTTTTTTTTTTTTAAATTTTAATATATGAAGGGTTTTGTCCTCTATACACGGAGCGAACAAATCGGGAATACTTCCTTGCGCCCTCTACTGCTACACATCCGTACGCACGTTTTTGGAAATAGGCCTTGCGTACAAGCAACGATTCCATAAAGCATCGGGAAAAAGTCCGAACGCTCTATAAGCGTTCGGACTTTTTCCTATAAGCGTTCGGACTTTTTCCCGATGGGTTATGGAATCGTTGCTTATACACAAGGTCTATTTCCAAAAACATGTGTACGGAACTATTGCAGTAGAGGGCGCAAGGAAGTATTCCCGATTTGTTCGCTCCGTGTATGATTAACCTTTTTTATATGGCGAAGTCGAGGGAGTCCAGCCTGGTACCCGTTTAACACATTACATCAGGCTAGACTGTCATACCGAAAACTTTGACTACCGATGGATGGTCAGCCACTTTTGTGACCAACAATCAACCGATACTCAATGAGGTCGGATTTTTTAAGAGTCGCGATATGGGTAGCACATACACTAATTTTCTTTTAAAAAAAAGTCAGAGATGCCTGGCCAGGTTTCGAACCCGTGCCCACCGCGTTGAAGGCAAGAGCTCTATCCGTTACGCCACTGCGCTCCTTATATTTATACATATATTACCTGTTTCGATGAGTTTTTTGGACATGGGATCATGGTTCGAAATCTTGAAAAGTGGTATTTCAATGTTTTAAATGACTTTAGCTCAGTGGATGGCTACATTAGCAATTATGAATTACTTTTTCTATAAATTCAGAATATTTCGGACAAAAAAGTTTCTCAGTAATATATTCTTGAAACGCAACCAAACTGAGTAATTTAAGCCTAAACTTAGTCAAAAAGGTCAAAAATATGGTTTTAGCCCAACTTTGAAGCTTTGTAGCTCTGAAAATATATACTGAAAAGATCTATAAAAATTCTGAGTGGTTCATAATATGCAAAAAAACCATTATACCAATTTTTAGCGAAAAAAAATTTTTCATCCTTAGATTTGGCAGAGAATGGATGATATATATATATATATATATATATATATATATATATGGGGCATTCTTTGTGAATCAGTACCGTCTCTTCTCCAGAATTGTAGTGGACTGAAAAAATTGTATGACGGCTTAAAACCTTCCTTTTATCATCCAGTTTCAGATGTAGAGTGGCGTTTTCAATATGGTGGTCAAAACTTGGGAAGTTCGTAAAAATTTCTCGGAATTTCATGATAACTCGCTCAATTTTGAATTTTTCGTTTTTTTTCACTAATAATGAATAGAGCACAAAATTTTACATAGAAATATGGTATTATAGTCAAGATTAAACCACATTTTAAAGGTTATTTTTTACAATCCTAATTTTGAATCGCTTGGCTATTATTTCGGCTGAAATCGGATCTTAAATCAGTAAGCTCTCACATTCTTGAGATCGTTGCTTACGATCCTCATGTCCATACGATTTCAGCATGTTTCGGTTAAAGTCAAACAGAGATCAAATATCTCCATTGGAATAATATAATTTTCCAAATACCATATTTCTAAGTAAAATTTTGAGCTCTATTTATTTTTAGTGAGAAAAAAACGAAAAATTCAAAATTGAGCGAGTTATCATGAAATTTCGAAAAATTATTACGAACTTCCCAAGTTTCGGCCACCATATTGGAGCCACGATATTGAAATTCCGAAAACGCCACCCTGCATCTGAAACTAGATGATAAAAGGAAGGTTTTAAGCTATCATCAAATTTTTTTAGTCCACTACAATTTTGGAGAAGCGGGGGATACCGATTTAAAAAGAATGACCCATATATATATCATTTCATTGCTTAACAAATAACAATATCAGTTATTAGAATTTGAATAAATCATAAATAAAAATATTTCTATCTTTCTTTAACACTAGACAAAGCTTGAGAACAAATAGAAAAACTTCATTATGAAGTTGAACGCTACCGCAGGAGATAATTAAAGACTTTTCATTTTAATTATACTAATACTGATATATCCATACTTGTAGGATGCAGTAATGTACAGATATCAATGTTTTATTAATTATGTTTAATAATATATAAATAACACAAATAGCTTATTCATCAAAAACAAAGAGTCATCATTATAACCTTAATTTAATACTAAATAATCTATGGAATTTTGTAAATCGTACATTTATTAGAAACTGAATCTTTTTAATTATGAAAATTAGTGTGAATATAATAAAAAGAAGATTATCTATAGTCACATTAGCATTCAACTTCATCATCTAAAGATGCAATAAAAATAATGTGATAAATAATTTCTTACATGACGTATTTTATCCATCGCATCAAAAAAGATAATTAATTTCTGTTTCAGTAGCATCCACTGAATGTGATTCACTCCGTGAAAAAATATTGCAAAATTAAAATGAAACTACCTCCAGCAACTTATTAACATGATTACCAATGGTTCATCTATTTCTTCCAAATTGTGATCTTCGTTTTGAATAAAATCAGTGAATGAGTCTGTCTGAAAACTATCCAGCTAGAATATACAAAATAATTACATTATATCCCTAACAGCACGAAATGTTTCAAAAACGTTTTATAAACGTTTTCTGGTAAACTCATAACGTTTGTGAATTTCGACAAAAATACGTATTTAAAACGTTTTTATAACGTAAAATATGTCCGCATAATTAGATTCCCAAGAGTAATATAACGTTTATGGAACGTTTAAGAAACATTTAGAAAACGTTTTCTTGATGAAAATTTACGCCAGTTAAATATCCAAACGTTTTCTTAACGTTTAAAAATCGTTTTATATGGTATAATTTTTCCTCTATATGATAATTTTTTATAATGATAAAATAAAACGTTTTTAAACGTTTTAGAAACGTTTGGACATTTAAGCCAACGTAAATTTTCATGGAAAAAACGTTTTCTAAATGTTTTATAAACGTTCCATAAACGTTATATTACTCTTGAGAATCTAAAATATGCAGACATATTTTATGTTTTAAAACGTTTTAAATACGTATTTTTGTCGAAATTTACAAACGAATATAAGTTTACCAGAAAACGTTTCTGAAACGTTTTTTAAACGTTTTCGTGCTATTAGAGATCGTACTAAAATATAAACAACCGGAATAAAATAAAATATTACAATAAAAGCTATATATAATTATACACGCGTTGTTATCCTCTTGTTCTGATCTATGATACTCAAACATTTTTTGATTTTCATTTTGGTCACTTTCTGAATTTTTCGATTTAGCTTTTCTTTTGTAAAGTGAGGATCAGGAATATTTTTTTAATTACTGTAAAATTCTTTGTATGGACCTCAGCGTTTCATAATCTTATCAAAAATTAAGCTGGAATACTATTATGTAAATACGTAATAAGAAAAGCATTGAAAATCAAATTGGAAAATAGATAAGCAAGGAGAACTTTAACGACGAATTTTTACTACAGTAAAAAAAGTATAACAATGTAAAAACAACTATCAAACATAAAAATATTAAATAAAATAATATTAAAAGTACAATTAAAAAAATAATGTAGAGTTTGAAACAGTTCATGCATTAATTTTCTTTTTATATAACGTAAGTATGAATAAATTGTAATTAATTTGCAGGTTGAGCAAGATTAATTTGATTTCTCTACATAATATTAATGAATATTTATTATACTCACTAAGGAATCCTAAATAGATGTAAACGTATTAGATTAAATATTATTTTTAATATATTTAACACTAAATTGCAATAGATTTCACACAATTATAACTTAAGGTTATAATTTTTTAACTATAACTACGTATTTATTGAACTTTTCATTAACAATATATTAATACATAGTGCTACGTACATTATATTGTACGTATATTATAATATAAAACATAAAATAAGGTAGAAACTCGGAGAAATGCGACTCCAAGTTCCGGACCAAGAGTCGCACGATGCGCGAAGTGCTGATTCGGCACTTCGTCGCGGGCAACTTACATCGTCGTTTTAGACAACGACGAGCGACAGACCATCGCCGGACGCGCTAGAGTACAGAAGTAACTAATCTCACTCTCACTGTATTTTTGGGTTATAATAAATACCAATTAACTTATATTCCCTGTTAGGAAAAAGCAGCTGATAAACCAGCTGATAAACAAGCTGATAAACGAGCTGATAAATCAGATGATAAAGCAGCTGATAAATCAGGTGTTGATTTGGCCGCTAATCGCAGCTGATATATCAGCTGCTATATCGTCTGATTTATCAGCTGAATTTTCATAAAATATATTTTTTAATAGTAAATCATAAATAATATTTTACATGTGAAAGAATTAATATTTTAATTATTGTAAGTTATAAAAATCTTTTTTTTTTTATAAATATATTAATTGAAAATTAAATACAAAATTAATTTATTTTAAATACAGAAATATTAAATAATATTAATTTTTCCAGGCTAAAAATCTAAAAATAACTCCAAGAAAAATTTCAATTTCACCACGTTTTTCTTTCGTTGAATTTAGATTAAATTGAAATGAAAAGATTATTTATTTCAATTATATCATATTATTACAAGATAATGTGCTATAATTATTTTTCTATCAAAGAAGAATAAAAACGAGCTAAACCTCGTAGAGTCAACTCTTCAGACAACGAAGAGCTTTTACAATCAAACATCGAGTGTTCCAGCTTTATATATCTGTGACCTCGAAATTTGTCCGAAGAATCACAAAAGTTAGATAAACGCCATCTAGTGATGTAAGGACTAATTGATGATCGAAGACAGGTTAATTCGTCTTTACCTCACTATGTGGCGTTCCTCTATCTTTTATGATTCTTCAGACGAAATTCAAGGCCACAGATATATAAGGCTGGAACACTCCGGGTTTACTTATAAAAGCTCTCTGTTGCTTGGAGAGCTGACACTACGAGGTTTACCTCGTTTTTGTTCTTTCCTTTGATAGACAAATAATTATAGCACATTATTGTAATAATATGATAGAATTGAAATAAATAATCTTTTATTTCAATTTAATCTAAATTCAACGGAAGAAAAAACGTGGTGAAATTGAAATTTTTCTTGGAGTTATTTTTAGTTTTTTAGCCTGGAAAAATTAATATTATTTAATATTTCTGTATTTAAAATAAATTAATTTTGTATTTAATTTCCAATTAATATATTTATAAAAAAAAAGATTTTTATAACTTACAATAATTAAAATATTAATTCTTTCACATGTAAAATATTATTTATGATTTACTATTAAAAAATATATTTTATGAAAATTCAGCTGATAAATCAGACGATATAGCAGCTGATATATCAGCTGCGAATAACGGCCAAATCAACACCTGATTTATCAGCTGCTTTATCATCTGATTTATCAGCTCGTTTATCAGCTTGTTTATTAGCTGGTTTATCAACTGCTTTTTCATAACGGGATTAATTCTCTCTGAAATTATTTTACATCCTCACACTCCCCATAGGAGTGCGTATCAAAAATCCACGTAACATTTTGGTGGCAGCGGTGTGAGATACGCAACGAGGATTTTAGCAAAAAAAATGAAATATTTTTTTTTTCAAGAAATAAACTTAAAGCGCGTCAGATAAAATAGAGAATTTTTTTAAGAGAGAGAGATAATTTGATTAATTGAATACAGCGAGCAAATAGATTTTTTTAGCGAATTTTTATTAAATATTTTTTCAAATATCGCGTCGCGAGTTTGCAACGCAGAAGATCGGAACGAGAGGAAGGAAGGAAGGAAGGACGTCACAAAAAAATTATAACCGAAGAAATGAGAGTGCTCCTTATCACGCTGCTCACTCTCTGCTGCAACAAGTAAGTGAAAATTTATATAAATCGTATTATATTGTCCCACGCGGTTAGTACAGGGTCACGGGAAAATCCGAATGAAAAAAAACAGATAGAATAAAAATTAGAAATTTTTCTTTTTCTCATTTTATGTATAAAAGTGATTAGTACGCGAATACAGTGTGCGTTAGGAAGTGAAAAAAAAGAGAAACGAGCGCGAGCGTAACAGAGAAATAGTGCCGTTCTTAAATGAGAGAAAATAATATTCAAATATTGGAAATTTTAATAAATCCTTGGAAAAAATTAAATTCAAACAAGCGAGTGCGTGCAAATAATAAATTTCAATATCCGGGTTATTTATTAAATTTTTTCTTTTTTCTTCAATTTTCAAAAAAAGTCTAATTAATTTCAAAAGCATATTATCAGAAATTATTATAAATATATTTGCTTATTTACGTGATCAAATAATAAATTTTGCAGTAAAGAAGATAAGTTAAATAGAGGAAGTTAACGTTTGGATTATATTAATTTAATAGTTGATTTGTAACGTTAACGTTTACGGCAAGGTTAATTAATTATCAGCGCGCATAAGAAAACGTAAACGCTTCACCTTCTCACGCGTAATTTAAAAAGCAGTAATAAAATTTTAAGAAAAAAATTAAATTGTAAAATCTTATTTATCGAATATGTCGCTCTTCAATTTATTTTCGAAAAAGGACGGAAAAGCGAGACGTAGAGGACGTTCGTTGTCTCCTATTAGAGGTTCGCGTAGTGAAGAAATCTTAGCCGAATTCGGGAACGAAAGGATATCATTTCCGACCCTGTCACAGAACACGGTGTATATGCCAATGTACACTCCGAGATATGGTGAAAATTTAACAGTCAATTTGTCGGAGAAAGAAATGAAAGAATTGAATGAAAAATACAAAAGAGCCGCGTCTCAGGGTTTCGAATTACCCAAAGAATCATTAAATATTATGAAAGAAAGAAACATAGTAAGTAACGGCACGCTCCCACGGAATAAAGGAAACCGAGACTCAAAAATCGAAATCAGAAGAAAGCCCAAAAACCAATAAAACGTGGTTAACATACGCGAACCAGGGCCCGAACCAGCTAGCTTATCCTTCGATACCATACAATTACGCTAGTTTTCCGCACCAAATTCGACAACCGTGGAGTAATATGATACCAGCTCAAGTCAACCCAAATTTACCAATAAACTCACCGATAAATACTAATTACGCATTAAATACGCAACAAATAAATCCTATGTTAAATATGCAAGGCACAAATTTTCAAAATACGCCTTATTTATCGTTACATCAAGCAATCAGACAAATTCCAACTTTTGACGGCAGCGTAGATAAATTACCGTTATTCTGTTCAGTACTGCGAGGCATAGTAAATAATTTCGGGCCAGGTTGTCAAATTTTCATTATGTACGAGTTAGCGACAAAACTCACGGGAAAAGTGGCGGATATTTTTACGGCACGGTTGATGCAATACGAGTCGATAGAAGCTCTCATAGCAGACTTACAGGCACAGTATAATAACGTAACAATATTAGAAGAATTATCTACACAATTAAAAGTGATAACACAGCAGCAAGGCGAGTCAGCAACAGATTTTGGCGTGCGTGCACAAGCTCTATTGAATAGATTATTAACGATTTACGATACAATACCTGCATTAAATGTACAAGATCGATTAGCAAGGAAGCAATTAATAGAAAGAGACGCCTTACAGTATTATTTGTTCGGATTAATATCGCCCTTAGATATGCAAGTGCGTTGCGAAAAACCTCAGACGTTAAGAAAGGCTATACAACTTGCAGCCGATTTTGAAAATAAACAAAGGACGCGACTTTTTGCACAGATGCAAAACTCATTTATAAACGGCCTGCAACCCGTAAACTCGATAGCACAAAATACGCAATCGTTGTCATTATGGTCTCAACCGAATATTAATAGCATGATGCAAATGACGCAAAATCAACATCAGTTATTAAATACAAATAAAGTGCATGAAGCACAAATAAAAGCAATGCAAGCTACGCCTGTAAAAATAGAAACAGGTACAAGTGCAGTTAAATGTAGCTATTGTGATAAAGAAGGCCATAAAGAAGGCGCGTGCATTAAGAAGAAATATGACAAAATACAATGCGCTTATTGCGATAAGATGGGGCACGCGACGGCAGAGTGTCAAACACTAAGAAATGATGTCGAAAATGGTATTATTCATGCACAAAATAAAAATAATTCGCAAAATGTTAATAATAATAAAAGAAAACAATCAAACGATAACAAAAAATTATACGAACGGTCCGTGAAGCAATTATAGCAGAAGTAATTTCAATGATAATAATTACAATAGGAATTTTGATAGTAATAGTTACAATAGAAATTTTAATAATAATTATGGCAGAAATAATTCTAATAATAATTATAACAACGTGAATGCTAATAGTAATTACAGAAATAATTATAGCAGATTTAACAGTGGGTTCAATAGAAACGGAAACTATGACTCACGCAATAATGAATATAATTATAATGCGCAAGGACCGCCGCGTTATAATAATTATGCACGTAACGATAATAGAAATGATATAGGTTTTAATAGAGGTCATAGTAGAGACAACAGTCGTGAGAGATATCAATATAACAGGAACGAGAATCAAACGCGCGGCCCGGATAGAGAGCGGGATTCAAACGCAAAGATAAATGAAAATAATCAAAGTGATAAAATGAACGAGCCTTTAAACTCGCAGGATGTCCGCCGCAATCCTCAGTCGCCGGGCAGGAATTAATTAATAATGATCAGAATATATTAAATAATAGTAATAATAAGCATGTAAAAGTTAGACGCACAATAAACATGAAACTCGCGTGCGCAGGGCGTAATCCGCCTATTGTTAAACTGGAAAGTCGGAATTTAAAAGAAAAAAGTGCAAGACTTTATGTTGATTCAGGAGCAGATATTTCCGTAGTAAAGGCCACATGTATAAGTGAAAATACAAGTATAGATAGGCAGCATATTTTAGAGATTACAGGCGTCGTACCAGGGGAAATGTATACGTTAGGAAGAGCAGATATGACTCTTCAAGGACTACAGTGTGAGGTCCATATTGTCCCAGATAGCTTTCCTGTAAAAACAGATGGGCTACTAGGCTGGGAAACTATTAGTGAGCACAACGGACATATAAATGCCGTACATAAGTGCATTGATTTTATAAAATTATCGATTCCCTTTGAGCGGGTGGAAACAGTGGAAATTCCCGCAAGAATGAGACGCGTTATTGCTGCAAAAGTTATAAATAATGATGTAGAAGTAGGCTGGGTGCCACTTCAAAATTTAGGGCCAGGAATATTATTTGGAAATTTTATTACGGAAAATAAAAATGGTAGAGCATACACAGTATGTATAAATACAAATCATAAAGATATTGAA
This sequence comes from Anastatus disparis, assembly GCA_017163975.1. NCBI lineage: Eukaryota > Metazoa > Arthropoda > Insecta > Hymenoptera > Eupelmidae > Anastatus > Anastatus disparis. The sequence goes on from JAFFSR010000169.1 coordinate 53,514, forward strand.
ATTCCGACTCCAGAAATAGAAATTTTTCCATGCGAGGTTATAAAAAAAGATAATGATTATGCCGGTGAGGACGGCAACCGCGAAGGAAACGAAGTTTCCAATTGCAAAGAGATTAGACGCGCAATGTCGGAGTACGCGCAACAAAATTCAGAGAAAGAAAGTGCTGATGCTGAAATAAAATATGTAGACAGATACATGGCAAATAAAACTCCTTGTGAAATAAAAGAAAGAGTGGAAAAAATAATGGAAGTGTTAGACTTGGAAGAATTAAATAAAGAAGAAAAAGAGCATGTTCGAAGCTTGATATCCGAGAATCCCTTTGTCTTTGTAATTTTTTACGTTATTAAATATGAAATTTTCACGTCATGAAATTTAACTAATTTTTAAGATTTATTAAAAAATCTTGAAAATTAATTAAAAGTTACGTAAATTTATGATTTAAAGATTTCATTATTAATAACGTAAAAAATGACGTTATTATTAACGTTATTTTATTACGTTTCTATGACGTTATTTTCATGTAATTTTTATACGTTATGATTAACGTTATCAATGACGTTATAAATAACGTTATTCTTTTCAACAGGGTCATCCTGACACAAATAATTAGCTGTCTATACCAAATAATATTTAAATTTTGTTTTAATGTTCATAGTAATTGTTGTGATTTAGTCTTTATTTATTATTTATATTTTTGTGATTTTTTAATATAATATATTGTTTTGATATTAATAATTTGTCGGAATATTTTAAAATTTTATCAGCAATCAATTTATAGTCATTTTTACTCATTTTATAATATAAATTATTTTCATAAAATGATTTTGAAAAGTTGTGTATTCAGATACTATATGATTTATTATTAGTACTGTCAGTACGTTTAATTTGAAGAAAACGTAATACTGATTCTATTCGAACTCGAACCTAAAAAATATGTTATTGAATGTATAAGACAGTTCAATTAAACTAAACCGTATCATATCAATTAAATATTATTTATAAATTGGAAATAATATCGAAAATATCAGATGATAATGTGGATAATGGTGATGGAGATCATAATCAAATTTAGTCTTATATTTATATTTTCATTAAGTCAAAAAAAGTCGGAGGATCAGCTAGAAAAGAGATTATTCCATCAAGTGTTGTATATTGTTCCATGCCATAAAAAAATTTGATTCTAATGCATACAAAAAAAATCCTAATTTCTATAAAAATCAAAAGTTAAAAGTTCAACTGAACCCTGATGCTGAAAAGCTAAAGTGCTTCATGTTGCATACTGGAGATAATTATTACAAGAGTAGATTAAAATTGTATATGGCTGATTCCATTTCAAATCGAACAGCCTGCGTACACACAAGTCACCAATCACCGCACCGATGGAGTATGTTATTCTACTCTGAAAATAAGGAGACACGTATTTTTTTTTGTTGATATATCAAAATTGCATAAGATATACACATTTGAAAATTGCATATAAAAACTAAATGTTCAAACTGAAAAAAGTTGACAATAAATTTAGAGGTTTTACCAATTTTCAATGAATTTTGGTAAACCTTTTTTGTTTTATTCTGTTTTGAGCCCTCTTCAATTCAGTGCAAGAAATTTAAAAACAACCTAAAAAAATGACTGAGATATATGCATTTGACCAAAAGATGCACTTTTTATGCACATGCATTTTTCTAAAAAAAGGCCATCTTTTTTTTTGCTGAAATTTTTAGGCTGATAAAGGACTAAATTACCTATCTAATGGTACCTGTTTGATTCCGTATTTTTTTGTTTGGAACGAGAAAACGATTCACAAATTTTATCGCTGAAAAATGCTTGTATATATGTTCGGAAGTCTAAAGCAATCTACATTCAAACGCTGTCGCATGCTTCGCCCTACTGAAAAAAACGACATAGGATCCCTTATGGGATTTCATATGGAATCCTCTATAGGTTCTCATATGGGGTTTTAGCGCGGGATCCTATATGGGGTCTTATAAGAGGTCCACAAACTAAATTCTAAATATGATATGGGACCACATATGGGGTCCCATAAGAGGTCAACAAACTCAATTCTAAATATAATAAAGGACTACATATGGGATCACATATGGGGCTCCATAAGAGGTCCACAAACTCAATTCTTAATATATGGGACCACATATGGGATCCCATATGGGGTCCCATAAAAGGTCCACAAACTAAATTCTAAATATAATATGGGACTACATATGGGATCACATATAGGGTCCCATAAGAAGTCCACAAACTCAATTCTAAATATATGGGACCACATATGGGATCCCATATGGGGCTCCATAAGAGGTCCACAAACTCAATTCTAAATATATGGGACCACATATGGGATCCCATATGGGGTCCCATAAAAGGTCCACAAACTAAATTCTAAATATAATATGGGACTACATATGGGATCACATATAGGGTCCCATAAGAAGTCCACAAACTCAATTCTAAATATATGGAACCACATATGGGATCCCATATGGGGTCCCATAAATGGTCTACAAACTAATTTCTAAATTTAATATAAGACCACATATGGGATCCCACAAGAAGTCCACAAACTCAATTCCAAATATATGGAACCACATATGGAACCCCATATGGGATCCCATATGTGTTCCCATATATTTAGAATTGAGTTTGTGGACTTCTTATGGGACTCCATATGGGAGCCCATAAAGGATCCCATATGGAATCCCATGAGGGATCCTATGTGATTTTTTCAGTATAGTAGCATCTCATCATTTGTATACATTTGTATGCATGTATATACTATAAATAGTGATATATATATATATATATATATATATATATATATATATATATATATATATATATATATATATATGTATATATCACTATTGATATTATTGATATATATATATATATATAGGTGTGTGTGTGTGTGTTTACATATATATGGGTTATTCTAATACTTTTTTAAAATAGTGGGCGTAGGGGGGTCACGGATTTTTTTCAAATTTAAATATGTTGTTTTACTATTAAAATTAGGAACTCATGCCCAATTTCAGCCGTATAAACCTTTTTTTCGATGAGTTATGACCTTTTTAAGGTAAAAAATGGGCATTTTTGGACTGTTTTTCACTCATTTTCCAAATTCGGCCAATATTCGAGTTTTCAACATATTCCAATTCACCAGACGGCATTTTTTAGCTTATAATAAGAGCTTCAAAAATTGAGTTGCTAAGTTAAATTTCATTAATCAGAAGCTAGTCTACATAACTTTGAACACAAAATGAAATTTATCTATTTGTGTACCTTTAAATGGTTGTAGCGTGTTTTTCTCTTAACTTTTGACAATTCTGCAGGATGGGTTCGATTTCTCTAAAAAATTACATCTTTTTTTTTGGTGAGTTTAATTTAGTTGAAAATTGACCGAGATACAGGACTTTAAAGTTTCAAAAAATCGCAAAAATCGCATTTTTGCTCATTTTCAAGACACTGAAATCATACCTGAGGAAAAAAATTTTCTTTTGAAAGTTTCAGAATTTTTAGTTTAAAGCATCAGTAAAACAATGTACAATGTTGCGAAGTGGAGTCGGGACTCTATCCGTGTTAGTTACACACCTTCAATATTCTTTTTTTTTTAAGTTTTTTAATGGTGAAACCGCACCAAGCTCCCTCATTGAAGACACTGTCATTATGAATCAACATTCTGTATACATTTTATAATAAATATATGTCATAGTACTATGCCAGACCTTCAATTTAAGCCCTGAGAATAGCTCCTTAATACTCTGAAACCAAGGACTGGGCCGTTTTAATAATTTTTAAAAATTAAGGTGTAAAATTCGTTAACTGGTATTTTATTAGCTTTTTTCTCAAAAAACTTCCAAAAATTACAAATATTCTAAGAAAGATAGAATAACGTTTTATTGTGTATTTTTTAGCAAGGAATCCAGACAATACTGAAAAATATATTAAATATCACCCTTGTTTGCAGACTACGGATAAACCCTATTTTCACGCAAATATTATTTTTATCAAATCTGTGAAAGCAAATTTTACGTATTTTATATTTTTTTAAATATCAATTTAAATTGAAAATTCAGAATCTATTCAAATTTTAAATAATAAACCTCGTTTTTTTTGCTACTTTTTAATTTTTTAATTTATAAAACGACTTAAATGTCTTAAAATGTTTTTTCACCAGTAGCTTCATTTATCCGTTGATTGAAAAAAAAGATCTTTTACTCACTAGAAATACATTTCATGATTTTAATTATATTTTACATATTCGATATCAAATATATGAAAGCAAATTTTATTTATTTTACATTTTTTAAAAATATTTATTTAAATTAAAATCTCTATATTTAAAATAAATTGACGGTAATGGAAACATTATCATTCGAATAAAGTTTAATTTCCATCGTTGATTTATTTAATGGAATAAAACAATGATGCCGACGCGTGTTGGGAATAGTTTTTGTACTTTGGTAACGCATTTTCAGTTTTCTATCTCTTGTTTTCACGTCCATTTCATCAACATGAAAGAATCTAAAAAATTAGAAATAAAAGTAATAAAATATTTTATATTTTATGAATATGTGTGAATAAATAAATCTATGCATGTATATACCTTATTTGCTTTACATTTTCATTCAAAAAATTAAAATAAAATATATTACAATTTTTTTTCATGTACATTTGGTGGTAAACATATCCGATCTTTAACTAACAAAACTTTTCCATCGATTTCTCTTAAAGGAATAAGTACATAACAATACGTCAAGCAAACTGGGATAAGTATATTTGAATAAGAAATTTTTATTTGAGAACTAATTTGATATTCTTCCATCATATTCTTAACGTATTCTTGAACGTAAATATAAATAATATCGTTTACGAGAATAAAATATTGTATTATTCCAAATTTTTCTGAATTTCTCCAAGAAATAATCGAATTATTTCTCTGTTTTTGTCTTGTATAGAGTTGTGAAGTAAAAATTTCACCTTCGAATTTCGCTCTGGCATAAACGAATACATGGTTATCTATTATCATCAATTGATTTGATATAATATAATCGTGTAATGCTTCTCTTTCTTGTGAATCAAATGAAACTTTCTTAACGGTTCCAAGTACCAACTCATTATATTCTTCTTCGTAGTTAGTTTTATCTAATAAATTTTGTAATATATAGAAAGCATTAACTATTTTAATAGTATTCATTATTTCTACATCTACTTTATTTGGGCCATGATTAATTTTTTTAAGATAGCCGTTTCCATCTTCGAATGGAAACGTTGACCATGCCCACAAAGGTCCCCATCGTCTTACGGAATCACACATATGGCTAAACTGATGCACATTGAACGAGCATTTTTCTAATCCATAAAGATTTTCTATTTGTTTTATAAATAATGCTAAAATAGTTTCTGCCACATATATTTCATCGATATGAATTTTATCTTGTAATAAAATTCGTATTCCATATGATAAGAGTAAAAAATGATCATAATACTTTTTAACTAAAATATCTTTTAAAATTATAGGAAAATAAAAAAGAAGAAAATCTCGTATCTCTGATGCTTTAAAATATTTTCGATACTTTAGCGATCGTGGTATGCTCGCGATAAAGTCAGGTGGTGAAATCTGTGTGATTGATTCATTTATAATTTTTCTTGATGATTTTTTTATATAAAAATCTCTCGTACTATTCTTCTCATCAAACCAAAGATTCATGAGCATTGTCATAACTCCTGATAAGACGGCATGCATATAATCAGGTACGAACGATGTTGCCTGATCAAAATAAGGTATAGTTTTTGTGATCGTAAGACCTTTGACACCTCTTACATGTTCAACATTATTTTCAATAGCTAAAGTGCCTTGCTGAATCATATTTTCTTTTGTTCTTAACGGAGGATTATCATTTAAAGGCGGATATACACGGTTATGACCTAAACCTGTGGCACATGTAATACCTGGATGCTCGCAAAAAGTGCAGCCGAATGTTCCATTATATCTCATGATATTTTGCACATCAGCTCGGGCTGGACAATCCAGAGTTGCTAAAGAGGCAAGCACTTTGCTATGAAACATTGAATTTGTAGATTTATTTAACCAATCGATTCCATTTTCAAATAAATCTTTTAATATAATCGTAAATGGTTTTAAAAATGTATTCATGTTGGGATGTTCGACTGTGTTATAATAAATGCCTGTTAAAAATTGAAAATTACGTCTATTTCGTGGTGGTATATTAATTATTTGGATTTGAATGGGCCATATTTCTCCCTTGGAACTTTTGGAAACTGGAGCTCCATCAGTGTTCCATAATAGGCATAAATCATATTTATTTTTAAGAACTTTCGACTACAATTCAAAATATTCACTGACAGAAGTAATGTCATGGATGAAATTTTCATTACTTTCTGCTCTATTATGTATGTCTATTAAATTTTGTAGATTTCTTGCTTCAAAAGCATCTTTAAGTACTTCTCTTAAATTGTATTCTAAAAAATATCCATTTACGTTATTACTCTGGCATTGATTACAAATAAGTTTTGGTGATTCATTTGATAATACACCTAAATAATTTTGACAATTTTCACAAATTTGATGCTTTTGTATTATTTTATCATTTGCAGGCAACAGAGAAAATAATAACTTAAAAAAATAATATTTACTCTTCATAAAATTATTTGGCTTCGGTAAGACGAAATTTAATAAATCAATCAAGTTTTCTAAACACTTCTTTGTTGATCCATTTCTTAAGAAGAAAATCATTATTTTATACACGATTTCGCCAATAGTTAAGTTCTCTGTAGGAAAAACTTTTTGATGAAGCCACGATGTAGACATATCTTCAATTGAGCAATTATTATCGAAATCATTGTTTGAATCATCAAAAATATTATCTACTGCATTAAAAATCGATTCTAAAGAAGAAGCTCTTGATGAACTATATGTTGAATAACTTTCATAAATTTCATCATTTTCAATCAGCATTTCCTGAAAAATCATTTTTTGAAAATAAAATAAAGAATTAATTATAATAGATAAAGAAAAAGAAATGTTATTAAGCTAAAAAAGTTCAATGAGAAAAGTTGCAGATAATTATATTTTATTAATTCAAATAATTTAAAAGATTAGAATAAAAGTTGAATGCTGATATGAATATAAGAATAAATTATTTGTAAAAATACTCTGCTTATTAGATTTAGTTCATTGAATGTGATTACTTTTAGTGCAATATTTTTGTAATTTTTTAAACAAATGTAATACTGTTTTACGCAATATATTTTTTTTACAAATATTACGAAATAAAAAATATCTATTATTAATATTTATCGCTATATTACTTAAATAGATTTAATAATTTTTTTCAAATGAACTAATTTAATTTACATTGTATTATTAAATAAATAAGTTTATATAATTATGAAATTAATATCAAATATAGTTACGTTGGGTATTATCTCTTCAAAATCCATAAAATGTGCAATATTGTTTACTTCTACTTCTTGAATTCTTTCTCTTTCATTGCGAACATCAACATGATTATTAATTTTATTCCATCTGCGAAGCGTAGAAGCAGGAATTTCGCAGGCCTATAGTTGTAGAAATTAGATTAAAATTTAATAAATTATTCAGACTGAATTTAAGATACTCCTTTTTTGAAAATATTACTATATTTATTTATTTGTGTTTGTTTTATACCTAATGTATAACTTTTAAAATACAAAATGCAAATTATGAAAAACATACATTGATGCGTAATCCGTGTCTTTATTTTTACGTTAAGTTTTCATTATTTATTAATATTTACGTCAAAGGTATGCTCTGATAATATAAAGCGTAAATTTGATGATGTACAAACTACATAAATAATAAAAATACTTACATCGTCAGCATAATAGTTTTTATTAAACCGTGGTCTCATAGTTGATTATTCAAATATTTATTCTTATTTGAATATTCACTAAAATATTCATTCCTTTTCTTTTATCTCTTCTCACCAAGTTTTAAAAATTTATAATGATTATTTTACTTGAAATAATATCATTTATATCACAGTGTGGAAAATTCTATCCGAAGGAAAAATTTGTTTATTCGATTTGTTTATTCAAAACACATGTTGAACTGAAGTATTCTGTCGATCGAATCGAAGCAACTTAGTTACCGATAAACAGCTTTTATTTGTTTAGAAACAACGATAGTTGGTTAATGACAGTTGTACTATGAGTATCTTATGTAACCAAACTTGTTAATAATATCAAATATTTATTATTAAATCATATCTTTTGAATACGATGCAATACCTTATAGAGTGCAGTGATACATCTTTATGCATAATCCATGAAAGATCAATAGTGATTGAAACTTTTAGAAAATCATTAACGATTGGGGACGAGGTTAAATTTTTGTGGCCGGAAGATTCAGCAAGAGCAAAGAAATAAACAGGAAAGATTATCGCGAAAAACCGTAAGTGTTGATATAAAAAAAAATATATCTTTGCATACATGTATTTTTATTTTTTTAATTATGGAATAAAAAAAAAGTTGTAAAATTAATTTACACATTTATACATCATATTGCTATTTGTATTTTAAAATCACAAATCTTGTAGTTTTAAAAAAAAATTAATATTATATTTACAATGATAGACGATGTAATATTTACAAAATACAAATTTTTACTGTGTATATAATAAAGCTTTCATATAGTGAAATGTTAATTTATCAATTGATTTATTATCTATGAAAATAGCGCTTTTTATAATGACCATTCATCATAGAATTTGACAATTTTGTTGTAAAATAACGACCTTTAAATGTACCCTATTAAAAAAAAACACGTGTTTGTTGCACGTGAAAAAAACACGTGTAAAATACACGTATTTTTTACACGTGTTTTTTACATGTAAAATTAGCGTGTTTTTACGCATATTTTCACGTGTTTTTTCACGTGTATTTTCAGGTGTATTTTTCACATATTGTTTTATAGCTTTTCGAAGAGTTTCTACTGTCCGGCCTCTTATATCTGCGTCTCCCAAATTTGTGTAAGGGATGACAAAACTTAAAAAAACGCCACCTAGCGACTTAAAGTCGAACTTGACTTTATGTCGCTAGGTGGCGTTTTTCTAAATTTTGTCATCCCTTATACAAATTTGGGAGACGCAGATATAAGAGGCCGGACAGTAGAAGCTCTTCGAAAAGCTATAAAACAATAGGTGAAAAATACACCTGAAAAATACACGTGAAAAACACGTGAAAATATACGTGAAAAACACGCTAATTTTATATGTAAAAAACACGTGTAAAAAATACGTGTATTTTACACGTGTTTTTTTCACGTGCAACAAACACGTGTTTTTTTTTTAATAGGGTATATAAGAAACATACACATATTATTATATATTCAAAATTATAGGCACGGATGATGTATTAGAAAAAAAAATGGCAGAAATAATCCAAAACCGAAAGTTGCAAAAAAATACGAAGCCAAGAAAAAATGCAGTGACTATTATGGAAAAGGAAATTTTGAATGAAAGAATCAACAATAAGAAGATAGCGGAAACTGAAAAAATTGATGAAAAAAATAAAGGATGGATTAGTGATGGATTTGCAGTTTTAAAACAGGATATAACTAAACAATTTCAAATTATGCAAGGAAAAATTTTTGAGGTAATTTTCTATTTTTATCATATTAAATTTTTACTATTCATTTCTACGTTTACTTATATTTTAATTTCAAATATTATAGAATTTGGACTCATTAAAATCAAGTTTAATGCCTTGTTCCACAAATATTTCACATTCAACTGAGACATCTTCTTGAAAGGTGTTTTTATTGCTAATATTATAATTATTTTTTTGATTATTAATTATCAAGTAGGTTATGTGTTGTTATATTTATAATTATAAAATAATATTAATTTCTTTTCTTCCTGACTCAGTTAGATGAAAGCAAAAGAGGATCTTTTGGTATGCCGTTAAACATTGACAATGATAATGTAAGTTTCAATTTTTATTATAATTTTACTATTTCATTTCCAAGTTTGCTTTTATTGTATTTTTAAATATTTCAGAATTTAGAGTCATTTCAATCAAAATTAATGCCCTGTTCCACAAATACATCAGATTCAATTGAGACATCTTCTGCAAAGGTTTTTATAGCTAATATTATAATTTTTTTTTTATTATTAATTATCAAGTGGGTTATTTATTATTGAATTCATAATTATAAAATAATATTGGTTTTCTTTCAATTTCAGTTAAATAAAAGTAATAGAAGGTCTTTTGGTATATCACTAAACATTGACGATCGTAATGTGAGTTTCAATTTTTATCATAATTTTACTATTCATTAATAAGTTTACTTTTATTGTATTTTTAATTATTTCAGAATTTTGAACCATTTCAATCAAAATTAATACCCTGTCCCACAAATATTTCAAATTCAATTGGGATATCTTCTGCAAAGGTTTTTATAGCTAATATAATTTTATTTTATTATTAATTATTAGGTAGGTTATGTATTGTTGAATTTATAACTATAACATAATATTGATTTCTGGTCTTTCAGACTCATTTGGATGAAAACAAAAGGTCTTTTGGTATACCATTAAACATCGACAATCGTAATGTGAGTATTTACTACTTATGAAAACATTTTTTATAATATATGTACATAAATATATACTCAAATATTATTTGTAGCCTTCGATGAATATTAAATTTCCTAGTGTATCAATTAGTAAATCTGATGAAATCGTGAATTTTTTTTTGTTTTATATCAAATCATTTTTCGAAAATTAATAATTAAAATAAATTATAATTTTTCTATTTTAGGTTATGAAAAGACGCTCGTCCAGCATAATAGAAAAAAACAAATCAACTTCAAATTTCGATTTTGATGAGAATATGTCAAATTTTGAAAATGATTTTGAAAGTCAAGATGGTGACAAATCACCTCTTATAGATTTTGGCAACGAATATCCTTCCGTGAGTAATTTAAAACAAGGATTTATCATTTCCAAAGAGATATGTAAATATGATTAAATTGACATTTGACTTTTATAACTTTTTAAACATATGATTTGTAATACTTTTAACTTTGATCGCATTTATTCAAGTTAATTTATTGTTTATTTATTTTTAAAATTTTAGAATTTCATATTTCAATTTAATATTTATTTTCAATTACTTTAAAAACTTTTTATTTAAAAAATCCTTTTTTTTCAATGAATAAAATATTCTTTGAAATACACAGCACTTTTTCAAAACTTTAAAGTTCTAATATGTCAGTCTCAAATAATCACTCCATTTTACACAGTAAAAGATCAATTATTTATTTATCTTTTTTCAACGCATGCATAGTTTAATATAAACAATTCATAAATCAGACTATCAACGTCACTTTCTTTCTTTCTCTTTTATTATATCCATATTTGAAAAAAAAATTCAGCATTTATAATATTTTATTAATTTACGCTTTTGAGAACGTTTTATCCAACTTGTCAAAACATACTTTCCCATTTTTCATTTGTGTTTTAAGTGCTTTCGAGCTTACATCGTATTGACTATTGACGGAGTTTAGATTTTTTCTTTTTTTTCTTTTGTAATACAATGAAATAAAATGAAATTGTTCATCTTAGTAGTAAAAATTTGTCAAAATAATGTAAAAAATATATCTTTTAATTTTTTTTTAAATAAATTAAAAAGTTTACTTCTTCACCATAAGAATTATTATTTTCAATTTAATTTTCAGCAACGTAATTTAAGTAAAAAATTAATTAAGATATTTCATAATGAAAATATTTGCAGAAAAAATAACTCTATTAAATACTTTGAAATAAATCTTTTTATTTATCAGATGTTGGATAAACAGAGATCTGTATTAGGAGTTAAGCGTCGCAGGATTATTAGTGAAAGTTCTTTATTTATTCGAAAATACTTAGTCTACAAAAAAAGATAACACAGATGAACCAAACAATGATCTTCTTAAAGTGCAAGAAAAACCTTGTTCTGTTTGGACGTTAAAATATTCTAAGAATGACGATAAGGTACGAAAATATATATGTAATAATAATAAAAAATTTAAAAATTTATCAAAATCCATCTAGGTTACTGAATTGGTCAAAGGATCCAATATTTTTTTGGATGAATTTAAAGTAAAAACGACAATACAAAATTGTAAATCGCAAACTGAATTGGCCAGAAGTAGTATATAGCCTACGATGGCGAGACGGTTACGTCATCGCCATCGCAGGCTAATGTGTGTATATTATCGCATATGAAATATGATCCCTTCTTAAGAGAAAAATAAAAAGAGAGAGAGAGTACTTATCTTTAAAAATATTTTTCTTACGATAGAAAAATTATTGTTTTTCATATGAATATTTTTATAGTTATTTAAAATAAAAGTGTCTACACTTTTTTAATTAACAAAAGGAACGTGAGAGAGTGAGAAAGATAGAATTTATCATGGGGATGAAGAGCCTCGGTATCTTACGCACGAAAATCTCCTACAATGTTGCTATTACACCCACTTGTTGAAACGAGTTCCACATAGAATTTATACAAAAAGTTAATATAAAAACTTTAAAATTTATTTAAACAAAGAATTAAGATGAGATAGTCACATAAAGAATCTATTAATAGATTTACTTGTTAACGTAAACACATAAGTGAGATAACTTTGTGTTTATACACTAACTAGGAGAGTATCACATCTCCGGATCACGGATTTTGCTCTAACTTTGAGATAGGTTTTCAGATGTCAAAATATGGAAAAAGCCAGAGTTATAGACCCCAACGCTCAATATTTCTCTAGTTGCAGGCAGTTAAAAAAAATCACTTAAAAAGTTACTAGATTTTCAAACGCTTATAATTTTTTAGCATTAATAGCTAGACGCTTGTAACTGTTTTTAAATGTAAGCTACGTTCAAATCCTTTCGAAAAAGCACCTATAGCATATCAAAATATTATTTTTTCCCAAAGTTACAGCGTTATAAGAATTTGAACTGAATTTCCTTTTAAAAATATTAATTAATGATGAATGTTAAAATGTAGTACAATTTTCATAACGCTGTAACTTTGGGAAAAAATAATATTTTGATATGCTATAGGTGCTTTTTCGAAAGGATTTGAACGTAGCTTCCATTTAAAAACAGTTACAAGCGTCTAGCTATTAATGCTAAAAAATTATAAGCGTTTGAAAATCTAGTAACTTTTTTAGTGATTTTCTTTAACTGCCTGCAACTAGAGAAATATTGAGCGTTGGGGTCTATAACTCTGGCTTTTTCCATATTTTGACATCTGAAAATGTATCTCAAAGTAAGAGCAAAATCCGTGATCCGGAGATGTGATACTCTCCTAGTAAGTATATTATAGATGTTTCTACGTTTTTTTATTGGTGGTCCTGAAAAGGACCGATTATGGTAAGCATATTGTTTATATTTTTTTATATCCCTGAGTTTTTGGGAATGAATACGTATTTATTGAATATTTAGTATGAAATTGTTTTTTTTTAGATTTTTCATCTTCGAGCAAAGGTTTTCTCTCCTCCGTGGTTCCATCTGAATCCAAGTAAGATGATTGTTTTACTGTTCCTTGTACCTGGCCCATTGTTTATCTCTAGCGTACTCTATGAATAATGAAATGGAAATAAAAGTCTTTCCACGGTGTAAGTGTATTTATACTAAATATATTATGATTGAAAATGGAAAAAAGTGGAGGGGATAAAATTAAAAAATTTTTTAAAGTATTTTGAATTTTATTAATGTATAATTTCTTGTAATACAAATATGATTAAATAATAATCGAATATTTTAATTATTTAATGTTTAAGTATTCATTATATTTTTTTAATAATACAGGTTCGATAACGGATTTCATTCTTTCAATTCGCATTCCAAATCTCTCTCTGTCACGACCTATTTGTTCCCACTCACCACGACGTGCACTTTGACTTGCATAAGTCCATACATACATAACTTTAATAGCTGGTTTACCTTCCTTAAAATGTACACGCTTCATTTTTTAATTATATTTACGTTACAATTTACATTAAGGTTCATACATCAAAGCATACAAGTCGTTGTAGATGTATGGTAAAGTATACGCATTAATTTCTAAAATTAGAATATCTAATGTAGATTTATCTAAATCTTTATCATCAAGCATTTTCGTTAAAACAAAAGTGGTTATTTCGTGAATTTTTACAGTATAATAGCGATTAAAACTAGCAAAGGTTTTCAATGTAAATGACCTTATATCTTCATCTCCATCTTTCTTGAACTGCTCCTTAAGGTATTCTTGGATGTAGTCGATAATCCTATTGACTTTTCCAGCACGACGTTCCAATTGCACCAGATGCTCATCTATACAAGGCACTGCAAGCTTAAGACCATCAAATGACACTTTTTGCAAACAGGTTGAAGGCGTTTGATGCATAGATTTCCTTTTTTTGTTAGGTGATTCACTTTGCTCTTCCTCATTTACTGGTTGAACATGTACTGGTGGTTGGAATACTGCTCTCTCCTCGAGCACTATGGTTTTTGTATGATATGATGTCGTAAATAAAAGATCGTGGTTCTCTAAATAAAGTTTTGATGGATTTCCGTACTCAGTTTTGAATATGTAGTTCTCTTGAAAATAAGCGTTGATCAAGTCAAAATGATTTTTTAATAGCCTCCAGGCATTGACATCAAAATTAATCCATTTGGATGAAGAATTTGTCGATATTTTTACACAAGGTTTGTAATAACCACCGTCGTATTGTAAACCAACAGCTACACGTTTGCTCTGCGACTTGTTGAGAGAATACGTTGTCGACAAGAGCATGCTATCTAGAAGAAGCATACCGTACTCTTTAAAACGGTTATTGTCACGGCAATTTTCACTCGTTGATTGTGCCATATTTAATTATTATGGATAACTTGAGAGAGAAATAAAATTGTCGACTAACGTATAACCGATTCTTACTTGAACTGTGTCTGAATTGGAACTGATCTGACTTGAGGTCTCGCTTGTGCTTTATATTCCTAATCCCTACCAAGTTCAAAAGCATGTGGGGGAAAGTATGTATCGATTGATATGCTTTTTTCCCAAGAATATGTTTATGTTAAAAGATAATATATAAAAGGTTCAACAGTTGGGTACTGTTTTCGTAGAATAAAATATTATGGTTCCTTGAAAATCAAGTTATAGCGGTTATATTTCATCATTTCCTGTTGAGATAGTATTTAATCACATTCTGGCCAAAATAAAATATTTCATTATCGCTTCTGATATCGAGTAATATTATATTCCCGCGATATGTCGTATGTGTCGGTTACATCTTTTGTTGTGATATTTACTTCAGTTATATTGTTATTTCACAACTTTCTGTCAAGAATAAAAGAATCAAATGTCACATCTTATTTCATAGTATATAATATTATACTTCATTGATAAACAAAATATAAGTCGTATTTTGTCATAACTTGACAAAAATATTAATGGTCTTTATCGGTTCAATAGAGCTTTATATTTCATCATAAACTGATAAAAAATAAAAGATTCCATTCTCAATTTTGTTTGCGTAGTATGTGATATATTTCAAGAATATATAGCGTATATTAGATATTTTTTATTATTTCCTTTTATTATTAAAAATATTTAATTTCTACATTAAATCAGTTTAAATGAATAAAATTATATTATAAAAAGATAGTATAACGGAAATTCATAGAATAAATATATTTCTCTGTTAAATGATAAGTTAAATACTTTTAAATAATACTATTGTGGAAAGGATAAGGTGTAGGTAAATAATTATTACGAAGAAAAAAAATGTACATTTGATTAATATTTATTGAATATAAATTTCATGTTACAATAATAGATAATATTATATTCTCGAAATACATGTTTGATTACAAAAGCCAAAACCTAAGGAACGTTCTTTACTAAAAGCTTTTACAGATCTTTTATGCTTAATTTTATTCTTTAATAGTTTATTATAAAATTTTATAACTAAATTATCGTTCTTTTTGGAATCTCTTGAAAACTTACTGCAAAACAAACGTAAATTATGAAAATGAGACATATGGTATGAAAACATAATACAATATTGACCGTAAACTTGCGAATCGTAGCTTTGCATTCGTTGTTTATTCCATTCGTATCGCACACAATTTCTTTTGAGTCTATCGAGATGATGTGATGAGAACGGTGGCAATCCGTAGCTGTCAAAGTAGGTTCCGTAGCCATTTTTATTTATGTATATAGCAATCCAATGAGATCCCCCTTTTGTATGGTCATCAACGTTTGCAACTATAGCTGCTGGAAGTTCAAGAATGTTCGGAATCCGATCTGCTGCATATACTCCTACAGTTCTAGTGTTAACTGTAGTAAGTGCTTTGATTATCTGCCAAGTATTCATTGTTCGTCATCATCCTCATCTTCATCTGCTTCTGAATTGCTATCTTTCGTTGCCTTGACGGAGTCTGATGGTGATGCAGGACAATCAACTTCATCCACACCTCCGTCAGCAACAGCGCGAGCTAACCTGCGTGATCTTACACGCTCAAGAAGTGCGTCGCTTAAGAGGAGGCCGAACTATCTGTCTCTGTCTAATAGTGTTTTTCATCTTTTACATGAACACCACCAGTTTTAATAAGAAAAAAATAGTAGCCCCCGCTAAATATTAATATAATAAGTAAATTTTATAATCATAACGAAATAATTTTATCGCGTAATTTTTGAGTATGATTTGACCTACGAACTGCCGTAAATACAATCTGTCTTCTTTTATAAAATTTTGGTAGGTCAAATCATACTCAAAAATTATGCGATAAAATTATTTCGTTATGATTATAAAATTTACTCATTATATTAATATCTAGCGGGGGCTGCTATTTTTTTCCTGTTAAAACCGATGGTTTTTATATAAAAGATGGAAAACACTATTAGACAAAGACAGAGAGTTCGGCATGCCCTTAACCTCAATGGATTGTCGGTGATGTTGTCGGATGTGATACACAATGATAGTTTCGTATGCAACCACTTCCGCAGAATGTATGCCTGATTGAGGGCACATACAACTCTTTTATACTTATCTTTTGTACTATGAGTGATGCATGAAAATCCATCCTTATAATATCTTGTAAAAAGTTCATTGAATGATGGTGAGTATATTTCTAGATTGATGATTTCTCGCGACATGGTTGCTTCTAGATACGATGCTTTTTCGTAACCTCTAGTATAGATTTTTGCAGCTACTTTTGCAATGTTGTATAAATTGAGTAACAATTGACCGTTGGAAACGTCGCCTTCTATCCACTGAATACCATGATGATGATTTATCACAAATTCGTTGCTCCGTTTTACTCCTGATGGCAATTCAGAGAAATCATGTGGTGATTTTACTATCCAATGGGAAAAAACTCTAGTTTTTAAACTAAGTACTGCCACTTCCTTTGGAAAAAATTTATTGTTCCGGTCTTTTAGACCTTGAATATCAATGACGAAATCCATAACTTTACTTTTGACCACTTTCACTGTACCGAATGAGACTCCAGAAAGAGACTGATGATCAACGCAGTTCATCAATGATCTTTTATACTAATCACCCCATCTGTGATTCTACTCCCACTCCTTTAGCTTAAGCATTAAAATCCGTTATAATATTACGACTTGAGTCTATTTCCAGAACGTTATCATATTCAGCGTAAATGATGCAATTTATTGTTTGTTCCAAGGCCTGATCAAATTTCACTTCTACTCTTACACTACCACGTTTGATAAGATTCCAGTGTAAAGCAGAATTTGCAGAAAGATCAGGTGTCAGATCAAATGCGAACAAACAAAAACCTCTAGAATAATCTATTCGACTGACAAGGAGAGTGTTTCACCTTCGGGTTACCGTTTTTGCTCAAATTTTGGGAATGGTTCCTAGATGCAGAAATATGAAGAAAGCCAAAATTTTAGAGGCCAACGCTCAATATTTCCCTAGTTACAAGCCATTGAAGAAAATCACTAAAAAAGTTACTAGATTTTCAAACGCTTATAGTTCCTCAGCATTATTAGCTAGAAGCTTAAACCTTTTTTTAAATGAAAGCTGAGCTCAAATCCTTTCGAAATAGCACCTATACCATCTCAAAATATTATTTTTTCCCAAAGTTAGAGCGTAATAAAGATTGGACCTGAATTTTTTGTTTAAAACATTAATTAATAATAAAAGCTAAAATTGGGTTCAATCTTTATTATGCTATAGCTTTGGGAAAAAATAATATTTTGAGATGGTATGGGTGCTATTTTAAAAGGATTTGAGCTCAGCTTTCATTTAAAAAAGGTTTAAGATTCTAGCTAATAATTCTGAGGAACTATAAGCGTTTGAAAATCTAGTAACTTTTTTAGTGATTTTCTTCGATGGCCTGTAACTAGGGAAATATAGAGCGTTGGCCTCTAAAATTTTGGCTTCCTTCGTGTTTCTGCATCCAGAAAACATTCCCAAAATTTGAGCAAAAACGGTGACCCGAAGGTGAAACACTCTCCTTGTGAGACAAAGGGACTCATTAGAAAAATGTATACCAGTCCCTGAAAATAAAGTGTGATAAGCTTCAACAATCTGTGGATTATCACCTGTAAATTTTGGTTGTAGCGGTTTACTCGGTACTTGTACTCCGTCAATGTAGAGCGAAAGATAATTAATGGAAAAATGTTGAAAGTTGAATGGATTGAATTGTCTATTTCCATTAAACGCTCTGTTATCGACGAATCCTATTATAATTCTTTTTGGTGGTTGTCCTAAAATTATATTATCCAAAGTATCACCATGTATACCTCTGTGTATGGTAAATGATTTTACTTCAACTCGTGTAATAGGATATTTTGCGGTTGCTTTCGTTAAAGCATTGGCATGGGCGAGTAATATTCCTGGGCTAATTTTTACACGACGTATCATCAAAGAGGCTTCTTTTATACTAACACTAAAAGTATCATTTTCGGAAGCATCCATAAGGCAAAATGCATCTTTACTTCGAACAAGTCGTACTCTTACTTCAACGCCATTCAATAAAAATTTATTTTGATTGAAAACGCCACAATGTAAATGACCTATTAAATCTATTGTTTTTGAATTTTCCGTATGATATGATCGGTTTAATAGTCCATGATTAGCTTCAGCAGCAGCGCGCCCCACGTTTGGTAGAGCTTCCATTTTTCCAACAGTATCGAGATACCACAGAGACGTTGTTAGATGTGAATTCATTGCAGAGCTTGAGTAATTTAATAATGTTTCGATATAGGCTCTGTATGGGTAAGCATTGTTTGGTGGTGAGACGAGTTTTTGATTAAAGAATATATCAATTTGGTTAAACAGTGAATGAAGAAAATTATTAACAGGTCCTACTTTACTATTCTCAGCGGGAATATCCGGTATAATTTGTACACGCACATTTAGCATTGTGTGTGCTAGATCGATGTAATCTTTACCTCCAGGTATGACAAATTCAATTGGTCCATCATCGGTAAGCGATGACACTGGTTTATACTGAATAAATTGTGAAGATTCTAAAGATGTTTGAGTTGGTGGAAGCGTAAATAAGTCTAATTCTGATTTCGTGCATTCGCATGAGTTTGCATGTAAGAACGCCATCTTGTTTTTTTTCTAGTTAGGTCCAAAAATATCTGTCACACTGCGTAAAGCTTGTATTTTCTTTTTGCCAACTCTTTTACGTTTTCGAATACCACCGTTTTTCTTTTTTATAACACTTTGTTTTCTTTTGACTTTAGTACGAGCTGATGAGCGTCTTTTGGGTGACTGACGCTTCCGCTTGGCAACACGGCGTTTATATCCAGAACCCTTCATCATTTCAGAGATTTTATTAACTGCCTTCCTCTTGAGATTTCGACCCGATTCATGCATTCTCGTATTTACAGACTGTTTGAAATTTGTACCATTATTGGTAACATCGTCTAGTACATGCATACTTGCGCGAACAGCTTCTTTACCGACTGCTTTTGCTCCAGTGGTAAGATAAGGTAGAACTCTTCGAAAAAGACCTCCTAGAAAACTTCCTATACCATGTCCACGTTGGTAATGTGGACCGTTAAATACCCGATGGATTCCGCCTCCGCCAATCTGCTTGGAATAATAAGCTGTGTAATGAGACATATTTTAAATTAGTGATTACGTTTAAAGTGAAGCGTAACTGTCAACGTCCCGTACTCAAATGGTATACGATGACCGTGTTGATCCCTTATATCTAAAATGATATTCTGGAAAGTGTTATTAAGTAAAGGGATGTAATTTATAGGTGAAAACTGTTTCACTATGTTAGATCCAAATGTATACTTTGTATTATTAAATGTGACTATACGTAACAGTGAAGCTTGAGTATCTCCTACTGTGTAAGGCACACATATGTCTGTATAAATGTAGAATCGATCGGGTATTGCTCTTGCTAAACATACCGGTCTATCACCGATAACCGCTACTCCCTTTGTGCTGTCCTTATTTTTCTTTGCTTTCAAAGTAATAATAGCGTTTTTGCCATAAAATTCTTTTTCAAATCCGAAAACATTTCTAAGCTTTTCATTCATTTCAATATAATGTGTTTCTTTACACTCACATACTCGCTGTATCACGTAAAATCCTTTTCTTTTCTTCGAGACATCAAATACTATATGCTTATTAATATCGCCAGCATGGTTATTGATTGCTCGGGCCAATTCACCAATACTTTCATATATTCCAGAGGGAAATGAACATTCAAATTGTTTTATGTTTCCCACATTCATAATATTTTGAGGAAGTTCTTCACTATCTATATAGAAGACAAACTTTGCTTCAGATTCTTGAATGTGTAAAATAGTACTGGGAATATGAATTTCAGTCAATCTAACACTCCAATCACCATGTAATCGTATCTCATGCGATAAGTGTGTAGTAAAGCAAGATGTTGTGTTATCTGGAAAGTATTTCATACTACTGTTACTGGGAAGAATCAAGTAAAAAGCATCCTCATCAATTTTTAAAGATTAGTTAATTCACTCGCGTTTATCCAAGAATTGAATTTTTCAGGATACCCATACCATTTAACGAGTACTTGTTTATTTCGACCACGGCCTTGGCTACGTATTACCAACGAATATAGACGCTTATAGAAGCGTACTCTAAATGGGAAATTTCTGCCAAAAATGAGTTACCCAGCTGCTGAGGGCGCCACTAGATCCCATGTATTTTTATATCTATATATATCAAATTTTTCATATGTATAGATATACAAACAATGTTAAAGTGTTACCCAGCGTTTCGGACGAAAAATTTAACCCAGAAGTATCCTTCTATAAGCGTCTATCTTCTTTGGTATTACACGCTCAATCTTAAACTTTTCTGTTTCAGCTAAACGTTTTTTTCCAACTTTAACCAACTCTTCGGGATAGAAAAAACCATCAATTTTTTCTCCATTAAAATCTGTTAACTCGTACGTGTAAAGCTGTTGCCGTCTGGATATACGAGAAATTTTAAAAATTTCTTCACTGTAATTTTTCTCATATCCTTTCTCGAAGGTACCTTTTGTACGACTGATGCGAACATAGGAACCCATCGAGTATATAGGTGCGTGAGATGGTTTTCTTTGACTGAGAGCTCTTTTCTCTAAATTTATTCTTGCTTTAGAAGCGTTATAAATTGTCACTTCTGCTGGTATCATTCTAATTCCACTGTGTAAAGTATGATTGTTTGCTTTCACTATGTTTTGTATGACATCTATGTATCTATGAGTATTCTTATGCGTAAAATATCAAAACATACGTTCTTTGAGTGTGCGATTTAAACGCTCTACTACAGCTGCCTTGACATCAGGGTTTCGTACTGTACGAAATTTTATATCTCGTTTTTTCAAATAATCTTGAAAGTTTGCTCCTGTGAATTCTTTTCCCTTGTCCGATTGAACGGAAATAGGAACTCGAACGATTGATCTCTTAAGAATTTTGTCAAAAGCGTCGGCAACACTGGTTGCACTTTTATCGCGAAGAATTTCTACCCAAGCATACTTGCTAAGCACATCTATAACAACAAGTAAGTAACAATATCCGTCGTTATATTCTTTGAAAGATTGCATATCGCATAAGTCTATTTCCCAACAATCATCAATATTTGTTACATTATATCTCAATCTTGGGAATTTTCGACGAACAGGTTTGTGCAACGTATAAACGCCTTGATTACTCAACCATTCATAAATTTTAGTCTCTGCGTGTTTGTTTCGTGCAACATTTACACGAATTAAATTACGCGCACCAGCATAGCCGGCCTCGTGTGAAGTATCATAATATATGTTTTTTAAAGACATTTTTTAGAAGCTAAAACTTTTCCACTTTTCCTTAGTTGAAGCTTTTTTATTTTTATTTCTAGTAGTATTGTATTCGTATTGAGACTGTAACTCTTTTTCCAAATCTTCTAAGTCAGTTGAATTTTTTCGCTTGCGATTTCTATTACTTGGTTTATTAGGTTGTAATAGTTTATAGGAATGTAATATTGCTGTATTACCAATGAGCTTTGTTGGTGTTTCTGATAAGGATAAAAATCTTGTAATTTGTGTCCTACCAGGAGAAGCAGGATCGGAATCTGTCTTTTTTCTTCGTACAATGTCGTTAACCAATTCTATAATATTCGAATTTGGAATAACACTGCCCTCTACTGTAACTTGTCCTGTATTATCCCATTTCATGAGGTTTCCTACAGCGTTTTTTTTCCAATGGTTAAGTAACAGACGTGCACCCCTTTTATAACTCTTTGGAACATTTTCGAGAATAATTTCATCCGTTAGTGGCGTTGCTAGCGTTGCTTCCGTATCTTCGGCTTCATGTTTTGTATCATTTGCATTTTCATGTCGTTCTACATTTTTGAAATGAAGATATTTTTGGAGGATTTGCATGTAT
Organism: Anastatus disparis; assembly: GCA_017163975.1. Classification (NCBI taxonomy): domain Eukaryota; kingdom Metazoa; phylum Arthropoda; class Insecta; order Hymenoptera; family Eupelmidae; genus Anastatus; species Anastatus disparis. Next base: position 76,434 of record JAFFSR010000169.1, read on the forward strand.
TTTTGATACTTTTCGCGTTCATCTGTAATACTTTTGGAAAAAAGGATATCGTGCAACTCGTCATCTAAACGTGACAAGTTGTCACCCTTGGTTTGGACAGTGTGCTCTATTTCAGAATTCTCGTGCTTTTGTTTCGTTGAACGTAAACCTCTTTCGTATTCATCTTCGGGTATTATGACCATTTTGTGCGTGCGCTCCATCACGTTTAGAAGTTAATTTAACCAAATATTTTTGATACCAAGGCGCCTATGATTGGAGCCAATGGCACCGGTAAAAAACTTCCTCCGTTTTGAATGATGACACGTTTTTTCTGATGCCAATTAGTACTAGTCTTACAATCGTTGCTCTTCCTATCTTTTTTCGTAACTAGTTTTCGCAAAACGTGTTTGTATTTTTTTAGTCGTTCTTTTTGTGAATTTTTTAATTTTACGGTACCGTGTAACACGTTTAGGGCACATTCACATATACACTTGATTAAATTTTTATCAGACGTTCGAAGTAAGGCCACTCGTTGATGACTGTCTGAATGACAAAGTGCGTTTAAAATTGCGATACACTTTTTACTGAAGTTTGACGGTAAACAGCTACATTGACCTCCGATCTGATTAACTTTCTTCTTCTTTCCACGTTTCTTCGATGTTACCACAGCCATAGCTATATCAGTACTGTTGGTGATTCTTTCAGAGTTTCTTTTTTATATTTGTGATCTTAGCGAAATTTCGAATGATACTTTGGTAAGTATGCGTATTGTGTTTTATCGTCCGGAAATATGCATGTGCAAAATCGGTATTCTTCCTTTGTACTCTCTTCCAAGTCCAAGAAAAGATAGCCGCGTGGCACATGTGTGTTATCTAAATAGGCTTCTTGCAAAAATTTCGGATCCTCAGAGTAAACTTGTCGTGCAAGATATTGAATTTGAGCTCGATCTCGTGGATTTTTAAAAATAACGATATAATTAGCATTTAATGAAATATCTCTTTGACCAGTACCTTTGTGAAAAAGATTTTGAGTGATGAAAATAACGCTAATATTTTTATGATGACTACCTTTTGTAAACAAATCCAGAATAATATTGTTGGAAGATTCGCGCATCAAGTCATCTATTATTATTAATTTTTTCTTTTCATTGTCGTTAGAATAGTCCGAGGGTTGGGGTAAATCCTTCGCGAAATTCTATAGGCTGGTGAGATGGTGTTTTTAATTTGTTTTGATATGTTTCTTGCCACTCTGCGTAATAAAATAAAATCCTATCAAATGCTACATCGCAAACATTAGATAGGTTCGCGAGAAATCGTTTAACGAATACTGTTTTACCACAACCCGTAGGTCCACTGACGATACATGTGAATGGATGTTTGAACCGTGTATCCATCTTGCAAGTTTCGTTAATACTGTCTGCTTCACACCTAAGGTTGATATATTTAATGCGGGTGGTCGGCGGCGGCGCGGCGCGGTCGAGACACGCGCGAATATTAGCTAATTTAGCGCGCGCGCGACTCGTAATTAGCTTATTACAGCGGTCGAGACACGCGCGAATATTAGCTATTTTTTCGCACGTGTCTCGTAATTAGCTTATCAACATGTACCAAGACAAGAGCTATATTATAAGTCAATTTCACGTACCAATCATAAATAAGTCATATTCGATTAATTGTTACTCACTGTATAAGAGCTTAATGTTACGTTTTTAAGCAATAGCTGTAGGTCTAGGAATACGGGGATAAAATCAAGATAAAACCATTTTTCAATTCAATTTATTTTATTGAATTCTTTTATAACCAAAAGGTAACGAAAATTTTTCAAATATATTGTAATCATGTACCGAAGCATGGTTACTATTGAGGTAAGATTAAATAGCACCAGGAGGCGCTGTTCGCACGCGCAAATAAAAAACGAAAGATATGTATTCGCGAAAGCGCGAGAAAGAAAGATAATGAGAAAAGAGAGAGCTAGCTAAGTAGGCATCAAGTTAGAAAGAACAAGCTAATGATCAGGAAGTAGGTAGGGATAGCATAGAGAGCCCTCGCACAGTAAACGCAGCGCGAAGCTCGTTCTTTCGTCGTCTGACTGCCAGCCAAGCTAGTCGCTTGTATATTCGTCTCCAACTTGAGGTCCAACGCGCCAAGGAAAATCTTTTCACGTTGCCATGTGTTCAGTGTCTCATCCCGAGCTCATACCATAAGGCCAGGAAGTTGCAGAGAAAAAAACGTGCAGAGAAAGATCTGCGGGAGGTGGGCTCGCCTCGTTAATCTCTATGGCGTAAGTTCCTCTAAAAAGAATTACATTTTAAAACGCGGTGCGAGTCACAGTAAAGTAATTTCTATCTCTCTCTTTCACGCGAATTGGTTGTAACTACTTTGCAAGCGTATTACCTCGTTTAAATCGCGAAAAGAATCACAATACTTTGTAAAAAATTTAGTTTCTAGTTTTTCATTGTAAATATTTCATTATTTAGAATATAATTTCAAAATTCTTTTATGTAAAAATGATGTTAAAGATTCAATATGACCTCGAATCATAATCCTGCATGCTTCTTTTTTATCTTTTTTTATTCTTTATAAGAAAGTATCAGGGTTGAGAATTCACCCTAGCGAAAATGTAATTAATATTTAAATCATTCATATATTCGGAGTCGCTTGGTCTACGACTCAGCAGTAGCAAGAGCGAGAAAGTTCTTACTCTTTTTGTATCATAGTGTGATCGTCCTCGCTAAAGTCGGGGGATGGGGTGTCGATAGAGATTAGAATCTCTTCAAGATCTATACTGAATAAAACAATAAAATCAATAAAAAATTGGCTTCCTGCAGCATGTCCTCTAAATCCCAAAACGCGAGCACGCTACGTTACAATATAACGACACTTTTTTAATACAACCCAAGTTTTTTGTTTCTTTTTTTGTTACAAAATTTTTCATTTTAGATGCAAGGTCGATCTCTACGGGGTTAGCGTGTTTTAGTTCATTATACTTTTTATATCACAAGTACGTGGGTATCCGAGTTCCTCATTTAGAAATATCTTTAAATTCCATATTTACGGCAAAGTATTATAATGAGTTCTAATAAATAAAGTCATCTAATTACTCAAAATATAAAATATTAATTTATTCAATTTATAACGAGCACATCAATTTTAAATTTAAAGCTAAGATTAAAGATCATTATATCGTGATAATCTATTGAATAAATTATGAATACTTAAGTATATAAATGTGAGAGCCAACTTGTTTAGCCAAATATCAGTGGAGCTTATTCTGTTACTGGATAAAATTATATTCATTAATTAAACTGATTTATTTTAACAGAACTTTTTATTATATTTAACAACCTCATAATATTTTATAATTTCGACACATGGTCAAAACTAACATACAAAAATATGTTCTATACTTAATTTTTTAATCATTGTAATTTTTCTATAACTGTTAAACCATCTAGTTATTTACGCATTTTTTTCGAGATGTTCGATCTTAATTTTCGTGTTGTATAGACAAAAATATTTTAAAATTATTTTTTCTAAAACAAATTTAATGATTTTTGATAAATTTTATCATTAAAAAAAAAAGATTATCATAACTTTAGAAAAAATTAAATAACAATTCGAGTTTCTAAAATGTTTGTTGTGAATTAAAAATAAAATAAAGTATCTGATAATGAACAAAGAAATACAATTAAGTTATACTTATAAATTCTCATATAAAATTTTTTTAATCAATCATGATTTTGAAAAACAAATCTTTACAAATGTAATCCGTCATTTAGATACCTTTATTTTTAACAATAAATCAATACCTAATATATTGATTTTATATCAATATGAACATATTTTTTCAAAGTTTACATTTATAGTACATTATGATACTAGATGTATAAATGACCTATTACGGTACGACGTGATCATTCGCGTCGTGCGATAGACCATTTATACCACGAAAATCATGCGATATTTTATCCTACTGACTAGCATGTCGGGTTATTATCTTACCTATTAATAATTAAAAATGTGTTATATTTTTTTTTTCTTTGAGTATATATTATTATCCTTTTTAATATAATTCTGTGTTGCCTTATTGAGAAGAAATAAAAATTATTATTGTACAAATTTGTTACAAAAAATAATTTTTTAATATATTACAAAAATAATTTATTACAAGTCTTATTCAATATCCATATCGAATACTATATTATTACCAATATCGACTAAAAACAGAAATTATAATTAAAATACTCGGCATATATTCATGTTTATCTTATGAGGCATATATAAATTACAATTTTTTTTTTAAATTATAAATTTAGTAAAAACAATAAATTTTACATCGATATTCGTTTCCCTGCTACTCAAATAATATATGTACAAAAAATCACTATGATGCCTTTATTATTTCATCAGATATTCGTTTATGTGTTACGACCGGACTAGGTTCGGTCGTTGAGTTCTTAACAAAAATTATTTATTTTCGCTGGGAACCAGTCTACCGTCCCAGGACTTATCTTGTCCCTTGCTGATGCATTGATTTTAATAATAACTCGTTGGAATACTCACAAATACAATTCTTAAATTGATTTTTCTTGATCTTTATTGATTGTAGAAATTAAATTGGATCTAATTTTGATCAGAATTTATGTTTCTCAACATTTATTTATCTGTATAATAATTAACGTAACTTTCACTCGAGCGTAACTGATGGTCACGCTTCCTTAGCACAACAGGAATCACGTATTCCTGAAACGTAACCGAAGTGACGCCCAAGATCGTAACCAAAGTGACACTCCAGAGCGTAACCAAAGTGACGCTCAAAACGTAACCCAAGTGACACCAAAACGTAACTCAAGTGACACTCAAGAACGTAACCAAGGTGACGCTTAATAGCGTAACCAAAGTGACACTCCAGAGCGTAACCAAAGTGACGCTCAAAACGTAACCCAAGTGACACCCAAGAACGTAACCAAAGTGACGCTTAAAAACGTAACCCAAGTGACACTCAAGAACGTAACCAAAGTGACACTTAAGAACGTAACCAAAGTGACGCTTAAAAACGTAACCCAAGTGACACTCAAGAACGTAACCAAAGTGACACTTAAGAACGTAACCAAAGTGACACTTAAGAACGTAACCAAAGTGACACTTCAAACGTAACCAAAACTTCGAATTTCTAAAATAGATGAAATGATAATATAACGATAATTACCCCCAAAATTCGTATTTAATTAAATGTTATGATCAATGCCTCAATAATAATATTAACAATACTTGTGCATATTCACGAGTTATTATTTTTTTTTTTGAATATTTGTTATGCATATATATATATATATATATATATATATATATATATATATATATATATATATATATATACATATATAGACATTTAAGTTATAAGAGAAAAGGGATTATATATATTTTCATAAATTAAATGATTCACAAACCTTATTTTAATTAGTTTTTATTTAATTAAATAATTGTCTTGTATCTTACTGTTAGGTTCTTATTCTAAATAATAGTCTCACAACAATTATCTTTAATTTTTATGAAGGAAAATAGTTATATGATCTTATATCAATTTCTAAGTATTAACTAAGATTATTTATATAATTTTTCTATTCTTACTTGCTGATTTATGCTTTAATTTTTATTAGGTTAATTTATAAATTTCGTTGGTATGAATAACTCACAAAATTAGGAGAGAAAGAGAAGAAATTGACTCCAATTCGATAGTCCTGTCGTTTCTATACTCAGACTCCTTAAATTACACGGTGAGAAAGTCCGTGGCAAGAATGATTGGTTCCTTCCTCTATTGCTTGAACACAGGTTCTATTCTGGTCAGCGGCACAATTGTCTCTCAAGATAATTTATTTATAGAATTTGTGTTGAACGAATTTTTCCTTTTTCTTTCAAGGTAAGGTTCCACAGATTCTGATATCACACAAGATTAATTATTTTAATATTATTAATAAATTAGGCTTCTAGGCTAATTATTAATATGGTTTAAATTTCTAAACCTTAAAAATTTATAACTTATTTTTCTAACACTGATTCTAATTTCTCAGTGGACCAGCAGAGCCGACTATTGCGGGTACTGTCTTATTATGACAAAAGGCGCTTGTTAGACTTCCAGGTTATTTTTATAACCTTGTGTCTGGGCAATTGGGAGATGGATCGTCCAATCAAACTTCGACGTGTATTCGAATTCATCAGGAAAATCGTCAAAAAGTTCATTAGCCTGCTTGCCAATGAAATTCCTAATTTATTTCCTTCTCTGTCTCTCCTTCACACTTTCGTACAATTTGAGAGTTTTCGCAATAAAAATGTTGATAAGTGCTGACTCGGTACATCGCATGGAACTGATTTTGAATTAAAGCTTTGAAATAGTTGAAACTTAATTTTTTATAATTTACTATCGTCGTTTTAAAAATAAAAAATGTTTCAATAATTTCTAATTAAATTTAAGGGTAGTTCCATGGGATGTAACATATGTATTGATTTATCGTTTCACTGATCCTACCGATGTGATTTTTGAAACAAATATTCAATGCAGCATTAAAAAAACCTGATGGAATTATAATAATTAATTTATATTGATAATTGATAGATTTAAAAAAAAATGTAATTTTGAGATTAGTCATCATACACAACACATAGGACATACAACTCTGCTTATTTTTTAATGAGTCATACATAAATTGCAGTTTTTAAAAATCGTGAATTTTGGAAAAACAAGAAATTTTACTCCAATCCTTGCTAACCAATTAATATATGTACCAAAAATATCCATAATATCTTTATTAGATCGATGGATAATCGATCATGTATCGATTTTTGATCTATTGATCCTAGAGAGATGATTTTTGATACATATATTATTTGGACAGCAGGGTATCGAATGGTGTTGTAAAATTTCTTGTTTTTCTAAAATTCACGATTTTTAAAATTTGTTATTTATGTATGACTCACTAGATAAAATAAGCAGAGATATGCTCCATGTGTTGTGTACGATGACTTATTCCGAAATAACAATTTTTTAAATCAATCAATTATCAATATAAATTAATTTTTATAATATCATTCGGATTTTAATATTTCAATAAATATATGTTCCAAAAATCACAACAACACAATTAATATAACAAAATCTATCGATCCAAGAATAATATCAGGGTGATTTTTGGTAGCAATATTATTTGAATAGTAAGGAATTGAATGAAATCGTTAAATTTCATATTTTATCAAAATTTGCGATTTTTTAAAAAATTGTAATTTGTGTATGACTCATTAAATAAGATAAGTAACTCTGTATGCTCTATTCTCTTAATGATACCTACAGGCGTATAGTAACATTTAATTATTTTTATAAAAAAATTTTATTATAAAATAAATTTTTACAAACTAAATGTATAAACTTCAATTTATTTATTATAAAAATAAATATTTGACATTTCTAAAAAATTTTATTTGAAAATGTTTTAATTCTTAAATTTTGTGTATATCATGAATTAATAAGTGATCAAAATCGTAAAGAGGCTCTTGTATTTACATGAGCAAAAGACATAAGAATATAAGAGAGTGGATTTTTATCTCGCTGTATGATTCTGAGAATCATATAATTATTTTAATTCTGATTTCTGTTTTTTATTCACTATTCGTAACAAAATGTTATGAATATTGAATAAAAATTCGAAATAAATAATTTTGAAATATATTAAAAAGAAAGATTTGGAATGAAAAACGTTATCGAACTTGTATTATTAAAAAAATATAATGAATACTTAAACAATGAATAATTAAAATATTCGATTATTATTTAATCATAAAATTACAAAATACTTAACAAAAATTTTTTAATTTTATCCCCTCCACTTTTTCCATTTTCAATCATAATATATTTAGTATAAATAAACTTAAACCGTGCAAAGACTTTTATTTCCATTTCAGGATTCATAGAGTACGCCAGAGATGAACAATGGGTCGTAAAAGGAACATTAAAACAATCATCTTACTTGGATTCAGATGGAACCAGGGAGGAGAGAAAACTTTTGCTCAAAGATGAAAAATCTAAAAAAAATACAATTCCATACTAAATATTCCTCTCTCTCTCCTCTCTCTCTCTCTCTCTCTCTCTCTCTCTCTCTCTCTCTCTCTCTCTCTCTCTCACGTTCCTTTTTTTTTTAATTAAAAAAGTGTAAAAACTTTTATTTTAAATAACTATAAAAATGTTCATTTGAAAACAATAATTTTATTTTATCGTAAGAAAAATATTTTTAAAGATAAGTACTAACTCTTTCTCTCTCTTTCTTTCTCTCTCTCTCTCTCTCTCTCTCTTTCTTTCTTTCTCTCTCTCTCTCTTTTTTTTCTCTTAAGGAGGGATCATATTTCGTTTGCGATAATATACACACATTAGCCTGCGATGGCGATGACGTAACCGTCTCGCCATCGTAGGCTATATACTACTGCCAGAAATCTGCTTCGAATAGTCTTTAAGGAAGCTGATCTGAAAACTTGTTCTTCAACTGGAGGCAAATCAAAAGGCCAAGGGAAAACAGATTATGTACGTCCTGGATTAGACCCGCAAGGCGTTGATGCCATTATACGTAAGTATAAAACTTAGAAATTTTACATTCGTTTGTTCATTAAATTCATTTATAATAATGTATCTTTATTGCAGTTTTTGTAACGACTTTCGCCAAAAGGATGCAGTGGACGCCTAAAGAGAGAGCAACACTCATGAGGACTATGAGTACAAAATGAAACGAGATGAAAGGATAGAACGTTATTTAAAATATATTCTAAAAATATATGAATAATTATTTATTGTTATTTATTTAATGCATTTATATATATTAAAATATAATAAATTACTTCTTATTTAAATAAAAATCTAATGAAAACGTATGAAGTATAAAAAAGGCATATAAAAATAATAAAAATGTATACACACACACGCATACACATGTATATATATATATATATATATATATATATATATATAATATATATATATATAAATATATCATATATCAGCAACTGATTTGTCAGATACTGTAGAATTCTGAGACATTGGTTGACTGCTCTTTTTGAAATCTGATACGCTGGATTCAATTTTGTAGAAACATGGTGTGCAAAGTTTTCTACCACACTGCAGTTGAAAAGAGAAACCTACTAAATAATCTTCACATATTTTTTCATCGATAGCTATGAGACTTGTAAGAACGGGAGACCTGTGATGTTTGAATGGATCACAACATTGATTATTTCCCATCACATTTTTATTTACTAGTGTTTTACACTGATGACAAAGCTTTTGTCCAGGAATTAGCTTACTATTATTTAAGAATTTTAAATTTAGACATTGATCCAGAGACAAAGTAGTAAGGTTGGCTTTTGCAATTTTCTGATGTTTGTCAAACGGATTACAACAACGCTTATAATAAGTGGAGTAAAATTTAAGAAATCTTGAATGATGTGCATAACAAATACTCTCCTCGAGATTTGAATGAAAACCTTTGATTCTAAAGCTAAGAAGCTACAAATCACACTCTTTAATATCTGATATTCTGATTGGTGTATTGAGATTAGTATCACAGTCGTTTTGGCATTCAAGAAGTTTTCCAATGTAACAGGACATCTATAAAGAACATAGATTTTTAAATTTTATTATTTATTCGCGAATTTGCTTTTCAACAAAATTAGGAGTTTGTTGATTTCATCAATAAAATATGTATTTGTTATTTAACTATTTTAAGCGTGTAATCCAAATAAAAGATGTTAAGGATGTTTAGAGAGCGCAAATGCCAAGTCATCTCTCCATTGTCATATTTAAATTCAAGATAAATTGTTAATAAAGTAATTAATTATTATATTTAAAACTTCTTTTACATTAGAGTAGTAGTTTGAAATATGTATTTCTAGAGTCAAAAATTATTTTTGAAGTCAATACTCATGTCAACTCTGATAATATACATACTCACCAAAAGAGTCTCCAGGTCACAGATTTTGCTAAAATTGTGAGATATATTTTATTATATCACAAATAGATATAATCTACAGTCACATAGGTCTAACGCTGACTCAATTGATCAATAAATATCCAATATTTTGATTTTTATGATTTTAAACCACTCCAGCGTAGTTAAATATCCTATGATAAATTTTTATAAATTCTTGTGACATTCATTTTTGTTATATTATGATTACACTTACTAAAAGTTATTAATATACATATTATTATTGGTAAATATTAAAAAATTATAAATTTTATTAGAATTAATAAAACACGAAACATGTGAACATAATAAATTTTCATATCAATAAGATATTTCTTTAAACTTCTCTATGTCTCATCAAACTTGTACAAAAAGGGTAACGAATAGGTAATGCTTATGAATGTGAATTACCAATGTCCACAAATATATCCAGATGTAATCCTACTTCAGTTCCTAGTACAGTTAAATGTTTGATACCTGAAAAATTTTTTTAAAAAATCAATATTTTTTACATAAAAAGCTAAAAAGATTATTACAAAAAATCAACTAATCTAATTTTAATGTTTGATGTTAAAGTTCAATTTCTTTACAGAATGTTTCTTTCAGGTTGCATTTACTGGATAGAATATCAAAATTAAATAAATTGATTTGTAAATAACAATCTTTTCAGCTTTTTATAAAAAAAATATATTGATTCTTTTTTCAATTTTACTGATATAGTAAATGTTGATTCATATGAACAAAAATGTAATTGACCCGGTCAAAAAAGGTTAGCTATAAAATATAGCTAAAAAAATAGTTAAATATATAGCTGTATCGAGCTGTATTTACAGCTATATCGATGTGTTTTTTTAGCTGTTTTTTATAGTTAAAAATGTACTTAATTTTATAGTTAATAATTTCGTTATCTACCGAAAATATTAATAGCTACTTTTTCAACTATATTTTATAGCTATTATTATAGTTAAAAAAAACACTTGATTTTTTAGTGTATTTATACCTGGTCAAAAAAGGTTAGTTGTAAAATATAGCTAAAAAAATAGTTAAATATATAGCTATATCGAGCAGTTTTTACAGCTATATCGATGTGTTTTTTAGCTGTTTTTGACAGTTAAAAATTTACTTAATTTTATAGTTAATAATTTCGTTATACCGAAAATATTAATAGCTACCTTTTCAACTATATTTTATAGCTATTATTATAGTTAAAATAAATACTTAAATTTTTAGTGTATTTATTACAATATATCAATAGCTAGATATTTAACTATACTTTATAGCTGAAAATAAATGGTTTTTTAGATATCCTTTATAGTTGAAAATATACCTAAATTTTTAGTTGATAATTTGGTTATTACTCATAGATATTTAGCTGAAAAAACATAAATATCGCTACAATATAAATAAATATAGCTGTATTTTACTTGTGTTATTAGCTGTTTTTATAGATGTTTTTTTTGACCGAGAACAGCTGAAAATATAACTGTAATTTCAATTGTATTTTTAGCTGTTTTTTAGCTATATTTTTAACAATTTTTTTTAGCTAAATATTATTAGAGTAGCTTTCAGGTATACTCGAGTTTATTTATATTGTCCTTCCCTACCTTAGCTGTAAATTGATTAACCTATACATACACTAAATCTAAGTAATAACTCGCAGGGGTCGCTAGAAAACACGCGCGCATTTTTTAGTAAGATGAATCGGTCTTATATACAAAGTGTACTCAACTCTCACCACTTGCGGGAGTTGGACACAAATTTCAACGAGTCAAAACAGCTATATTTTAAGCTTAATTTTTAGCTAATTTTTTTAGCTAAACGTTTTTGACGCGTTGAAATTTGTGTCCAACTCCCGCAAGTGGTGAGAGTTGAGTACACTTTGTATATAAGACCGATCCATCTTACTAAAAAATGCGCGCGTGTTTTCTAGCGACCCCTGCGAGTTATTACTTAGATTTAGTGTATGTATAGGTTAATCAATTTACAGCTAAGGTAGGGAAGGACAATATAAATAAACTCGAGTATACCTGAAAGCTACTCTAATAATATTTAGCTAAAAAAAAATTGTTAAAAATATAGCTAAAAAACAGCTAAAAATACAATTGAAATTACAGTTATATTTTCAGCTGTTCTCGGTCAAAAAAAACATCTATAAAAACAGCTAATAACACAAGTAAAATACAGCTATATTTATTTATATTGTAGCGATATTTATGTTTTTTCAGCTAAATATCTATGAGTAATAACCAAATTATCAACTAAAAATTTAGGTATATTTTCAACTATAAAGGATATCTAAAAAAACCATTTATTTTCAGCTATAAAGTATAGTTAAATATCTAGCTATTAATATATTGTAATCCCGGTCAAAAAAAGTTAGCTATAAAATATAGCTAAAAAAATAGTTAAATATATAGCTGTATCGTGCTCGTTTTACAGCTATATCGATGTGTTTTTTAGCTGTTTTTTATAGTTAAAAATGTACTTAATTTTATAGTTAATAATTTCGTTATACCAAAAATATTAATAGCTACTTTTTCAACTATATTTTATAGCTATTATTATAGTTAAAAAAACACCTAGTATACTGAAAATTGAAGTGATTTTTTAACTATAATAATAGCTATAAAATATAGTTGAAAAAGAAGCTATTAATATTTTCGGTATAACGAAATTATTAACTATAAAATTAAGTACATTTTTAACTATAAAAAACAGCTAAAAAACACATCGATACAGCTGTAAAACGAGCACGATGAGGCTATATATTTAACTATTTTTTTAGCTATATTTTACAGCTAACCTTTTTTGACCGGGTATAAATACACTAAAAAATCAAGTGTTTTTTTCAACTATAATAATAGCTATAAAATATAGTTGAAAAAGTAGCTATTAATATTTTCGGTAGATAACGAAATTATTAACTATAAAATTAAGTACATTTTTAACTATAAAAAACAGCTAAAAAAACACATCGATATAGCTGTAAATACAGCTCGATACAGCTATATATTTAACTATTTTTTTAGCTATATTTTATAGCTAAAAAAATTTTTTTGACCGGGGAAGTAAGAACTGGATTACATTTTGAAAATATTTATGGGCACTGATGATTCAAATTAATGAGGATTATCTTTTTGAAACATTTTTTTTGATTCAAGTTTGATGGAACATGAAGCAGTTCCAAGAAATATTTTATTAATACGAACATTTATCATACTAGCATCTTCCGCATGTCACTAATTGTAATAAAATTTATTATTTTATAATATTTACCATTAATAATATGTATATTAATCACTTTTAGTGAATGGAATCATAATATAACAAAAATAGGTGTTACAAAAATTTATTGAAGTGGTTTAAAATCTGTGACCCTGAGGTGTGATAATCTTCCAGTCGCTTGCTTGAACTGTATAAAAGTTTACCATTTTTAGAATTATTATAGTTACTGCTCTACATTTTAAGAATTTATAGAAAAACTTCTGATTTATTTCTAAAAAAATTTATTGACTTTAAAAAATATATTTACATTAAAATTAATCATTAAATAGATTTCTTAGACTATATGTAAAAATTTTATTTTAAATTATAAAAATGTAGAGCAGTAACTGAGGCGGGCTTTCAATTTTCATAAAAATAATAAATACTTAAAAGTATTACTATTGAACAGTTATAATACAATCTAATAAATCTTGTTCCTCTTTTCAATAGTAATGGTTTTAAGTATTTATTTCTAGTAAACTTTGTTTTTACCTCTATAGGAATAACTTTCGAACCTATCGTAGCGTAAGATTCTATTGTTGTAATTTTCTTATTATTTTAAATAAATACGGACAAAAATTTATTTGAGAATGCTGTCAAAAATAAACATAACCAGATATCTGATTTAAACGTGATGTAAACAAGATCTTCGTGAACTGATGTTTTTTATAAAAAAAACTAAATACTCAGATGAAAAAATTACGAGTAATTTGCTCGTTTGAAATATATAAATAAAAATATTTTGTACCCTGGTAGAAAATGAAACGCTTTTTCTACCATTTTATGGCCATTTCTTTAAAGTGAAGAGCAGAAAATGGGAATGTTTTATGGCCATTATTTGAACTAATATGAAACGTTTTTTTCAACCTTCATAGTGCTAAAAAATGCTAATAAAATGTTGAGTCTGATCCACTATTATTTGAATATAGATAGTTAACAGTAGAGTCTATCAAATTGTGCTCTAATTGATTACTATTAAGAATCATTTAAGGTTTTTTCTTGAAAGTTATCATTAATCATTAATAGAATCACTTTTGTAAGTATATTCGCGCGTATATTTTGAGTTGTGATCGGATCGTTAGAGGTTATTTTTAAACGATTAATAAAATTTTCCATTTATTATTTTAAAAAACGATATTTTTATACTCGTTTCGTACTGCGTTTCATATTTTTATTTTAATAAAATTTAATATTATTTTTATTTTTATAAATTCCAATAAAAATAAACATTGACGAAGGAATGTGAATAAATACTAATCTATATTTTCTCGCCACGTGGCAAAAGTGAGGTTATGATTTTACCTATGATCTGAAAAATTAAGGACTCATTACTAAAAAGTTATATAACTAGTCAAAAAAAGTTGTCCACAGTTTACCTAATTTTTAGATAGCTGTTACTGATTTTTTCTCTCCGTTTACTTAAAATGCCTATTTTTTTGGCTAAATACAAAAATTTTGAACAACATTTTTATATTAGCATTTTTTGCCTATAAGATGCTAACCAATATACCAAAAAATTTGAGCTCTGCAGATTCAGCAAAAAATTGCCATTTATTCGCCAATATTGACATGACAAAATATTACTATTGACAATGGTCATAAATTGTTGTTTACACCATTTTTAATGTTCAAATTTCTACCAGGGTATCTTTCAAATTTTTTTATTTCTTTTAAAAAATTTTCGGGTGCTGTAAAATTTTAAAACATTTACATTTTAATTAAAATACCATTTTTTACTTATCTTTTCATCTCAAAACGATGTACATCTTTGCGCCTTTCAGATAATAAAAGTGCAATTGTTTTATACAAAAATATTGTCTTCAACGTAAGAGAATTAAATTTTTTTTTGGGTGAAATCAGATGGAGCGGAAAATAGACTACGCAACGTCATAGAGCATCAATTCAGTATCCTTGTATTGCGTCAAATTTTTTCCCTATATTCACATGAAGTGGAATAGAAGTTCTGTGACGTTAATTAGCAATATTATAATTAAAAAATTATGTTTTTAATTAAAATATTTGGTTATGAGAACAAATTATATTTTATTTATACAAGAAAAGAATCTCATTAGAATAATGTTGAGTGATTATTTCCAACTCTTTTAACATTTTTGTTGTTAATTTAAAATTCACGGACACAGTATTATTTTGAAAAGTTTTTCAGCTTAATTCCGCTCTATGTCAATAAGTAGGGAAAAAATTTGACGGAATACAAGGATAAGGAATTGACGTTCTATGACGTTCCGTAGCCTGATTTCCGCCCCATCTGATTTCACCCTAAATATGATATTTTTTGCGCATGCGTAACTGTAAAGGATATTTCATTCGGATTGTCTCTATCGGTAACCCATTTCACAAAATTTTCAAACATATTTTTTGTAATTTATACTTTTTAATAAAATGTTGAGCGTTGAAATAGTACTTTAAATCAAAGTGCATCTTGCGGCAAAATATTATAATATTTTAAATCTTTGCGCAAAATTATTATGTGAAATCTCACGAAATCTCAAATCTTTGCGCAAAATTATTACGGGGAAAAGGTCGTTCCGACAATGAAAATGGGTATTTGTATTTTTGGGTTAATGGATAAGCGAAAAAAATGGGTGCCATCCCGCGTGAAAATATATGAGATTAATTCCAAATATTTTAGCAATCCTTTTAAATTACAAAGGCTTCGAGGTTAGAATTTCCGTGAACTTAGGCACCCAAATTAATTCTTTAACAATACAGCACTTAACTGAAGATCTCAGATAATATTTTAACATCTATTCATTGTGTAAGGTATCTGAGGTATTGCAAGAAATCTGCCCATGTTGAAAATCATGACGTCTTTATGAGACGTCTTTGAAGACGTCTTTAGTCGTATCTTGGATTGGAACAAAAAAGAAGTCATTTTTTCAACTTTTAGAAAATCTATTTAACAAAAGACGTCTTTTCATAATTTTAAAGACGTATTTTTTTATAAAAATTTGTAGGAAAAGACGTCATTTTTATAAGAATTTATAGCAAAAGAAGTCATTTTTATAAAAAAAATACGTGTTTGAAATAATAAAAAGACGTCATTTGTTAAATAGCTTTTCTAAACATTAGAAAAATGACGTCTTTTTTTGTTCCAATCTAAGACACGTCCAAAGACGTCATTATTTTCAATAGGGTGCTGACATATTTAAAAAAATATAAAAATTTCAATTCAAAAAAATATTTTTAAAAAATGTAAAATAAATAAAATTTGCTTTCATATATTTGATACCGAACATGTAAAATATAATTAAAATCATAAAATGTATTTCTAGTGAGTAAAAGATCTTTTTTTTCAATCAACGGATAAATGAAGCTACTGATGAAAAAACATTTTAAGACATTTAAGTCGTTTTATAAATTAAAAAATTAAAAAGTAGCAAAAAAACGAGGTTTATCATTTAAAATTTGAATAGATTCTGAATTTTCAATTAAGATTGATATTTAAAAAAATATAAAATACGTAAAATTTGCTTTCACAGATTTGATAAAAATAATATTTGCGTGAAAATAGGGTTTATCCGTAGTCTGCAAACAAGGGTGATATTTAATATATTTTTCAGTATTGTCTGGATTCCTTGCTAAAAAATACATAATAAAACGTTATTCTACCTTTCTTAGAATATTTGTAATTTTTGGAAGTTTTTTGAGAAAAAAGCTAATAAAATACCAGTTAACGAATTTTACACCTTAATTTTTAAAAATTATTAAAACGGCCCAGTCCTTGGTTTCAGAGTATTAAGGAGCTATTCTCAGGGCTTAAATTGAAGGTCTGGCATAGTACGATGACATATATTTATTATAAAATGTATACAGAATGTTGATTCATAATGACAGTGTCTTCAATGAGGGAGCTTGGTGCGGTTTCACCATTAAAAAACTTAAAAAAAAAAAGAATATTGAAGGTGTGTAACTAACACGGATAGAGTCCCGACTCCACTTCGCAACATTGTACATTGTTTTACTGATGCTTTAAACTAAAAATTCTGAAACTTTCAAAAGAAAATTTTTTTCCTCAGGTATGATTTCAGTGTCTTGAAAATGAGCAAAAATGCGATTTTTGCGATTTTTTGAAACTTTAAAGTCCTGTATCTCGGTCAATTTTCAACTAAATTAAACTCACCAAAAAAAAAAGATGTAATTTTTTAGAGAAATCGAACCCATCCTGCAGAATTGTCAAAAGTTAAGAGAAAAACACGCTACAACCATTTAAAGGTACACAAATAGATAAATTTCATTTTGTGTTCAAAGTTATGTAGACTAGCTTCTGATTAATGAAATTTAACTTAGCAACTCAATTTTTGAAGCTCTTATTATAAGCTAAAAAATGCCGTCTGGTGAATTGGAATATGTTGAAAACTCGAATATTGGCCGAATTTGGAAAATGAGTAAAAAACAGTCCAAAAATGCCCATTTTTTACCTTAAAAAGGTCATAACTCATCGAAAAAAAGGTTTATACTGCTGAAATTGGGCATGAGTTCCTAATTTTAATAGTAAAACAACATATTTAAATTTGAAAAAAATCCGTGACCCCCCTGCGCCCACTATTTTAAAAAAGTATTAGAGCGACCCATATGTAAACTCGTAATATAAAAATAAATACTTAAAAATGGAAAAAAATAATTCTATTCTTGTATATCTATATTATGTATGTTTCGATGTACAAACAATAGGAGGCGAACTCGCGGACAAATACATCGCGTAACCAAAACAGCATATTGGAACTGTTATATAAAAGCTAGTTATTTTTACGACTGATTTGAAAGGTACTTCTCGGGCTTCTGAATAACTAAACAAAACTGTGCAATAACAATGTCCGAAATTTATTCTTCTAAAAGAATTTCATGTCCCGATTTTTATTCAACTACATAGGAAGGTAGTTTATAAGAGCAGTAATTTACGTCTAAGACCGTTGAAAGATTTATGTTATTTTTAGGTGAAAATTACATTTACATTAAAAATAGTCAAACAGCCACCTAAAGAGGGGCACATGTACCAGGGTAGGCTTAAACTATTGTTTTTACCATTCTAGAAAATCCATGCGCGCAAGCGCGCCCTATATCTAATCTAAATGTATATAAATTTTTAATGATTGATTGTTAATAAAATGTTATTCTTTTCTGTTTATTATTAAATAATAATAATTTCATATCTACTAATATCTGCATAAGTAAAGAAATTGATATTATATACTAATGTATCAGAGCAGTTTACGCGGCATCAATGAATTGATAGACACGGAAAACTACGAGAAAAATAAATCCCATTCAAAAGATATGTTATTATTATATTCATTTTCTTATTATTATTTAAAAAAATTAAAGAAATAGCAAACTTTTAAATTATTTTTTAGACATTTCTTAAATCTTTAAAAATTTAAATAACGTAAGCTATTACAAAGTCAAAAGTTATTTTACAAATATATAGCTTTTTATACACATAATTTTTAATATCAATCTAACGTATTTAATTTTCAAGATATATCTAAGAGAATTTCAAGATCGATCTCTGGACATAGTCATGTAAGAGAAAAATATAATTAAAATAAGTACCAGAAAAATTTTAATATGTAATATTGGAATCCTAAATTCTCAATAACTAATGAATGAAGTTATTTAAAAATTAATATTTTCAACAATATGAAATCCATAAAATATGTGTGGGTTAGAATGAGAGTGGCATAAGTCACATACTTCTAATTTCGAGATTTTCGATATTAAAGTTTTAAATTAATATACATTTCTATTGAGTACCATTTTTACAGTGCTTATAATATTAAAGAAAAATAAACAAAAAAGCCACTCTATTTTGAAAAATAAGTTGTTTTAATGTTAAAGAAATGAAATATACCACTAACTAAATTTTTCTAAAAATGTGACTTATGCCACTCTCATACTCACCCACACATATATAAAAAATAAAATAGTTCAAATCCATTCTTAACGATATGTATATCGTTCCTATTTTTAAAATACAAATAAAAATAAAAATTCTAATTTATATTTTCTTAATTATAGTAATTATATTATTCTATCAAACAAAAAATTTTTAATTTTATTTTGCAGAAGAACTATTTATTTTAAGCGTGATTCAATTTGAATTTTGAAATTAAATAAACAAATTTTTAAAAATAGTACATTTTAGGAAAGTATTATACTATATTTTTGAAAAAAAATTTTAAAGCTGTCAATCTAGAAATATTTTATATACTAAATTATTTTATCGAAATTGTATTACTTATCGGTTTTTTTATTATTTATTTTAAAATATTCTGAAATATTTTAAATCTCATTTTAAATTTACAAAATTATTTGCCTTGTTATAAGCTAAAAAGTTCATAACATCTGTATTTTCTAAATTTATTGCTTAATAACTATTTTATAGTACAATTTTTCAAAAGAGAATTCAGAAGTAAATGGCATAGAATTGTTACCATGTTCTAATTTTAAATATACAATAACAAATGAATATAGAGCGGTACTTCACACTCTCGACATCTTCACACAAAAGGAATTTTGTAAGCGTGTAACCATGTACCGAAGCATGGTTACAACTTCAATTTAGATAAGATAAAATAGCACCAGGAGGCGCTGTTCGCACGGTTAAATAAAGAAAAAAGATATGTACTGGCGAAAGCGCGAGTAAGAAAACTAATGAGAAAGAGAGAGATCAGTTAGGCAAGTAGCAAGTTAGACAGAATAAGATAACGATTAGAAAGTAGGAAGGGATAGCCGAGAGAGCCTCGCACAGCAAGCGTAACGCGAAGCTCGCTCTCTCGTCGCCTGACCGCCAGCCAAGACAGCCGCTTGAATATTCAACTCCAGCCTCAGGTCCAACGCGTAAAGGGAAGTCTTTTCACGTTGCCACGTGTTCGGTGTCTCATCCCCTTCGAGCATATACTACTGGAGGAAGCCTCCGAATGGCAGAAAGCGTTACAAGGCGAAGAGAGAGAAAGCCTCTATTTTGGTACGTGCTGTCTCTCTCTAGCCTGATTTGATTGGCTGCTTCTGTTTCCCACTAAGTAAGTGAGAGAGAGATAGCACGTACCAAAATAGAGGCTTTTTCTCTCTTCGCCTTGTAACGTAGTTAATAGCTGGGAGGCTTCCTCGAGTAGTAAATGCTCGAAGCTCATCCCGAGCTCATACCATAAGGATAGGAAGTTGCAGAGATAAAAACGTGCAGAGAAAGATCTACGGGAGGTGGGCCCGCCTCGTCGTTCTCGGTAGCGTAAGTTTCTCTAAAAAGAATTATATTGTAAAACGCGGCGCGAGTCACAGTCAAGAAAATCTCTATCTCTCTCTTTCACGCGAACTTATTGTAATGATTCCGCGAGCGTATTATTTTATTTAAATCTAGAAAAGAATCACAAACATTTTGTAAGAACTTAGCATTAATTTTTCATTGTAAATATCTCATTATTTAGAATATTATTTCAAGATTCTTTTATATAAAAAAGTGATGTTAGAAATTCAATATAACCTCAAATTATAATCCTGCACGCTCCTTTATTATATCTCTTTAATTCTTTACAAGAAAGTATCAGGGTTGAGAATTCACCCTAGAGAATATATAATTAATATTTAAATCATTCATACATTTGGAGTCGCTTGGTCTACGACTCAGTTAGCAGGAGCAAGAGTGGGAAAGCTCTCACTCTTTTTGTATCATAGTGTGCTCGTCCTCGCTAAAGTCGGGGAGTGGGGTGTCGATAATGATTAAAATCTCCTCAGGGTTCATAGTAAATAAAATAATAGAAATAAAAATTAATTTCGTGTAGCATGTCCTTTAAACCCCAAAACGCGAGCACGCTAAGTTACAAGCGGAAGTTAGCGATGTTTATATTAATAATTTTATTTAAAAAATCCAACTATAATTCAATAATTATAATTCAATTATTTCATCAATAATTTTTATTATTAAATTCTAAATCGATGATTTTATTTAAGCATATTATAGTAAATCAAATCTCGTTTTTCGCAAATCATATGATTCTATTCAATGCACCAATCACGTTCTTAGTATAAAATGTTTCACAACATCCGGCCATCGTTTTTTTAAAAGAGGATTCATTATGCTCAGAAAATTTGAGAATGATCGAAAGAATGGTACTTTTTTTATAGCTCAAGAAACACGTAGAAAAATATAAAAAAAGTTTCATTTTTGACGTATAAAATTATGTACCGTAAGTACCAATTTTCCAATCGATACCAAAATTTAATTACATATTCTACTACAAGAAACGAGTAATTGAAGCCCTTGTTGAAGTGTGTGCCACTTCAGAAACTTGTATTATAGACTTTTCAATTGTTGTCAGGTCGACATCTCAAAATTAAAAAGTTCCAGAGATATCCCCATATAACAGTTCCAATATGCTGTTTTAGTTACGCGATGTATTTGTCCACGAGTTGGCCTCCTATTGTTCGTACATTGAAAAATACATAATATAGATATACAATAGAATTATTTTTTTCCATTTTTAAGTATTTATTTTTATATTACGAATTTACATATATATGTACACACACACACACCTATATATATATTGTAACGTTTTTCCCTTTCGGGAGAGGAAAATACGTGTTTCTCCTGTTGTCGGACGCTTCAGTAAGTTACCAGAGTAAGATCGGCAGGAGTGGGAAGGATTGGACGGTGGAAAATGAAGGAAAGTAACCAGGTTTAACACGTTTGGTTATGCTAGGGAGTACCTTGGCTTTATTGTACTCATTAAACTCATGTACAACTACGATTACACTAATGAAATAATAATAATAATGTGTTAATCAAAACTAAACCTATTATTTTATATAATGCAAATATCTAACCTAACCTTAAATAAAATTTAATTTACAAAAGTAATTAGTTCTTTATTTATTTTAGCCACTTGACGGCTATTTAATAAATGATTAAATTAATTAATAAATCTTTAAATGAATCTAATTAATAGTTTGAGTTTAACTAAGAGATTCTTTGGCCCGGGCGGTCTATTTGTACCGGCGGCTCTTACCTGCAACAATGTGCAAACAAAAAGAGACAAATGATTAATAATTAAATTGTTATGATATTAATAGGCAACGGCACCTAATATCGCAATACTTAATACTACGGTAATAATGGGTAGCCGGCTCCCTTGATTATCTGAATTACTAAACTCTATGGGCATGCGGAGCTCTTAAGTGATGTAAAGATAATCGGTGTCCGACACCCTTAACTTATTCTAAGATCTTAATACTACGCGACGGTCGGACGGAGTCCTTTAACTAACATAACAAAATGTAATATGTGGACGACACCCTTAATTTATTCTAATGTCTATTATTCACGCGACGGTCGAACGAAGTCCTTTAAACTAATATTTACAAGTGATGGGTAGACGACACCCTTAATATATTCTATAGTTCACGTAATGGTGGACGCGGCAGCTTTGGGTGGACGAGACCCTTAATTAAGCCAGTTGCGATATGTGAGATAGAATATAAGATTTTGGGTGAACGTCACCCTTAAGTTCAGTGGCGCAAGTTCGGCATTGCGGCGACGGCAAAAGGTTGCGAGTGTGCTCTTGGTAGCATAGATTTACGCCAGCGTGCTCACTCGGCGTATCTCTAATGCTGCCAGCATATGCACTAGAGTGTAGACCAGCGTGCTCACTCGATCTACCCTCGTATGCAAGAGAGAGAAGCTTTGCCTGGCTGTGGTGGTCCACAAGCCAAGGCAACCAGCTACTACCTGTCCCACTCTCTCTTAGCCTAGCGTGCTCACTCAGGTAAAGAGAGAGGGGAGACCGTAGTCTACACTGCTTCCTCTGGTTAGCTTCTCGGCCTCTTATATACTCTGGCCTCATTTTTTTCGTTGTATGCAACGACGTTCGAGGTTGCCGCCTAGCGGCTGAGCTCAGAACTACTGTTCTATAGTAGCTTGGCCGTTAGGCGGGAGATTTGAAATGCGCGGGTATGTATACTCGTCGCAATATATATATATATATATATATATATATATATATATATATATATATATATATATATATATATATACATATGGGACGTTTCACGTCAACTCACCTAACAAAAAAATAGAATTCGTCGAAAATCTGTAAAAATGTTCTATTTGATGCCCAAAATATACAAAAAAAATTTTAGAGGTCCAGGTCAAAGGGGTCAGGATTCAAACGTGATGGAATTTTTCGAATTTTCCAAATTTTTTGCTAAATAAATATTTTAATGAATTTTTTCCTCAAAA
This sequence comes from Anastatus disparis, assembly GCA_017163975.1. Classification (NCBI taxonomy): domain Eukaryota; kingdom Metazoa; phylum Arthropoda; class Insecta; order Hymenoptera; family Eupelmidae; genus Anastatus; species Anastatus disparis. The sequence goes on from JAFFSR010000169.1 coordinate 99,929, forward strand.
ACTATCAATTTTTCGTTAAAACTTAATAGAATACTTTTTCTTGGAAATTAGATGTAGAATTCACCTGAATTTTTGCAAATTATAATATACTGATTTTTATGCTTACTTGATCGATTTAAACATACTATTTAGTATATCTAAAAATCGAGCAGGTTAAATTGGCTTTTTAAAGTCTTATTTTTTTTTTTTTTTTGATGAGGAAAAAATATACGAAGCCTCCAGTTGGGCAGCCTTCTCAAAGTTACTTAATTGTGCAAAAATGTCTGAAAAAATCGTTATTTTGGATAAATGATGAGATTTGTGATTTTTTTTCTGAAAAAGTATTGATTTTTGGGACAAATGTATGGAAATGTTTTTGTAGCCTTTGTGTGTGCGAAAACAAAAAAATAATAAAAATTGCAAGTTGTTGTCTCCTATAAACCGTATGGAAAAGGAAGAGAATAATTCTTAGTTGTCTTCTTGGTCACTAGGTAGCATGACTTCGTATTTGTCGGCTGTAACAAATAAAACAGAAAAAATATACAACGGTTAATAATTATGCAGTAATATAACTTTGGCGGGTAAGCTCGTGAACTGCTTTACCGACGGTAGTTAACACAAAGTTCGAGCGCTGCCGGTATCGGAGCCAGGTAAGGTAATACGGGAAAAATCAGGAAGGTAACCCTCTACCCCATGAAGGGAGAAGAGGGGGGGGGATTTTTGGTCAAAGACCAATGGAGGAGTCTACACCGACCGGAGGTGGTGGAGGCAGAAGACAGGAGTTTGCGTCGGGCAATTCCACCCTTACACTGACGGAAAGATCCGAGGCTATGTCGGGCAACCCCACCCTTATGTAGCTTAAGACAGGAATATAGGTTGTAACGTTTTTATTTTCCACGGGTAGGAAAATTACGTCTTTACCTCATGTTGCCAGACGCCTCAGTGAGTGACGAGGGTTCGAGGTAGGAGGTCGGTCAGGACGGACGGTGGAAAGATAAAGGAAAGTAAACGGGTTGACACGTTTATTTATGCTAGGGAGTGCCTGGGCTTTATTGTACTCTAAACTCATATCTTACAACGACGTATAACAATAATAGTGAAAAGTAATAACTAACCTAAATTATATGAATCAAAGAACTAACCTAATTAAATTGTGTGCATCATATGAAGAAATAAAGATTGAATATAAGCCACTTGACGGCTTATGCGCCTCTTGTCGGCGATGGAAATAAATGAAATAAAAAATGATTCAAATTAATGTATAATACTTTCTTTTATTGAAATAAACTTTATCTTTAATAATAAGTCAATTTAGCCTAAACGGTATTTGACGGTCGGCCGGGTTAATTTGGTGATCGTGTAACGAACTAAACAAAAATATAATATTAATAAGCTAATTATTATAATACGGTGAGTGGATGGTACCCTCAATGCGGTAACACGGAATGTGGCTGAAGGCCTATGATTCTCTAATGCACGACGGATGCACATAGGTAGAGTAAATTTTCCGGCGGCGGCAGTGGGTGGAAAACACCCTTAATGCTAACTTAATACTACGGTTATAATAGGTGGGAAGCACCCTTAATGTTACTATGAACTTATCTTAAACAAAGTGTCTTATGCACAGGTCAGCGCGGCGGCTGGACGGTATATGCCGTGACGGTTCGGTGTAAATCGACCCTAATGTCGAATATGAATTTATAATGAATTTATAAAGTTATTATTTACACAAACGGCCGGTACGGCGGCTCGGAGGTACAGACTAATACAATCTTATACTAAATTAAACTAATTTATTATATACAGTGCGGTCGGTACGGTGGTGCGACAGTGCATTTGCAACTTAACTCTGTTGCACTCGATTTAGGCCAGCGAGCTCACTCGGCGAAGAGAGAGAGGGAGAGCTTAGTCTGCAAAGCTTCTCTGGTACATTGAGCCTGGGCTCTTATATGTTCTCGAGCTTGCTGTTCCTCTTGCGGGAGCAGCAAAAACTGACGGCGCGTGGCGGTTGAGCCTGTTACTACCGTGGCGGGAGATTCGAATATCCTGTCTGCACGATTATGAATAATCGTTACAAGGTAAGGATCTCTCCCACTGTGTCGAGCAATGTCACTCTTATACAGTGAAAGAGGAGAAGAGTTGCCTCTTGAATACGAGTTCGTTTAACTTAGGAAACCAGTTCCTTCTACGTAAATTGTAGTAGCGACTTTGTTTACTGAAACTGCGCGAGATTATTTTTCGCCAGTAGTAACGTGTCTTTTAATTTATCTAACTCGGATAGTATTTATATTTCTCTCGGTGCTGATTTAATTCTCCGGGGGCGATAAGTTCTCTATGCGTATTAAGGTAAGCGGGCATGAATCATGTGGACTCGCTGCGAGCGATCCATTTAGAAAAACGATCTTACATGACCAGTAACTGCGTGTTCTGATCTTTTGACCTGGGTAGTTGGCCAATGAGATCGATGGACACCATCTCCCAAGGCGAATTCACTGGTGTTGCGTGCATGAAGCCCGGTGGCTTGTTCTGAAGCACTTCGTGTTTTTGGCAATTGGTGCATCTTCTGACGTAATCAAGCAAGCGTTTTGAAAATTCCCAGATGGCCGACGGTGATGTCATCGTGGACCTCCTTAAGCACTTGTTCTCTCTCATATGTGGGTACGCACAATTTCCGTGATGGACCGGTATCTAAATAATTTAGCGTCAAATCGTGAACGCAATGGTGAAAAAGACGACCGTCTTTAATGCAAAAATCCGAATAACCTTGGGGGTTTGTCATTACTCGAGCAAAGAGATCATCGTACCATGGACAATGCTGCGCAAGAGCCGTGGCGCACGTGTCGGATGGTTGCCTGGACAAAATATCGGCGAGGCTGTTGTCTACGCCATGTCTGTATTGTATTTCATAGTCCCCTTGACTTAGTTCTAGCGCCCAGTGGACTGGACTTCCCAAAGGGTTGTTGATATTATATAATCACTTTAAAGAGAGGTGCTTGGTGATTACCACGAAGTGGTGACCCTCCAGATAATCGCGCATCTTCCATATTCCCCATTTGACGGCGAGGCATTCGAGTTCTGTTACGGAGTAATGGCGTTCCGTTTTATTCAAAGATCGGTTAGTGTAAGCAATTACGTGTTCCATCTATTTCCTCTAGACCACAAGGCCCTCCAGGCTTACTTCTGTCTGAAGCGAAAAGGTCTTTGTCCAATCAAGACACGTCAGGACTGAAGCGGAAGTTAACTGGCGTTTTATCTCGTCAAACGCTTTTTGTTGAGCCTTTTTTTAAGCCTATTTCATTTGTTTGCACAGTAATAAATTTAATGGAGCTGTCACCCGATAAGCGTCTTTGACGAAGCGACGATACCACGAGAGAAGACCGAGAAACCGGCGTAATTCTATAATGTTAGTGGATGGCGGTAATTCCGCTAAGGGTGTAATTTTATCGGGGTCTGTGTGCAGACCTTGTTCATCGATTACGAGATCTAAATATTTCAAACTTTTACGTGCGAAAACGCATTTTTCGGGGTTAGGTCGTAAGTTAGCTTGTCGTAATCGATTAAAGATGGTGTTCAGATGTTGCACGTGTTCGTCTAGGGAGTCTGAGACGACGATAATGTCATCCAAGTATGCAAACACGTTGGGTGACAGGTCCGGCGTAATTACTTGATCGAGAAGACTCTGAAAAGTGGCGGTCGCTGAGGGTAGGCCAAAGGGCATGACCTTGAATTCGAAACGACCTTTGCCAGTTACTGTGAAGGCAGTAGTGGCGCAGCTTTGTGGGGTCAAGGGCACTTGCCAGTAACCGTTCTTAAGATCGATTGTTTATAGATATCGTGCGTTTCGCAGGCCGTCGAGAATCGCGTTTATCTGTGGCAGTGGATACGCGTCTTTCTTGCTGACTGCATTTGATTTGCGAAAGTCGATGCAAAAACGAGGTTTCCCGTCTTTCTTTTTAACTAACACGACGGATGAACTCCACGTGGGAGAAGGACGGATGACTCCTTCTTCTAACATTTTGTCGACCTCCTGGTTAATGATGGATTGCGTAGCCGGATTGCAGCGGCGATAGCGTTGCTTGATCGACGTGGGGTCAAGCAGTTTAATTTCGTGTTCGATAAGAGGACTACTGCCGTTCACGTTCTTGAATTTTTACAGCCCCGTTCTTAAAAACTCGTTTAATCGATTCTCTTTATCTGGAGAAAAGGAGTGCAGGCCGGATGTTGCCTTAGCTGAACAGATTTGAGTACATTGGCTGTATGAAGCGGGCTCGATGAGTTTGATTTCCTGTTTTTCTAACGTTATGCGAATCCAGAACTTCTTAAGTAGGTTCATGCTTAGTAAAAGATCCAAACTTAAATTTTTCATGATCGCGAAACTATATTTCATGCGACGGCCTTCGTACGTGTGTACACCGGAAATAGATTTGCTAGACCATATCTCCGATCTGTTTGCTAGACCTATCATGCAGTGTTCTTCGCCAATTTTTCAACCATCTCTCATGCAATCCGTGACATTTTATAACATTATGGGACCCTTGACACAACAGTGATGGGGGCCCATGTAAGGGCATTGAAAATAGAATTTTCGTTTGATTCCTGATTATTTTCTTCTTAAGGAACGAAGTCCTAGGCTCGACTAAGAAACCTATGTTTTTACATTTTTCATTTTTCCTTTCAAAATTAATTTCTTTTTCTTTGGTTTTGGTTTACCGTCTGTCAAAAATACAAATCAACCAAAATATCACAAAATTCTTTTTGGAAGTTATTTTTTGAAGAATTTATTCCATATAACTGGTAGAATATCAAATAATTAAAAATATCTAAGGAAATATCAAATTTATATATTACGTATTAAACATAAAATACGTTTATTTTTATTTTTATGTTTGTTTTATTATAATTTAATGTTTTAATGTTTCGTTTTTTTCTGTAATAATTATATCATTTTGTTAAATTGATTTATATTCAAACATGAGATTATTTTTGAAATAAAAATAAAGGATCTTTGAATTCAAATGCATGCACTCCCATTCGCACACTTGGAATAATAGAATAATGAAATATTTTACAAATGTGAATTTATGTATTAGAGTTACAGTATATTTTTCATACTTGAAAGAACTCTAGATAAAATTTTTCATTCTAGTTTCCTTATTCGTTCTCTTTACAAATTTTGTAAAGGAAACTTTTTCTTTGCAAAATTTGCTGCAAGAGAAAGATGGGAAATTCAATAATATTTTATTTATTATATAAATAATTAATTTTCAACAATTTAATGAAGGTGATTATATTTTATTAATAATCTTATTCTTTACTACCATTAATAATAATTAGTTAATAAATAATAGATAACGCTTTATAATTTAAATATTCCATGTGCTTTTTTTTAATGTATATTGTGAATTTCATGTATTATTTTTCAAGTCTCATTAAGAAAATTCAAATATTTAAAAAACAGTATTTCATATTTTTCAAGAATTAAAAAAATTTCGCTTTTACGGGACCCTTAAAACAAGGGGGCCCTAGGCACGAGCCTATAATGCCTATTGGGAAAGACGGCACTGCTTGTAATAATTAAATTTATAAAATTAAGCTGTAAATAGAAGCAAACTATAAAATGTGCAAAAATAAAATATACTAAATTTTTATAGAAGAGGTAATACCTATTTTATAAAAATTTGATATATTTTATTATTGCAAGCTTTATAGTTTGCTTCTATTTACAGCTTAACTTTATAGATTTGATTATTACAAGCTTTAAATGTACTTAAAATTATTAAGTAAATTATTCTTAGATTCTCTAGTACATATTAGTTACATATATACTAGGAGGCAAGCCCCCTGCGTGCAAGTGCGCCAACCCCCGTCTTGCTTTTATAACTTTAAAAAAATATCCAAGAATTTGCAATTTTTTTAACAATTTTTATTTCATATACTAAATAATTTTAATTATTCAAAAGTTTTCTTCAAGTAAATCTTCAATGATCTTTTCAAGACGAACGCACGGACCATGCTAAGACTGCTTATATTCACAATAGACTGTTTGATGCTCTTGCAGGTGGTAATGTCTGGAAGGAGTTGAGAGACCTGGGACTGCTATCCGGACCTCAAGGGGATTTGAATGGATTCACTCCGGATGAGCTTAATGCGCACTTTGCTGGGGTGTCAGTCTCGCCGCAGGAGGATAGTGAAGAGCGATTGAGAATTCTTTCTCAATGCAATGAAAGTGGGTTTACCTTTAAACCAATTAGTTTTAATGATGTTGTTCTTGCAATTTCACATTTTTCCTCACAGGCTTGTGGTGAGGATGGCATTCCGCAAAGCGTGATAGTTAAAGCTTTACCATTTATTGGTGAACATCTTGTGACTCTGTTCAACTCCTCTTTTGCACGGGGGGTCTTCCCTTGCCGTTGGAAGCAAGCACGTATTATACCATTGAAAAAGTGTGCTGCACCTGAGCAACCAAAAGATTTTAGGCCTATAGCCATCTTATGTTTTCTTTCAAAGGTTCTTGAGAAGATCGCCCATGACCAACTGCAGGAGTACATTACATCCAAAAAATTGCTCGATCCTATGCAGACGGGCTTCAGGAAAAACCATTCTACGCAGACTGCTGTACTTAAGCTTACGGACGATATAAGGTCAGGTCTAGACAGGAAACTTGTCACGTTACTGCTACTTTTTGACTTTAGTAAGGCATTCGACACGATCTCTCCCTCCAAACTTCTTGCGAGGCTTAGATCGATGGAGTTCTCCAGGGCCGCACTCGGATGGATTAACTCCTATTTATCAGGTAGGAAACAAATGGTTTCCACACATTTGAAGGAGGAATCGAATTGGCTAACAACCAATCTAGGAGTACCTCAGGGTTCGGTGCTGGGGCCTCTGTTGTTTTGCCTTTACATAAATGACGTACGTGACGTACTGGACTCTGGTTGCGTCGGGCATCTGCTGTATGCGGATGATCTTCAAATTTATACACAGGTCCCTTATGATCATGTGGACGAGGGGATTCGTATTTTACAGAGGGCGACCAGGGCGGTGTCGGGGTGGGCTGCTGGTGTTTCTCTCACTTTGAATGCTAGTAAAACAAAGGCGATCGTCTTTGGAAGTAATCATTTTATTAAAAATTTTTATTCGGGTGAGCCAAGGACAATTGACCTAGGGAGCGGTATCGGTATTCCTTTCTCTGACACCGTTACGAGCCTTGGTGTTGTACTCGACTCTAAACTGTCGTGGGAACCGCATATTAATATGCTGACTAAAAAATTCAATAGAGTGATTTATAGCCTGCGGTTTTTCCGTCGGTACACCACTGAGGCTCTGCGTAAGCAGCTCGCAACCGCCCTGCTGTTTCCACATCTTGATTATTGCTCAGTGGTTTTGCTCGATGCTTCGCAGGAGTTACGAAGACGGCTACAGACAATGCAAAATTCATGTGTGAGATATGTATTAGGCGTGAGAATGGGTGATCACATCTCTCCCCATAGACATGCTTTGGGTTGGCTACGTACTGATTCGAGGAGACAGTATTTTATGGCTGTACTTATGTACAAAATCGTACGTATGAATACTCCCGAATATCTAGTGGGTCTCTTCACTAGATATATACCCAGAGCGACCACTAGGGGTGAGATTAAAGATCTTGCGGTGCCCTTCATGCGCACTGAGACTGGAAGAAATTCCTTTCAAGTTCAAGGTGCACATTTTTGGAACTCCCTACCTGCTGATATTAAAAATCTTCCATCAATCGGCAGGTTTAAAGCCGCTCTGAGGAGGTTTTTACTCGACCTCGATTAAACAGTATTATTTTCGGACTATATCATATGTGTTAATTTATTATGTGATGTACCCTTTATAGATTTAAGGCATGATTGTATTTATTGGCGTGTATGTAGGATGTGTGTGCATAGAGTGAATGATTATATTTTTATCAGATTGACTTGTATATTACTGTACATTCACCTCTAACTTTTTTTTCGAAAGAAAATTAGTGTATGTGCCATTTATATCGCGACTCTCAAAAAATCCGGCCTCATTGGGTATCGGTTGATTGTTGGTCACAAAAGTGGCTGATTATCCATCGGTAGTCAAAGTTTTCGGTATGGTGGGTCTGACAGTTCTAGCCTGATGTAATGTGTTAAACGGTACCGGGCGGGGAACTCCCTCGACTTCACCATCGAAAAAGGTTAATCATATAGAGGACAATATCCTTTATATATTAATCTTTAAAAAAAAAAAAAAAAAAAAAAAAAAAAAAAAAAATTACTGTACATTCAACTGGCTGTGATTTTAACTTACTGTATACTGTTGATATTTCGACTGCGCTCTTTACACGCTTGATTTTATGTAATTATTTTGACTGATAGATATTGAGACTGATTTTTAACTATATTATTTATACTTTTTGCGTGTATTTATTCGTGTTATCTGTGATATCGCTTTTATTTAATTTATTGACTTACTATTACAGTATTACTATCTTTATTATGTTTTATGACTGTGATATCATACTGTACTATTTTGATTTTATATGTACAAGGCTATTTAAAGTATTTTTATGTATTTTTTTTTTCAACTTTATTTGTAATTTTTCACGCTTTTTTGTAATTATAATACAAAATAAACAATATCTAATCTAATCTAATCTAAAATCTTTTAATGAATCTAATCATTTGTAAAGTCCTGGCTATACCAGGACAGAATTAATAATTAACTGTTGTGTGTTATGAGGGCTGCGTAAATATGTTTAATTATAATATTAAATAAAGAATAAAGTTAGTAATTGATTTATGAACCTTTTATCAAATGTTAGTTTAGTGGTAGAAATACTCTACCAATTTTAATTGATTTGAATCGCTGCCACGATTAAATAAACTTGAATTTTGAAAGAAATATATAGAAATATTATTGTAATAATCTTACCATGATTCAGCCAAGTAGATACAGGCAGACAGTAAATAAGTACACTTGATTTAATAATTTAACTATAGAGATTTTATTTGATACTTTTATAATAAACTAAATATAGTGCGATTTAATATATCGCGTGAATAATTGTATAATTTTGAAGTGCAAGAAGTATAGTTGTAATAATTTTATCTTTGGAAGTACTTATTGAAAAGTGAGGGTAAAAGTGCTCGTAGAAGTTTTTTGAAAAAGTGCTTCTTAATCTTTAATATAATTTGAATTTTGAATTGATGTCAATCGATGGAGTAATGCTTAATATGCATTTTGACTCTTATTGAATGATATGGTTAATGTGATAAATCTGGTTCATGTAGCCTTCGCATTGTTCTTGTTTTGTTGATTTTGTACTTTACACTTTCTTTTGGTTTTAAAAAAATGACTTAATTTTACAGTATGCTTACTAACAAAGAGAGTGTCACATCGTCGGATCACGGATTTTGTTCAAACGTCGAGATAAGTTTTCAGATGACAAAATATGGAAAAAGCTAAAGTTATAGTCACAAACGCTCAATATTTTCCTAGGTACAGGCGATTGAAGAAAATCACTTGAAAAGTTACTAGATTATCAAATATTTATAGCTCTTAAGGATCAATAGCTAGAAGCTTGTAACACTTTTTAAATTAAAGCTAAAATCAAATCCTTTCAAAAAAGTAGTAATTAATAATAAAAGTTGAAATTAAGTGCAGTCTTACTATAACTACTGCTATAACTACTTTTTTGGAAGGATTTGATTTTAACTCTAATTTAAAAAGTGTTTTAAGCTTCTAGCTATCGATTCTTAAGAGCTGTAAGTGTTTGAAAATCTAGTAACTTTTCAAGTAATTTTCTTCAATTGCCTGTATCTAGGGAAATATTAAGCATTAGTGACTATAACTTAAGATTTTTCTATATTTTGTCATCTGAAAACTTATTCCGAAGTTTGAGCAAAATCCGTGATCCGGAGATGTGACACTCTCCATCTACACAAACTTCTAAAAATGTGTTTGCAGAAAAAATAACTATTATTTTTATACGTAGATTATTAAATAAAAAGAATACCTACGTTGACTGTAACATAATGAATTAAAAAATAGTTCTATTAGTCTATAGATCTATCAATCGAACGTTGTTTTTTCTCGTTTTTTTATCGATGTTTTAATGTTTTTTATTAAAAATTTTTTTTTCATTGACGTTTTATTGTAAACAGGATTAAATTTTGTTGTCTCTAGATATACATATTAATTGTTTCTATAACAAAATTAATAATATATGTAAATTATGTCATAAAATTTTCACACATCGAAAACATTTAAGGGGATTTAATAAGGTATACAGGGTAATTGGATAACATCAGTACATATATATATCGCTGGATTCAGCGCAATGAGCTGATCCCGAAATTAATAATATAAAATTTTTTTAAATTCTACCAATATATTGCCAATATATTCGCAACGTGTTGGTAAAATTTTCTCTAATATCTCCAATATATTAGCAATATATTGGTCAAATTTAAAATACATTCTTATCATTTTTTTCGGAGTCAGCGTATTGCGCTGAATCCAATGATATAAATATGTATCGATGTTATCCAATCACCATGTATGATTTATACATAGCTACCGACATTGCAGTTTTCCAAATTTCTAATCTTCATTAAAAAATTTCCCGAAATTTGTTTATATTAGGCTTTCTATTAGTAGAAATGGAAGGCAGTAATGAAGAGATATTTGAAACATTTTTGGATTAAAAATAAAAAAATTGGAAAACTGTGATATCGGTGATTTTTAAAAAATTAAATGAAAATTAAATAAAATTTATAAAGACTATATTTAAGTGTTTGATTTTGATTTAACAAAATTTAAATTCAATCATTTGATTATTAAACTTCAATTTAGCTTTTTCAAAATGATATTTTCAACCTTATACTTTAAATAAAATCGTAAAATTAATAATTATCTATATGATTAAACTTCACGATGATTACAGGATAATTAACTAATTGTAAAAAAGATATTATTACTTATTTTTCATCTATTATTAATCTTAAACTTATATGTTATGATATATCGTCATATACAAAATTAAAAATTAGGTATTACAAAGTTCACTACAAGCTTAAATTCAGCTAATTTTCAGCTATTTCAAAGCTCAAATTTAGCTTAATTGAGTTATTTCCTAGCTAATTACTAGCTTGAATCCAGCTAAATTTAACGATGTAATGTAGGTCCAAAAATAAGGGGCACATTTCTGACGATAACAGCGATGACAGCGGCGATATACTTTCAATAGTATAGAGAGAATAGAACATAAATAGATCTAAAATGCAGCTAAAATTCAGTTGAAATCAAATCAATATTCACCTAAAATTGCTTGAAATTACTATAAATTTTAGCTAATTTTTAGCTAAATTTTAGCTAATTTTTATCTAAATTTTGCATGAATTTAGCTAATTTTAACATTAAATTTAACTAACTTTTGATTTAATGTAACTAACTTCTACGTAATTTTATCTGGCTTCAGCTAACTTTAAGCTAAATTTCAGCTAATTTTTAAGCTTACTTTTTTTTCAGCTACTTTTAGCTTAATTTCAGTGTCTTTATTTTCAACACTCCCTTCCACGCTCAATATTACATAATTATCCATAAATGATTTTTTACTAAAATACATAAATGAACATATATTAAAAAAATGAAATTTTAAAATTTTCACTTTTGATTTAAAGATGATTGCTGTTTGCTCTGTCTTTTGTTGTTTTATTTAGGACCTGTAATACATACAGAAAAAAGTAAAGAATATTAAAATAAAATTTAAAGAAACGAATATATATATTGTTAAATTTTATCAGTCTTATCAGTTGTATTATCTTTGACAGTCATTTATGCAGTTTAAATTTTAATGGTTTTTGTGAATACGTTAGCTATCTGATGTTTAGAAGGAACCCAGCTGACATTTATCAAACCTCTTTCTACACAGTGTTCCTTTATTTCTGTCGTATGCCTTAACTTCGTCCTACCACCTGTTTTTACACTTGACTCAGGTGTCTTGTTATCACACCATAATAGAATCGGTGCTAATTCTTGCTTTAACAATCTTTTAAAATTTGATATAAGGATATCAACTCTTGAGCACACTCGCTTATAGTAACATATTTCTGTCTGTGAGTTCTTCAGGATACTGTGTCTTCGAAAAACTTGATCACATAGCTGGTCGTAAGAGAATATTTGAAGTCGTCAAAACTTGTATCTGAAAATCCTTGTAAACGTCGTTCTGTCATTTGTATCTAACAAGGAGAGTGTTTCACCTTCGGGTCACCGTTTTTGCTCAAATTTTGGGAATGTTTTCTGGATGCAGAAACATGAAGGAAGCCAAAATTTTAGAGGCCAACGCTCAATATTTTCCTAGTTACAGGCCATCGAAGAAAATCACTAAAAAAGTTACTAGATTTTTAAACGCTTATAGTTCCTCAGAATTATTAGCTAGAATCTTAAACCTTTTTTAAATGAAAGCTGAGCTCAAATCCTTTCGAAATAGCACCTATACCATCTCAAAATATTATTTTTTCCCAAAGTTAGAGCGTAATAGAGATTGGACCTGAATTTTTTGTTTAAAAAATTAATTAATAATAAAAGCTAAAATTGGATTCAATCTTTATTATGCTATAACTTTGAGAAAAAATAATATTTCGATATGCTATAACTACTATTTTGAAAGGATTTGAGCTCAGCTTTCATTTAAAAAAAGTTTTAAGCTTCTAGCTAATAATGCTGAGGAACTATAAGCGTTTGAAAATCTAGTAACTTTTTTAGTGATTTTCTTCAATGGCCTGTAACTAGGAAAATATTGAGCGTTGGCCTCTAAAATTTTGGCTTCCTTCATATTTCTGGATCTAGAAAACATTCCAAAAATTTGAGCAAAAACGGTGACCCGAAGGTGAAACACTCTCCTTGTAAGTTCAAAGTCTTTTGTTCCTCTTAAGTATTCAAATACTCTTTCAACCTTCTACCAGTCATTTTCAGTAAAGTTGATTTGGTGTCTGCTCAGAGTATTCACCTCATATGCAATTTCTGGACTGCTTGCATTGGTTTCTCCATTTCTTCACGCTGTCTTCTCTTCCTATTGGCCACCTGATTGATCAAAACTAAACTTCTTTAGCATTTTGTTTATTTAATGTTCTTGCTTAACGCTCGGTATCCTTTTTTTTGTCTTATTTTATTTCTGAGCCTAAGGAACTTTTAGTCTCGCCAGTTTCTGTCATTTTAAATTCTTTCATTACATTTGTTTTCATTCTTTCAAGCATCTTTACATTGTTGCAAGCTAGCATAATGTCATCTGCATACTATATCAAGATAAGAAATCTTTCTTTTTCTTGCTGAGTAAATAGACAAGTCTCATTGTTGAATGATCTAAGTCCACATTTCTTTACTGTCTCTAAATCTTTCATTCCAACATTTTAGACTGACTTTCAAATCGTATAAAGCATTTTCCAATGCAAACATCTTGTTTTGTTTGATCCTTTCATAAGCAGTCATCCCTTCAGGTAGAAAAGCTGTCTTTACGTCCATCTGACATATTTCTAAATCCAGTTTGTTTGCCATTGCCAGTATAGATCTAATTAAATGTAATCGTGAAACCAGTGCATATGTTTCTTGCATATCATACTCATTTCTGTCTTTAAAACTACGAATTACTAGTCTGGCTTTATATATTATTTTACTGTCTTCTTTCTTTTAAATACCCATCTTGAATGTATAATGTTTGATCTTTTCCTGTCATTCATTACAATTGATCTGTCAACTAATTTTCATGCATTATTCTTATACATAGATTCCAATTCTTCATTAATAGTTTTGGTCTTTTTTTTGTTTGTCTTTTGACTTCATGGCTTTCAAGCGTGTACTCAGGTCATTATTTATTTCTGCTAATAAAACATGAGTTTCTTCATCTATCTTATTTTCTGTACTTGTTTGTGTTTCCATTGGTAATTCAATCTGTCGTTTTGTTTTCTCTCCCTCCGATTCTTGCACTTCATATTCCGTATTTTTCTTAACTTTTGTCGGTCGTCCTACTAATTTTTTTTTATTTTCTCTCCTTCCGATCCTTGTTACTTTTTATCAGTCTTATTGTTTTCGTTTCTTGGCCGTCCAACTGGTCTTTTGACTTTCTCTCTCTCTGATTTTTGTATTCATGTTTCATTTTCTGTCTTCTAATACAAAATTTACAAACCATGTATCTTTATCATTCCATCAATTTGTTTCCAGTCTTGTATATCAGTTGTTGCAGATCTGTCCTTATAGACTAATTTTTCGTTGAATCGTACATCTCTGCTTTCATATAGTTTACATAAAACCCATTGTGTCTGAATTTATTATTTGCTAAGGTTCAATCGTTCTATGCTTGACTATCTTAAATGGCAATTTGTTAAGCTTTGCAATCATACACACTTCACAATCTTTCAACTTATCATCAAATAGAGCCTGTTTTAAAGTTTTGATATTAGGAAATTTTAATTGTAATTTTCTTAAATAATCAGCTGATGCATGGCCCATTCGAAAACGCCACAACATAGCGTAATTGTTTGTATTTATTTTCTCTGTCGCTTTTGTATTTTCAATCTCACATTGAGATTCTTCACTGACTTTAATCTCATGTGATTTATAAATATTTCTGTCTTCAATCTAAATATTTTTCTTCTTTGACTATCTGATTTTTTCTTTTTCATTAGATTGATTATTTTCTTCAATATTCTGTTCTTCATTAATTCTACTTGTCGTTACATATACTAGAACCTGTCTTTGTTTTGAATTATTTTATATCGCTTCTGATTCAAATGCAGTCAACCAATATGGCTGATTATATATTGGTAAGGATGAAAAATTTTCATTTAAGTTTTCCATGCCGATTACTCTGTCTAAAATAATAAATTTTCCATCAGTCGTATTTGTTTGCACGCTTCCTTCTCCCTTAGATTTAAGATTTGCACTGCAGTCTTTATTTGCGCATTGGATTACGACCAGTTGTTTAATAAATGTCTTGAAAATCAACTTTGAATTTGTCAAACGTTCTGTCGCACCACTGTCAGCACTCGGTTCATTAGTCTTCTCGTTTCTAGATTCTAATTGATTGAAACTGCCTCCTTTTTTATATTTTTCTCTGTTGTATTTTACACAATTTTCTTGTCTCCTTTTATTGACAGATTTTGCTCATTTTTGATTGATATTATTAATTAGATTAGCTATCTTACGTTCGAATGCTGTCCGACCTGTACTTTCTTTACTTTTATTATTATAATATTTTGATTTATACCCTTTTCTGTCTTCCTGTCTCGAGTGTCCCTGACGCTTTGAACATGTTGAGAACACATGGTCACGGGTAAATCTCTGACAAAAGAAACACTTCTTTATGCTTGTTCCCTGTCATGGGCAGTCACTGGCATAGTACCCATAACTGTCGCATTCAAAACATCGCACTTTTTGTACCGCCCCTGATTTGGTCGTCATAGCTGTCGTTAGATGTTTGTCTGTCGCTGGATGTTTGTCTGTCGTTTGATGGCTTTCAACCTGCATAATAAGTAACTTTAGTTTATCATAAGATAATTCTTTCACTGTAACACTTTCTGTCATAAAATTTATTCCTTCTACTTGATGTACTTTGTTTATGATAGCATTATAGAAAAAATCTCTTTCGCCTTCTTCAGACAACGATTTGACTTTTGGCATGTTATTATAACCTCTTACCATTTCTTCAAATCTGTCTATAAAATTAACTGCCTTTTCTTTCGCTGGATTATACTATATGTTGTATTTTTTTTTATACTAGATGGAGTCAAATTTACCTCGCTTTATTTAATTTCTTTAATTCTGTTCAACAATTCAACTGGATCTTTAATTTTCATAACTCTAGCATGATAGTCTTTATCTATTCTATTTATTGAAATATCACGAACTTTCATTTGCTACAATAGTACTATCTACAACATACAATAAGTCCAGCGAACTTAATTCAGACATAAAATAATCCAAAGTTTTCAAATTTAATTTGAGTCGTTAATTTATAATAGCGTTTTACTGGTCCGTTTTTTCCATTCAGTCCGGTTTTGATAATTTCTATCAACTGTTTAAAAACGTCTAAAATACTATCGTTTTCTTTATTAAGTCTTTTATCAACCTTTACTTGTATTAAACGCGATATTTTCAATTAATTTACCAGTCCTAAGTGTTCGTCCAAGACTGTCGAGTTCCCGAAACCTTGTGCGTTAAATGTATAATTTTTAAAATCATTGTTTACCTTATGTCGTTTTGCTGTCTTTGAATTTATCTGTCCTTTCTGCCTCGTTACCTGTAGTCATCCTCCTTTCCCAGTTCAAATTTTTCCCTCATCGCGTCCAGAGCCTGGCCGCCAAAGACCCGCACGGCGCTTCCCTCCTTCACCATCAAAGCCATCAAATCGTCATCTCTTTTCTGCTTTATTCTTCTTTTCTTTTCTTCGTCTCTCTTGCTCTTTGCCATTTCTGCCTTAACTGAATTGAGCTTATCCATTACCTTGTCCAATTTGTCAGATAGGTCTGCCAATTTTGCTTCAGTCGTTTCATTCGTTCTAATTTCTGTCTCTGTCTTTATTTCTGCCTTTTCAGTCGTATTGTAATGCCCATATGTCTCTTTTCTGTCTTTAGCTCCGTCTTCGTTCTAATTTTCATCTGTTTTTACCGTCGTATACAGATTTTTCCAATACATCATTCAATTTTGCTGTCAAACCTTTGATTTGTTTTTGTCTTTCCTTATCTGTCGCTATTTGACCTCCTGCAGTTACTTTAACTACAGTTTTCATAGAGCCGTCTTCAAAACCGTCACTTTATTTTACTTTCTGTTCTGTCTCGTTATATAGCCCCTCCGTCTTCTCAGTCTCATTGCTATCGTTAATTCTGTCTTTTCTCTCTTTCTTATCAGTCATAGTGTGGCTACCTGTCGTACAATAGGGCATATATAATCTGTCTCCATCTCTGTAACTGTCCTTATCACCAGGTCAAATTCTTCACTCGTTACTAACTTCTCAACTATAAAGGAATAGTAATCCAATATTAATAAAATTCATATAATTTTGCCGAACACAAGCAAAACTAGATAATTTACGTTAGAGTTAATTATATATATATTATGAGCTTAATAGATCGAACATAAGCCGTTCAAGCTCAATATATCTATCAAAATAAAGAGAATCAACCTAGTATGCCGAACACAAGCAATATTAAGTAATTCATATTTATGACAATTAAAGAGAATCAATCTAACACGCCAAACACAAGCAATGTTAAATCAATCAAATTTGCCAGTTATTTATGTATATTTTTATATTTATAATTATACGTATGTGTTATTATTCCCATACACAATATACTGAACACAAGTATTACTATGCATGTGAAAGCAGCAACTATGATCGATCAATATTATTTTTAAAACCATGGATATATTAATTAAAAAATATTTTAATATACGTACGGTCAAGCTTGATAAAACGAAATTTTTAAATTTGAAATAATCATTATTCATTACCTA
The DNA here is from genome assembly GCA_017163975.1 of Anastatus disparis. Classification (NCBI taxonomy): domain Eukaryota; kingdom Metazoa; phylum Arthropoda; class Insecta; order Hymenoptera; family Eupelmidae; genus Anastatus; species Anastatus disparis. Next base: position 117,413 of record JAFFSR010000169.1, read on the forward strand.
CCCTCCTATGGATGACCGCGGAACTTATGATGCAATATTTTGCGTCACTTTTTGTATCAATTTTTACGTCACTTTTTATATCACTTTTCGTGTCGCTTTATCGAGCCAAAAGTGACGCAACTTTTTGCGCAACTAATTGCGCAACTATTCCAAAAATATAATATTAAATAAATTATAAATATTTTTTTTTAATTTTATTTTACATAATTTCAAAAATGTTAAAATACAGAATTAAAAATATTTAGAGCATGATTTAATTGTCCACGTTTAAAGAATTAATTTGGAAAAAATATTTGAAATAAATTGAAAATTCTTCATCTAAATTATTACAGGAGTGTTAATAGTCCAATCAATAGAGCAAAAAAAAGCTATTTTAGACATTAATTAGGAGCTCAATGAAACCTATAGAGAGTTGTTAAGGGCGATAAAAAAACATACCCTATATGAAATTTAACCAAAAAAAAGGTAGGAAATGCTCCAGGAGGCTGCAAAGTTGGCCAAAACAGCTTTTTTAATTCTCTGAAGCAACCTATGCGGTATTCTTATATACATGTATACCATACTCTTATAAGAGTACCGCAACAATATCAAAAAAATTAAAATGCACAAAAAATACACTTATTTTTTATTTGGCATTTTTCTATATCTCCTCTCATTAAGCAGGTATCGGAAAAATAAAAAAGATCCTTTTTTCAACAAAAATCGCTAAATCTCGCCAATTTTGAACCTAGAAAAAAAAACTAAATTATAAATTTCAAGTTAAGTAAAATACCTTTAAAACTAGACGTGTAAAATTTTTCTACCATCATTTTCCGAAAAATGATTTGAATTTAAACACAAGTGAATAAAAAAATTTTTTTTTCTATTTTTAAGACGTAATATTTCTCAGACAAGTACTCAAAATTAAATTGCCAATACACAATTAAAAAGTCCTTACAAATGCGTTTAAAATGAGTGGTCATGGAGTTCTGTACGACCCTTACTTGTTGAGATACAAAATTTTTTAATTAGTACTTTTTTTCTCAAAAGTGGCTCTTTTTTATTGGACCCCACTGTATATATGGCTATAGTTATTGACAAAATTAGAGGTATATTATTTTTTCAGTAAATTGTAAATCGCTGTGTAAAAATTATTTTACATTTTTCTCTCACCTGACCACAGCGCCCGCATGCGGCAAATAGTTTCGACCACCTCTTAAACTCTTCATGAAAGTTCAAATTTTCATATTCCATTAAAAGCAAATTAGAAAATTGAATTGCAATATTTTTTATAACGCTTTAATAAAGACGGTGTTTTTTTTATAAATAAATGAAGTTATGGCTTTATTTATAACTTTTACGAATTTGCTATTTGAATTTTCTTATAACTGAGTTTGAAACAAAGATTTGAAAAAAAAAGAACTCTCTAAGCCCAATAGGAGAAAAAGAACTCTCTAAGCCCAATATTTTCACTATTTTTAAAGCACTGTTTTTATTTTCTAAACACTATTTTTAAAAACACAGTTTTTAAAACACTGTTTTTTTGAGTTTTTTTATTTTTAATCACTTTAGGCAAAATTCAATACTTGAACCGTCGACAGCGAAGTCGCACGGCCGTTTCGTATCGGCAGCAAAACATCCTCGCCCAGTGTGTAGCTGTCAAGAATATTTCTTGATACATTGGGTCTGAGGTGACGTAGGTATTCACCACGACGTTAATATACGGCCGCGGAAGCCACTTCAGTGAGCTCAGCTCACGGCTTCGCCGCCAACAAAAATTTTCTAACACCACCGGGTGTTCGTACAAATAAAAACGCCAGTGGTCCTCCCATAATAGGAGAACCACCAGCGTATTGTTACCGAACCCCGAGAAGTTGAAATTGGTCAATTGCGGGTACATCCGCATCCGTCGGATCATTACTAGATGCGCGTAACCGATCGGTTCCGGCGATACAGTTGCCGGCTCTATCGCGGGGAGAGGATTAGGGTCCTCTCCATCACCCTCGCGAGGCTCTTTATCGTCCGGCAACATCTTGGACACTAAAATCATTGTCTTGATCTTAGTGTCATCCTCCTATCTTAATCGTATACCGATGATCTAATAACATTAAAATTTGACGTGTGAAAGAAAGTTTCTTTCATACGTGCAGTTTTCTGTTAAAAATCAAAACAAAAATACACAGCTGCAATAGACAGTTATAATTCTATAAAACATCTATGTCAGCACTTTTGAACCAATATTGTTACAATGCAGCTGTAGTTGACCCATGGGAAATTAAAATAATACATTTAAAATTCTCGTAAAAATTGCAGATTTAAAATCCGCACGTGAATAAAAGATAAGCCTGCATTTTGGTGTCATCTTCAAGGATATTAGGTATATGTACCAAAAATCATCTTGATATCTTTATTAGATCGGTAGATAATCGATCATGTTGCGATTCTTGATATATTGATCCTAGAAAGCTGATTTTTTTGAACATATACTAATCTGAACATAAGAAATCAAATGGCATCATAAGGAATCATTTATATTAATAATTGATTGATTTTAAAAATTGTAATTACAGTATTAGTCATCATACATGCTACTGAAAGCACACGAACATCCTTATCTTATCTGATGATTCATACACACATTACAAATTTTAAAATTCACGAATTTTGGAAAAATAAAAAATTTTACGATGCTATTCGATTTTTTGCTGTTCAAATAACATATGTACCAAAAATCACCTTGATATCTTTATTAGATCGATAGATAATCGATCATGTATCGATTCTTGATCTATTGATCCTAGAAAGCTGATTTTTTGAAGATATACTAATTTGAACATAAGAAATCAAATGGCATCATAAGAAATCATTTATATTAAAAATTGATTGATTTTAAAAATTGTAATTACAGAATTAGTCATCATACACAGTATTAAAAGCATACGAACATTCTTATCTTATCTGATGATTCATACACAAATTATAAATTTTAAAATTCACGAATTTTGGAAAAATAAAAAATTTCACGATGCCATTCGATTTTTTGCTGTTCAAATAACATATGTACCAAAAATCACCTTGATATCTTTATTAGATCAATAGATAATCAATCATGTATCGATTCTTGATCTATTGATCCTAGAAAGCTGATTTTTTGAACATATACTGATCTGAACATAAGAAATCAAATGACATCATAAGAAATCATTTATATTAAAAATTGATTTATTTTAAAAATTGTAATTACGGTATTAGTTATCATACACAGTAGTACACATATTAGTCACATACACAGTAGTAAAAGCATACGAACATGCTTATCTTATCTGATGATTCATACACAAATTACAAATTTTAAGATTCACGAATTTTGGAAAAATAAAAAATTTTACGATGCTATTCGATTATTTGCTATTCAAATAATATATATACCAAAAATCACCTTGATATCTTTATTAGATCAATAGATAATCGATCATGTATCGATTCTTGATCTATTGATCCTAGAAAGCTGATTTTTAGAATTTATACTAATTTAATACCCTGGTAGAAATTTCCATTATAAACCGGTCATATTTTAACCATTTTTTTCAAAAATGGTTAATAATTGACCAACAATCACTAGAAAACGATCAGTTTATCTGCTAATAACCGACGGTTAATGCTCAAAAATTAGCAAAACAGAGTCAATCACCAAATAATAATTTTATTAAATATATACTTTATTTATTTAAAAAACAATCAAATTGAATAAAAATAATCATTTTAAATCTAATTAATACACCGAGAAAAAGATTTTGTAGTTTCAAAGAAACGTGTGTTTCAATAGTGCCAAACACATGATTTCTTTAAATCAAAAAAATTTTTTTATTTTCAAAAAAATATTTATTTATTTCAAATATATCTAATTTAAAATATTTCAAATAAATAAATATTTTTTTGAAAATAAAAAAATTTTTTTGATTTAAAGAAATCATGTGTTTGGCACTATTGAAACACACGTTTCTTTGAAACTACAAAATCTTTTTCTCAGTGTAGTGTATTTCTTACGGGATTAGAATAATATATTTCTTTCCTGATCAAATATATTTTTACATTGTAAATTATATCTTTATATTGTACACGTAAATAATCTTTCCTTGACCTGGAGGTCATCCTGGCCACCTGGAGATCATCTCCAGGAAGAGAATGATATTTTTGAATTTTCGATTATAATACTAGATGTGCATAATACTGGGTGAGCTAATATTATAATTAAGTATTCAGAAATATGAATCACTTCCTGTAGATGATGTCCAGGTGTCAAAGATGATCTAGGTTGACGTAACATCATCTACGAAGAAGTACAGCTAATAATTAAATTAAATATTCAGAAATTTTAGTCACTTCCTGTAGACGATGTCCAGGTGACTAAAGTGACCTCCAGGTCGGCATAACATCATCTACAGGTGAGTGCAGCTGGTATTATAATTGGAAATTAAGAAATATCAGTCACTTCCTGTAGATGATGTCCAGGTCTTTAAGGTGATCTCTAGGTTGACGTAACATCATCTACGAGATAGTGCAGTTAGTATCGTAATTAAAAATTTAGACAATTTAGTCACTGTAAGTAGGTGACGTCCTGAGGCTAAAGTAGCCTTCAGGTTAACGAAACATAATTTACGAAAAAGTGCAGCTAATATTCAACTAGCATCAGAAAAATTGACCGCTATGACACGTAAAATAAACGCACTTATTTAAATAAATAATAATGCCGAAAATAATAATACCCGAAATATTGGTGCTATCATTAATTATAACAGTAATAGAACGATTTTTTCCGTGTCTATAAAATTTTAGAATTAGTTTTAATGATGAAAACTTTTTTACGTTTTAGGGTTAGGAAACACGCACCAGTCACATGTTCGCAAACGTCTCTCTCTCTTTCTCTTCTAATACATCTATGCGTATTTAGGCGTAAATGCCTCAATATAAATTTAAAAATGAATATTATGTGGCTAAATCAAACGAAATTTAAAAATTTTAAATCATCTATTTATTATATCTTAATTTTAATTATCAAAACTAGCATATGTGTACGGATATATGTCTATATACAAAAATATATATATATATTATTTCACTATCTTTCGATCAGTTTTTGACTATATTCATTGACCAAAAAAAAATGGTTAATAAATGATGAATGACCAGTTTTAAATGGTCTATTTTCTACCAGGGTATAAGAAATACAATTGCATCAAAAAATTGTAATTACGGGTTTGATTATGATTTCTTATATTACCCGTATCATTTACTCTTAAATATTTTATTTTTCATTTCAATTTTGTTTGATCAGAAAATGATTTAAAAGAAGAACCACGTGTAGCTTGCAATTTTCAGAATGCTTACTATTGATATTTTATAGTTTCTTGGTATAATACGTGTGCTTGCAATTTTCAGAATGCTTACTATTGCTATTTTATTGTTTCTTAGTATAACACGTGTTTATCTCATATCATCATCACACGTGTGCTTGCTTATACTATTACTATTTCATTGTTTCTTAGTATAACACGTGTTTATCACATATCATCATCACACGTGTGCTTGCAATTTTCAGAATGCTTGCTATTGCTATTTTATTGTTTCTTGATATAGCACGTGTTCATCATCATACGTGTGCCTACAATTTTTAGAATGCTTACTATTGCAATTTTATAATTTCTTAGTATGACCCGTGTTCACCACATATCATCATCATCACACGTGTGTTTGCAATTTTCAGAATGCTTACTATTGCTATTTTATTGTTTCTTGTTATAAGATGTGTTCATCACATATCATCATCACACGTGTGCTTGCAATTTTCAGAATGCTCACTATTGGTATCTCACTGTTTCTTGGTATATAAAATTGTATTATCTCTTCATTTGTGCCACAGCTGCCCCTTATTTCTTTTATTCTGACAGTTGTAAAATGCGCTCAAAACAGTGCTTACTCCATAGTTGTACTTAAGGGGATGTGAAATGGACACTACACCTGTACTGGTAAATATTGACTATCTTTTCATTTTATTGCAAAATTTTCAATAAAAAAATGCGTTAGCTTGTAGTATGTACCATAAAGATTATTCAGTTAAATTTTCAAATAAATTCATTCATTAGTTTTTAAGATATTTGGATTCCTGTACAAAATCGAAAAATTTTAATAAATAATTTTGGAACTCCATTACTAATAAATTAATTTATTTGAAAATTTAACTAAATAATCATCATGGTCCATACTACAAGCTAATGCATTTCTTTTCTGGAAATTTAGCAATGAAAAGGAAGTTAATATCTGTAAGTACAGGTGTAGTGTCCGTTTTACATCTCCTTAAAGGCTTAATGGATAATCATGGAAAACGTATCTAGATTTCACGCTTTTAGTGTGCTCAATTGTGTGCTACGTTTCGCTATTGCACATGAACCGATGATACGCACAATTTGTCAAAATATACAGCGTGGTAATTTAAGAAATTTACCGACAGAAGCGTTATTAAGTAGATAACATTTTATTTTATTACATTGTACCGTACGAATAATAAATTATTTACAATGACGAGGATTATTTTCCAATAGATTTATACTTGATATGGTTGACAGTGTCATACGACAAAGAAATCTTTCAGATCCAGATTCGAACGAGGTGTTGCAACAAAATGGTAATTAATTAATTTAAATGATTTAATCATAATTGAATATATATCTATATCTACACATATTTAATAAATTAATCATTTTAGCACTAAGATGGGTGGCAGACGATATTGAAGGTGACAAGTATATCGCTGGTTGTGAATACGTGTTTAGTGAGTGAGAGAGATTTTTAAAATCTAGAAGTTTTTTACAGAAGAATATTTTTTAACTTTTTATAATTTATTTCTCTTGTATTTCTAGAACCTACAAGTACAAGTGTTGTGGAAGAAGAAGATGATGATAACCCCGTCATTCCATCGTCTTCCAATGATGTTGAAATGGAGCGTAAGTATGATCGATATATATTATTACTTCTATGTTTTTGAGTAATATATATAGATATATATTAAGATTAAAAGAAAAAATATAGTTGATCTGTTACAGAGCGGTGAAGGTGCGGAGCCACAAGAAAGACCATTATTCTTAATTGAAAACCAAACTTCCCGATTTTACCAAAGGTTTAATGCAGAAGGTGCAGAGATTTCGGGAAGAATATCATCACCACCAGCAGGAGCAAACATTTTTGAGTGGTTAAATGGGTCTTTAGATGATCTGCGTAATCAATTAGTGAATGGACGTAGTCCTTCCGATTTTATAGGTGTAATGATACTATCTGATCATTTTGTTCATGGGCCATTATGGCTATCTTTCAGACCTATTAGAAATTTCACTACTCAAGATTTGTGGGAAATGATATTTAGTGTCGCATAGAGTTCTCAAGACTTTGACATGAATGAAAACTTTGTGATCAAGTGTGTTATAGTGCCAGATATGAGGGGAAACGGACGTGTTCGATCAAGTGAGGATCATGTGTACAAAAAATCCATTTTAACTATACGCAACGACGATAATCTTTGCTTTCCGAGATCATTAGTTACGGCACTCGCCTATGCTGTAAGAGGACAAATTCGCTCTGGTACACTACACGATTACTGGAATAGTATTAGATAACACAATAGTAGGGAGCAAAAAAGAGCAGCTCTTGATCTCATTGATCAAGCAGAGGTTACTATACCATCCACAGGGTGTGGTTTACAAGAAATTCATCAGCACAGCTATTGTGGTTTACTCTTTCCAGAATTTTGGGCATGGGGATATACCTCTTTATGATGGTACAAAAGTTGTAATTGATGCATAGCAAAACGTATCTTATACACTACGTATAATGTATTATGAAAACCAAGGACATTATCAACCTATTCTAAACTTGACTGGTGCAGCCGGTAGTAGAGGGTATTGTAATAAAAGTTACAAGTTCGCTATGGATCATAGATGTTCTAATAGATGTTTTAAGTGCATGCAATCACCAGTTTGTGACAACAGTGCGGATATAAAAAAGTGCTTAAATTGCTTTAGAGAGTTTTTTGGTAATACATGTTTCGAGAACCATTTGAAATCAGGATCGTTCAAAAGAAACTTAAGTGTTTGTAAAGCGGTCGAAATTTGTCAAATTTGTTGTAAAACTATCCGTGTAGAAAACCGCGGTGAAAAACATGAATGTGGAGTTGTATTTTGTGACATTTGTAATAAACGGCTACTGATCAACCACTTTTGCAATATTTAGCCTATAGAACAGGGTAAGAAAAGATAATATATTTATTTTATGATTTTGAAACACAACAAACTCTTTCTGTGTTAGGTGATGAAAATAAAAAATACATGTACCTAACCTGTGTGTTGTACAACAAGTTTGTAGTTTTTGTCTAGAGGATACTAATATATCAAATATATGTGAAGAGTGTGCTATTCGTGAATTTGTATTTCAAAAAGATCCAGTAAAACCGTTTGTCGGGTTAGCTCTATCACGACGTGAAAAGTTTAAAAAAGTTATTTGTATAGCACACAATTCGCAAGGGTTTGATTGTCAATTTGTACTCAAGTATATCGTAGGAAACCAGTGTTCACGGGAGAAACCAACGGTGATTTTAAACGGTTCCAAAATAATTCTGATGCAAATTTCAAGCGTTAAATTTATCGATAGTCTAAATTATTTTCATATGCCACTATATGATTTACCGAAAGCTTACAGGTTGTCAGATATAGAAAAAGGAACTTTTCCACATTTATATAACACAGAAGAAAACCAATTATATATCGGTCCTTTACCGAGCCTAGATATGTACGGTGTCGATGATATGAACAGTAAAGAAAGAGAAAAATTTATAGAATGGTATATTCAACAATTAGATACAGGATGCATATTTAATTTCCAAGAAGAGATTGTAAAATATTGTAAACAAGATGTTAAAATACTGAGAGAGGCCTGTTTAGAATTTCGAAAAAATTTCATGAAGTTTAATGTAGATCCATTCGAAGAGTGCACAAGCATAGCTTCATCGTGTATGCGTGTTTACAGAAAAAAGTTTTTAAAAAAAATCAAACAGGTGTTATGCCTGTGAGAGGGTACAGAATGGCTGATAACACAGGCCCACAAAAAAAACAAAAGTGTCTGTGCAATTGACCAGACCTATATATTCTTATGTATTTTTCGACGCTGAATCTGAATTCGCAATAAAAAAGTAAGGTCCAGCTACTTTTTTATGGGGTTTTTCTCGAAAAACCTCATTTTTTACGGTTTTTTCATAGTTTTTTTTAAATAAAAAAAAATAAAGAAAAATTTTATTTTTTTGACTTCAGAATCGAATTCTACGGGAAAAAATACATCGAAAACCATGTTTTCAATTTTTTTTTTACAGAAATTTCAACCCACCATACGGCGTTGAAAAGGCAGAAAATCGCGAAAAGTGAAAATTTGCTTCAAATTTGATTAAAATGACATTAAAATCAAGTTTTACGGTTTTAAACCGATTTATAAACATTGAAAATACTTTACTGGGGATTTTTGAGGTCGCTGATCACGAATTTTAAGTCATTTTTTTTCAAAAAACAACTCCTATTCGGCGTAAGTGGACAATAAACGTGATAAATTGATATTTTTTTCAAAAAATCGATGTTTTAGATACTGTTCTGGAGGTTTTCCACTACATAAATGACAAAACTAGAACCTTTTTCAACTCTTGATTATAAAATAAGACTTAGAACTTATGTATAGCGATATTCATGAACTCCATTATAATATTTTTAGCTTCTTTTAAGAAGTGCCTTAGAGTTTTAATGGATTAATCAATTGAGTTTGTAGAATTTTCGCTAATACTTCGCAACTTCGATAGTGAGATGTTGGATACTAGATATTGGCGATATCTATTTTCATTTTTGTCTTCCAAAAAAATATTTTAAATAAAGTTTTAAAGTGTTTTACGCTTACGCACACGTTTCTCGTCAAATGACCGGCGTAAAGGATTTCTGACACGCTTTTGACCTCTTTTTGAAGATGTTTCTCTCTTCATCATCCAGCAGTAATCTGCCAACATATTTATACCCCATCGTCCTTGAAATCTGCGTTCAAATTCCTTCAAGTCTTGGTGAAACCTTTCTCCTTGCTCTTTACTAAAGTCTCCTTTGTTCTCAGGAAATTGATCAATATGTGAATCAAGGAAATGAAGTTTCAAGTTCATTAGGCAGCCCAGTTTTTCAAAGTTGCGTACCATTTTTTTTACAATAGTTTTGTAATTTACGTCTTTAGTGCTACCCAAAAATTTTGTTGACACATCTTTAAAACTAGACCATGCTGCTTTCTCATCATCTTTCATAGTTCTTTCAAAGTTTTCATCTCTAAATAGAGTACGAATCGCAGGTCCATCAAAAATACCTGTGCTTAGTTTACCATCTGTTTGGCAGTATCAGGATGAAGCTCTCTTGCAGTCACGCACGACAAATGTTGTAATTGCAGCTTTCACAACAGCACAAGCCCGGCTTAAACTTTTTGATTATTTGAATAAACTAGGATCTCGTGCACTGTACTGCGACACAGACTCCGTTTTCTATATCAGTAAGAACGACAAACACGATATGCCGATCGCTACACTGCTTGGTGAACTTACTGATGAATTAGTGGAAAGGTGTGGTGCACTATCATCTGCCTCTGGTGGACCGAAATTTTACGCGTACAAGTGTAAACTTCCAGATAGTTCTGAACAAACAGTATGTTAAATTAAAGATATAAGACTAAATCATTCAAATAGTTAAAAAATTAATTTTGAAAGTATATGCGAGTTAATATCGGGTAACACTGACGAAATTATTATATCTTCACCGGCAATAAGAAGGACAAGTACAAGCTAGCTGTTCTGTAGCACTCACAAGCGGCGTATGTTAATATTATAACAGTGGGAGGACGAGCTCTTCTTCAACGCTCTCGCGGATGCGCGAACGGACGCGTGGGGGGGCTCACCGCAATCACAAGATTGTCGTAGACTCCAGAAAAACTTTAGCTTTGTCAGCAGACAGCTCTGGTAATATGGAGAAAAAAGTGTGAGATTTGATCCCAACTCACCAAGTATTTGTATATTACACGTGTGGAATTACGCAAGTCGTGCTGCACGGCGTGGCGAGTGGGAACAAGTGGCACGAGATCGGGTACAGTTTGGATAGAGGATCGAGAGAATTGGTAAAATTATTGAAGCTGTGTTGGTGAAAAAGTACATGGATTTTACAAAGTCATAAACTATAACTATCAGTGTATTTTGTTGGAACGTTTAGTGTGCTAAAAAGTTTCAGTGAAGAATAGTAGTTGTTATAGTAGTAAGTCATGGATATTAGATGGAAACACCCGTAGACATCTATGCTTTACGGACCTACCGGTCGTGGCAAAACAGTGTTTGTAAAAAAATTTCTAAAATACATCGATCGTATGAGTGACACACGCTTCGATCGCGTGATCGTTTACTGTGCTGAATGGCAGGCAGGTTATAAAGAGCTTGGGAGACATATAGAATTTCGCGAGGGGCTTCCTCAAAGTACGGACTACGCTGGTGACTCACGCCCAAAGTTATTAGTATTGGATGATCTGATGCGTGAATCATCCTTAAGTAACGCCATTGACAACTTATTCACAAAGGGGAGTCATCACAATAACTTAAGCGTCATATTTATTACACAGAATATATTTCATCAAGGAAAAGGCCAACGAGACATTCCGCTCAACGCGCAATACATGGTCGTGTTTAGAAATTTACGCGATCGTACACAAATACAACATCTTTCGCACCAGCTCTGTCCTAAAGATCCACGATTCTTACAAGAGGCGTACTAGGACGCCACCTCGCGGCCATTGGGATACCTTTTTCTAGATTTAAAACAAAACACTCTAGATAATTGTCGTTTTCGCGCTTGCATCTTCCCCGATGACGAAGATCAGTACGTTTACGTACCTCGAAAGCAGTTTAAAGGCGTTGATTCAAGTAATCACCTTCCAGTCGTATCTTTGTGATGGAGCGGAAAACTAGAAGTCCAGGCAAAAGCATACAGATATAATTAGAGCGCTTTACCATTTTAACAGGGAGCAACGCGCTGCCATGCTCCGTAAGGCCAACCCCAAATCGGTCAGATACATTTGTGAGTGTGCTCTCAACGTGCTGCGCGGTAACGTTTCTCTCAACAGAACGCACAAAACTCAATTACGTAAACACGCAGGCATTCTTAGACGATTGGAAAGTCCTCGAAAGACTCTAGCTACGAAAAAGAAAATTATCGTACAGCGCGGCGAATCCTTGCCAATATTGTTGGCATCGCTCATTGGTACAGTATTGTCAAGTCTTATATCAAAATAAAAAAAAAATGTAATACACCAAAAAAATTATTTTGTTACCACAAGAGAGTGTGGAACGCTTACAACAAAAACTTTTTACCAATGCTGGGTTAAAGTCGGTGCAAACACCAGGAACTGCTGTTAGCAGGCTGGATGCCGAGATGAGCGATATCTTGAATTCTATGGATGATATGAGCGAGCGGGATAAATGGCAACGATATTCTCAAGTATTACAACGTTATCTACATTTTAAAGATATTAGTAACAAGAAGACAGAAACTACAAAGAAAGACGATGATATGCAAGATGCTGATATTATCAACGATGATAATAATAATGATGCTGAGGCAGAGTCAAAACGAGTCGTCAAAGAATTAGAAGATCGTGTGGATGCACGAATTGTGGGAAGTGTACCTTTAAGATACCGGTCCAATGTAGCGGGTTTTTTACAACATTTACGTGGCACTGGCATCGTCACTTGGGATGGTAATGGTGCAACATGTATAGATGGCATTCCTATCCGTGGCGCAAATATTATCGACTTAGTTAACGACGCTATGAGGTAAAGACAACACGTGAATCCGGCAGGTGCTCGTCAGTTTGCTCTGGTACTTCGACGTGTCGTGACACCTCGGCTTTTTATTGGGAACGATCGTACCTTACAGATAATCGATGAGGCTTCTCCTTTCGCTTCTCCAGAGTCAGGTAATAGCAAATCAAAATCCGGAGGTAGAAACAAACTCAGCGAGGAAGAACAAGGGCGTAGAAAGAGAAACAGAAGAAAGAAAGTCGATAGATCACCGAAATCAGGGGAAATATGAAGTCGCCTGGGCACGAAATTCTGAAAGTAGAGAGAGACGATGAAGAGGAAAAGTCCGTTCTAGATTCTATAATTGATTTAATGCCTTTTGAGGTGCATGTATCAGGATACAAATTTTGTGGACCCGGAACAAAACTGTACAAATAATATCTATTTAAAAAAAGTTTAAACTAAAATATGTAGGATATCAAATGAAAAAATTATTTATAAGAACATAAAAATTAATATCTTGTTAAATATTGTTATTAATTAAATTTTAAAATATGGTTTTAAATTTGATTTTTCTTTTTAATTAAAAAGTATACAATATAAATTTTTAAGGAATAGGTGGATAAGGTTAAAAAATCAAAAATTAACAAATTAAATACGTTTAAATTTTTTATTCTATACCTTCGTATATATGAGTAGCCGTCGGTGGGTTACTCGATTTTCTATTATATAATAACGAGCGCTGAGGCTCTTGATTTATAATCGTATCAAACTCTTCTTTCGAGATCACATCCAAAAATTCTTTCCCTCCGTATGGATATTTGGTCAGCTCTCCGTCGCACTCGTATGTGACACGAACCTTTGCCGAATTTCGAGCAGCTTTATAGCGCCATATATAATTTATTGCATTTTTTCTCAGTGCTGTATGCATCAGAGCAAGGGTATGGATTTGGGCACTGAAAAAAAAATTATAATTATAAATATATTGAATTAAAAAGTAATAACTTTCAATAAAATTTTTCAAATAATTTAAAAGAATTTAAAAAATAGAAAAAATGTATATATGAATTTACACATTTTTTAATTACTAATGATTTAAAAATTTATTTAAAAAATGAAGCTTTTTTACAATTTAAAAAAAATAGGTAGAAAAATATTTAAAAAAAATAATAATATTGATACTTACTATCCTATTATTTTTGCCTGCAAGTATGAAATGTCCAGCGGCATACACTGCACGGTTTTTTTTTGTGATTTCTAGATGTTGAAGATCTGTATCCTCCTGAGGCCTCGCTACTGGGATTAGGCTATTGAAGAATTCTTTCCCCGTCAGACTGAACGATTGAGTTGTTATTACAAGCGCGTTTGCGTGTACAATTTCTTGGGCCCAATAATAAATTATACGCTTATCCTCAATACACCGTCGTTGCGCGACTCTGTTTGCCAGGAAATCAAGTTCTTCCTTGCACTGGTTTATAATGATTCCCAAATCTGACAATTTTTTTAATTTCTCCATAGGCTTGAGAAATGTTGTTTCCCGCACTTTCGCGAAGTTTCTTACTCTTTCGTCGATTACAGCTGTTTTTGTTTTTTTTTCCCCACTTTTTCTTCATATATATAGTACCGGGTAATAATTCTGAGCAGGTTATTAAATTTTTGCTCCGACTTTGAAAAAGGGTATCTTCTTCAATTTTGATCCTAGAAAACATTTAAAAAAAGCATTTTAAAGTATTCTTAAAATGCTTTCTTTTTAGCTTACTTACATTTTTTTAACGATATTTAAAAAAAAAATAATCGCTTTGGCAATTTTGAAATTTTTTTTATTGTTGCATTTTTCTTCAATCAGCTGTCGTTTTTTAAATAATTGAGCTAGAAAAAATTTGAAAAAAGATTTGGAAAGGGCTCTAAAAATGCTATTTGCAGCTATTTTTACAAAAATTTTTTAATTATTTTTTGTCAAGTTTTAAGCATATAAAGTTATCGATCTAATACTTTTGCAGTTGTAAAAAACACTTCAATAGCAAGTAGAAAATAATCGCTGGTGCAAAACTTTTGATTTCTACGATATAATTTTTGCAAAATAAATCTTTTTGTTGTTTCATACTTTATTATGTTTTATTATTAATAATGAATAGTTATAATTTCCTACTAAAATTAAATCACTACTTCATCAGCGATTATTTTCTACTTGCTATTCAAGTGTTTTTTACAACTGCAAAGGTATTAGATCAATAACTTTATATGCTTAAAACTTGACAAATAATAATTAAAAAATTTTTGTAAAAATAGTAGCAAATAGCATTTTCAGAGCCTTTTCCAAATCTTTTTTCAAATTTTTTCTAGCTTAATTATTTAAAAAACTCAGCTGATTGAAGAAAAATGAAAAAATGAAAAAAATTTCAAAATTGCCATAGCGATTATTTTTTTTTTAAATATCGTTAAAAAAATGTAAGTAAGCTAAAAAGAAAGCATTTAAAGAATACTTTAAAATGCTTTTTTTTAATTTTTTCTAGGATCAAAATTAAAGAAGATACCCTTTTTAAAAGTCAGAGCGAAAATTTGATAACCTGCTCAGAATTATTGCCTGATACTGTAACTATAACTTCCTCCGCGTCGTTGAGGTTATTAATGTTTTGTGTGTCGTTATTAACACTATTATCCGCAATATCTATAACATCTTCTATATTTTCTTCATTTATAACTATAACTTCCTCTGCGTCGTTGAGATTATTAATGTTTTGTGTGTCGTTATTAACACTATTATCCACGATATCTATAACATCTTCTATATTCTCTATTTCCTGCATTTCCGAACTTCTTTCAATAATTGCATCATACCACATAATTCGATTGCTTTGTTCTTCACTATTAACATTTTTTGGTCACAATCAGTGTCACACAAGTCACTTGTTATAAAAGCAACAATGTTCTGAACGCGTTCTTCTTTCGTTGTCTCTTCTTCTACACCAACACTTTGAGAAACAACACTATTCGTCAATTCATTAATCAAGTCCATAGTAATATCTTCTTCTACATTTCCTGGAAGAAGAAAAATATCCAGCCATTCTATATCGTCGCTTTTTTTCTTCGTTATTTAAATTTTGGTATACACCACTTATCGATTCAGCAATATTCGTTAATATTGCTTTTTCCACTGCCTCTTCAACAATGGCATTTAACCACGGCATTTCGTTTGATACTTGGTTATTCTTTTCCATTTTTTGTTTTAAAAAAAAATATTTTTTGTTCAAATTGAAAAAAAAGCTAAGAAAAAGTATATCTTTCTCAATAAGTTTCCAAAATCAAACTAAAAAACTTTGAATATCGATCTTGCAAAGAAAACTCAGTGTTGGGTATTTTTTTCATAAAATTATCTATGATTATAAAGATAGAAGAAGAAGAAGAAGAAATTAGGGAAAACATATGCTCTGTTAGATATTTAAGGGAAGCGATAAGTATGTACATCTTGTAAGTATCCGAAACATTTCTAACACCTGGTATGTTGATATTGCGTATTACCAGATATTCTTTCTCTCATATATATATATATATATATATATATATATATATTAGACAGGTCGTTATTTCCCAAAGCTTACCGATCATCGCTCCCAATCCTTAGATCGATGTGTTTATACTAAAAATTGAAAAAGCAGCTGGAATACCTTGTTGGAATAGGGATTTAATCTTGCCGAATCGCAAAAAACCGTATTTTTTATTGTTTTTTCTTATTTTTCTTGTTTCTACATACAGCTATGTAAGTAAGTTAAAATAATATCTTATGAGGTGATTTTAGAGCCGAGAAAAATTTTTTTTCCGAATTGTTGCTCTTGAAATATTAAAAAATTTTACTTAAACGGGTTTATTTTTGTGTATTTTGAGGTTAAAAGCACTTTATAATTTTTTTTCATTCAAACAACCAACATAACTTTAAAGTAGGCTTAAAGATCTTCAATTTCCTTTTTTATAAAAGTTTCTAGGTGCTTCTGATACTGAGATATGGCCATTTGAATTTGATAGGAAATTCGTAGAATGAAATCTGTAAACATCGTGAGCATGCAATTGACTATCAACTCCCTCCGATCACAAATTCAGTTTCAAAGCTTATAGAAACGATCTAAGTAAAGCAAAATGAAGGTCTTAATTTAAACAAAAAAGTGGCGCTAGGTGTCTTTCGCACAGTCAGAGTTATCCCTACTGAAAAAAATCTTGTGGTAACCACATGACATACCATATGGTTTTCACATGGTTACCACATGATTACCACATGTTTACCACATGGTTACCACATATCATTTTGACGGGATGATCATGTGGTAACCATGTAGTAACCACGTGGTGATCATGTGAAAACCATGTGAGTAAGAAAAAAATAGTTTAAAAAAATATGCAAAATTTATTATTTTATGTAATAAATACTCACCTGCTGTCAAATCAGCAAACTAAAGAAAATTTTTATGAAAATAATCAATAATATTTATATTTTCATAAAAATTTTCTTTAGTTTGCTGATTTCGACAGCAGGTGAGTATTTATTACGTGAAATAATAAATTTTGCATATTTTTTTAACTATTTTTTTCTTACTCACGTGGTTTTCACATTGTCACCACATGGTTACCACATGGTTACCACATGGTTACCACATGATCACCCCGTCAAAATGATATGTGGTAACCATGTGGTAAACATGTGGTAATCATGTGGTAACCATGTGAAAACCATATAGTATGTCATGTGGTTACCACAAGATTTTTTTCAGTAGGGATGAAATTAGTAAATACCCATATAGAAATAATTTTCGTAAATATCTGTAAATATCTGTAAATATCTCTAAATAACTGTAAATAATTAATAAAAAGTATTGAGACTGAAACATTAATAAAAGTTATTTACACTTATTTATTATTATTTACAATTATTTATAGTTATTTAGTTATTTACGATTACTAACTGATTTTAAAAGTCATTTACTATTATTTACAAACACTTACAGTTACTTACTCTTAATTACTATTATTTACTATTATTTACGATTTTCAAAATTTTTAGGTAAGTAAATAGTTTATTGTTATTTATAATTATTTACGATGATTTACAATTATTTATAGTTATTTACTTTCGTTGATGATTTTTTCCGAAGGTGTACCTAAAATGACAACGTCGCATATTTAGTCTATGGCGTAAGCGAACTATGAATTATACATCGAGTTTCAAATCATCAATCTTTTTAAAATAATTAACTACATTAAGGCGACTACGGAAGTTCGGTTCGATTTCATTTTGTAGTTTACAAATTACTCTTTCAGTTTCTAGAATTTTTTGAATTTTTTAATTTTCCACCATTTATTATAATCCGTAGAATAGTGGAAAATTAAAAAATCTGAAAAATTTTACATATTGAAAGAGTAATTTGTAAACTCAAAAATAAAACCTAACCTAAAATCCGAAGTCGCCTTAATTTCAATACAATTTAAATTTATAATTGTAATACATAAACTATGTTTTAATACAACTTGTTATTTATTAAATATATAAATATGCATATATCTGAAAGAAACATGATCTACAAATTTGATGCTTTAATAAACTTCTAATTTTTCTATTATGAATTATTATACTAATTTTAATAAAGTTAGTATGACATAATGAGTGCCTCCTAAATATAATAGTTGACAGAACCATTGCTTTCAACATTTACATAATTTTATTCAATTATTTTTAATAAAATTTTACATAAATTAATGATTCATGAAATTATTATTATAATTAATCAATTATGAATCAGAGTTATGTATACGGGCTCCATTAATAGCTATTTTAACAGCAGCATCAAACCCCAGATCAACTTCAGTATCTGCAACTTATCGAGGTGTTGATAAACTGTAGAACAAGGAAACTGTAACTTCTTCGCTTGCAAACAGTTGAAGCAAGACATGCATCTCATTTCTTTCTATACGAATAGTTATTAATTAACTACTCAGTAAATAAATGGACTCATTCCAGTATGCTTAAATTTCTTGACAAGTGTTTATTGTTATTCCAGTATTCCAATATTTACATCTCCTCGATATAACCAATACAGCATCCATGGTTCTGTTTATGGGAGATAAAGGAATTTTACTCTATTTTACTCTATTGGTAGCTTGCACCTGCTATCTAATCTTAGTGGCTTCAACATTATTTATGATTCCAAAACATAATTTATTTTTGAATATTAATTTTTTAATTATTACAAATATTATACTTTTAGACATGATTTAATTAAAAAAAAGACATGATCCACTAGTCATATGCTTTATAACATTTGAGAATGTTTGATTAAATTTGTAATATTTGTAAATAATAATTGTATTAGATGACATAATGTTTGTTTTCTATGAATACTTGTTTACGTGATCAAGGCTTTTTATGATTTCATAATTTTATTAACCCATCGTCTCCAATCAAATTTGAAATTAATTTCTTACTTTTTGAACTTTTATTTTTATTTATTTATTGTGAATCCATAAAAGCTATTGGTATGAAATTACATACTTACAATTATAAATTAGTCGAGGAATTGATGAACTATGAAACAAGGAAATTGCAGCTTCTTCGCTTACAAACACTTGAAGCAAGACATGCACCTCATTTCTACAGGAATGCTTATTAATTAACTACTGAGTTAATGAATGGACTCGTTCCAGTATGCTTCTGTTTAAATATCCTATCCTGCATCCGGAAGGACATAAATTTTTACTGGATACAAATTTGACTGAACAAAGAAGAAATTTAAACTTTAAATTTCCTTATGAGTGTTTGTTATTTAAAAATTTAACATTTCTTTAATTCAACCAATAGTGCAAACTTAAAATGTATTGAAAAATATTTTTTCAAGATTATATATTTTAGGCACTTCATTTATATTTGATATAGCTATAAATACTTTGAAAACTTTATAATAACAAAATTTTTAAATTATTTTTTGAGATATATAATTATATAAAAATGTTAACTTGGAACTACGTTTTAATGATTATAAATAACTTTGAAATTAAAAAATAAAGCGAAATTTCTTATATCATATCTTTATTCAGAACACTAAATAATAATACATAAAACTTTTATAATTTTGAATCTTATGAACTACTTTTATGAAATCACAACAGGTGTCTTTTGTGCGCTGCTTGCGCATGTGCAGTGTGCAAACGAACTTTAAACGAAACTTTTAATTTTAAATTTTTACATATCTTATGAGAACCAATTAATAACATTAGAACTTTTATAATTTTAAATCTTATGAACTACTTTTATGAGATCGCAACAGGTGTATTTTGTGCGCATGTGCAGTGTGCAAACTAAGCTTGAAAAAAATTCAAAATAAAAATTTAATAGATTTTTTAATCATTTCTAAAATAAAGTCATCAAAAATCAATAATCAATAAATCCACCTTCATTATCTATCACTTTCTGCAATCTTCGTGGGACAGAATCGCATAAATTATGAAAATATTTTGGATTATCAAATAAGACAGTCCATGCTTCTTGAACGAGTTCCACGAGCTGCTCACGATTTCGTGCCATTCCAGGTCTCCATCCTTTCAACATATATGACCAGACATTCTCGATGATGTTGAGATCTGGTGAACGTGGTGGCCAGTCAAATCTTTGAAGCTGGGGATGCGCCGCGTACCAATCACGCACTATATGTGCGGTATGTATAGGACTATCATCCTTCACTATATCAATTGGCACCTCATCGTCTGCGTATCGTTTTCGTAGACTTGGCAGAAGCTCATTTTCAAGAATATTTACTAATGGTTGAGCATTGAGTCTTCTATAAATACGAAAAATACGACCGATACCATCACCGTTCACCCACGCTCCGGAAAATGATCTAAGACAACGAAAGTAAATAACTATAAATAATTGTAAATCATCGTAAATAATTATAAATAACAATAAACTATTTACTTACCTAAAAATTTTGAAAATTGTAAATAAAATTAAATAATAGTAATTAAGAGTAAGTAACTGTAAGTGTTTGAAATAACTTTTAAAATCAGTTAGTAATCGTAAATAACTAAATAACTATAAATAATTGTAAATAATAATAAATAAGTGTAAATAACTTTTATTAATGTTTCAGTCTCAATACTTTTTATTAATTATTTACAGTTATTTAGAGATATTTACAGATATTTACAGATATTTACGAAAATTATTTCTATATGAGTATTTAGTAATTTCATAACTCTGACTGTGCGAAAGACACCTAGTGTCACTTTTTCGTTTAAATTAAGACCTTCATTTTGCTTTACTTAGATCGTTTCTATATGCTTTGAAACTGAATTTGTGATCACAGGGAGTTGATAGTCAATTGCATGCTCACGATGTTTACAGATTTTATTCTACGAATTTCCTATCAAATTCAAATGGCCATATCTCAGTATCAGAAGCACCTAGAAACTTTTATAAAAAAGGAAATTGAAGATCTTTAAGCCTACTTTAAAGTTATGTTGGTTGTTTAAATGAAAAAAAATTATAAAGTGCTTTTAACCTCAAAATGCACAAAAATAAACCCGTTTGAGTAAAATTTTTTAATATTTCAAGAGCAACAATTCGGAAAAAAAATGTTTCTCGGCTCTAAAATCACCTCATAAGATATTATTTTAACTTACTCACTTTATAGCTGTATGTAGAAACAAGAAAAATAAGGAAAAACAATAAAAAATACGGTTTTTTGCGATTCGGCAAAATTAAATCCCTATTCCAACAAGGTATTCCAGCTGCTTTTTCAATTTTTAGTATAAGCACATCGATCTAAGGGTTGGGAGCGATGATCGGTAAGCTTTGGGAAATAACGACCTGTCTAATATATATATATATATATATATATATATATATATATATATATATATATATATATATATATCCCTATATCATATGATTATATTAAAAAAAACCTCCTCTTCTACCCCTCATTATTCCTCCCCCTCTTTTGTATGCTTAAAACATCACAATTTACCCCTCAAAATAACGTAAAAATCTGTCTAGAAATGACCTTTAGAAAAAAAAAAAAAAAAAAGACACCCCTCTACTACGCAAGTCACCTCTCTACTACCCAAGTCACTCCTCTTGCTACCTCGTACGTCACTCACCCCTCCCCCTCAGATAATTTAGCTAAGTTTACCTTATTTTACCAATGTAGTTGTTACTCATTCTCTATATTACTACTATCACCCTTCCCACTACTACCCCATCACTACTACTCCTCATTTTTTTTTCTCCTCCTCAAAAAATCAAAAGTCACCCCACAAAATAAACTCAAAATAATTTACTTCAACGAATCGTTTAAATGTGTATATTTGTATTGAATTTTAAATATTTTCGATCCATCACATAACATTTGGGTGGTTTATATTTGTAAAAAAATTATTTATAATTATATTTTTGGTTCATAAAACTATAAATCAATTATAAGATTTCATGTTAAATTTTCAATTATTAAATAAATATTAATATTAAAAATGATAGTTTAAATTTTTATATATTAAAATAATAATTTTTATTATATATATACATATATTATTTCAAATAATCGTGAGTGGAATTTTTAATATGAATAATTTTTTTAAATAAATTTTTAAAATATTATTCAATAATAATAAAGTAAGATACGAATATTTATTTAGCAATATTAACATTTTTTATCGTTTATCGCATAAGAAAAAATTTAAAAGTTTAAATATAAAATTATTTTAATAATATTTAGAGTTCAGTGGAGTAGTGGCTAAGGCGCGTGACTCGTATTCCCGTTGGCGCGGGATCGATTCCCCGTCTGGTCGCTTTTTCGCTGTCTCTGCCGTGGGCTGACACCACGTTAAATAATACGTCAACTGTATTGTCTTAAATTGTTTACGTAAATTGCTATTGGGCAGAAAATGCCCGTTTATTATTAAAAAAAAAAAAAAAAAAAAAAAAAAAATATTGATATGCAAATTATTTTTTCAGCGCTAGAAATATTGCAAAGAAATTGGGAGACGGACAGCGACGAGGATTTATTCGGACGTGTAAATAACGAAAATCATCTTATCGGAAATCATGATATGCCAGGTACATCTGGAAACAGTGCCCGGCAACGATTGTTCGTTACACCTTTACCTTCTTCGTCTTAACATACTTCCGATTTAGGTGTTTCTTCACAAGTTATGGATCGCGATGCTGAAATGTTTGTTAATGAAGAAGAAGAATAAGAAGAAGAACAAGGAGGAGGAGCAGGAAGGAATGGAATCAGGCAAGAACAGCAGCCGCCAGAAATAATCGTTGATAGCGATGCCGAAACGGTCTTCAATGAAGAAGAAGAAGAGGAACAACAAGAAGAAAGAGTTGAAAATAGCCGAAGTCACATGCAGTTTCAACAGGACTTGGGAGAAAATTTTGAATCCGAGTCCGTTTTTGATTCTAAAGACGAAGAAGAAGTTAATGAAGAAATAATAAGACCGATCGGGCGACTAGCACGTACTATGATTGTAAATTATCCAGAGCCATTGAGTGCTACCTTAAGAGCCTTGAACCATAATGAGCCTATATATGGTAGTGGTAGCAACGATGTACTTAATAAGATAGAAAGCGGGGCAGCAAATCCAGCAGGACCCTTTGGTAACAGGCAAGAACGGAGTATTCTGTTACACGGTTTTTATGCTCAAAGAGTACCGGAAAGAGAGAGATCGTTGATCATCGAACGTGACAAATCTAAATTCAAGATCTCTGGAGATTTATGCCCAAAGAATTAGACCAGTTCGACGCGCGCAAGAATTACGATAGTTTCATACCATGGCTGAAGATATGGAATCAGCATTGTATACAAATTCGACTACAGATTTAGCCGATCTACTCAATAGTGTACACGATAGTTTAAATAGTCCTCCAGAAGAATGAAAATTTTAAAAATTATTATTATTTTTTGTTTTTTAATTTTAAACGTTGCAAACATAAGTAAATAAATAATTTTAATAACAATAGTAATAATAATATTAGTAATATTAATAAGAATAGTAATAACAATAAGAATCATGTAATATAAAAATAAAAAATTTTTTATTAAATTTTTTAAATAAATTTTCAAAATATTTATTTAAAATTTTTTTCTAAACATAATATATTTTTTATAGCATCGTCATCATCATCATCATCCCTCGTAGAAACATCAACCCCCGTTTGAAACTATGCTACGCTTCTTTCTGTCACAGAAGAAGAAGAAGAAGAAGGGGAAGAAGAGTGGGGAGCCACAAATGCATCAGAGAGAGAACAGTTGGATATGTCTACGAGCAGTAGCAGCGTCAACCGTGGACATAGTAATAGCAGCGAGAGGGGGGAGTCCAACGCATATGTAAGCGAGAGCGTCTATAGGAATGAGTATGCGCGAGCAGCGATGCCGATAGTGGTAGCGTCAGAGAGGGAAATTCAAAAATATCAAAAATCAGTCAAAAAAAAGTATTAAAAAAAATATTTTTTATTATTTGATAATTAATAATAAATTAAAAGAAGAAAAGTTACTGTAAGAAAATTAATTTATTGCACTTATTTATGATTTTATAAATAATTTAAAAATTTTGCATCGATATAGGATTTCTTTAATATTTTAAGTTATTTCAATTGAAAAAACATAAAATACTAAAAGATATCGTTACAAATAAATTCTATTTAAAATCTAAAGTACAATAAACAAATAGATATTGTTTTAAATATAAAATAAATAAATAGATAATTAAAACTAAGAAAATGCTCTGTTTTATCGACCCATACGACGAGCGCGACTCATCTAAAGCAAGATATTGATGCGTAATTCTCAAACAATAGATGGCGACACAACAGGCAGAATAAATCAATCGCAAATATTTGAAAGATTACATCTAGCTTTTTTATTGCGATTGATTGTTGCATTATTTTAATTAATTCGCCTTTTCATAAAAATAAAAATTAGAATAATTATACCTAGCGCTTATTCAGTATTATGATTTATGCCATCATTACTGAAATTATTTTTAAAAGAGAAATCTAATTATATTAAATAAATTATAAGTAATTCGAAAAATATAATTAAATTAAAGAAAATAAATTTTTAATAGGTCACGAATGTTATGAATTAATATATTATTCAGACCAGGCACTGAAACACGAAAGATTTCAATTTTTTGATAAAATTGTATCAATAACGATCAAATTCTTTGCTACCAAGCTCAACCAGTGGCCAGTTTCTTGTTATAATGAATTTAATTATTTAAAAACCCGTAAAAAATTATGTATCAAAAATCTGAAGATGATGTAACGGTGAGATATCGTTTTTACAAGATTTTTTTTAGCAAGTCGCGTGTTTTTGATTTTTTCGCGTTCTATCTAACCGAATAACGTTTTATAGGGCAAATTTTCTAGCTTAAGACTTCTATAATCGAATCGCATATGATTACTTTGCAGAAAATTAGCCTATCTATCATTGCAATGCTGTAATGTTAAAAATGCGTGAAAAACATAATGAAGAGTCGGGTTTCTATAGTATTGTTCATACTAAAACGTTGAAAAATCAATGGAAAATACAATTCTTTGATATAGTTTTTAACTTTTAATGTAAACACAATTTTCAATTTTTATGATATAAATTTTCTAACAGGAGATATCGCATTTGAAAGATTTTTTAAGCAAGTCACGTGTTTTTGATTTTCTCGCGATCTATCTAACCGAATCAGGTTTTATAGGGCTCATTTTTTAGCTTAAGACTTATATGATCGAATCGTATATGGTTACGTTGCAGGAAATCAGCCTATCTATTAATGCGATGCTGTGATGTTCAAAATTCGTTTGAAACCATAATCGAGAGTCTGTTTTCCATGAGATTGCCCATACTAAAACGTTGGAAAATCAATGGAAAATACAATTTTTTTATAGATTTTAACTTTAAAAGAAAGCACAATTTTCAATTTTGATGATATTAATTTTCTAACAGGAGATATCGTATTTAAAAGATTTTTTAAGCAAGTCGCGTGTTTTTGATTTTCTCGCGTTCTATCTAACCGAATCAGGTTTTATAGGACTCATTTTTTAGCTTAAGACTTATATGATCGAATCGTATATGGTTACGTTGCAGGAAATCAGCCTATCTATTAATGCGATGCTGTGATGTTCAAAATTCGTTTGAAACCATAATCGAGAGTCTGTTTTCCATGAGATTGCCCATACTAAAACGTTGGAAAATCAATGGAAAATACAATTTTTTTATAGATTTTAACTTTAAAAGAAAGCACAATTTTCAATTTTGATGATATTAATTTTCTAACGGGAGATATCGTTTTTACAAGATTTTTTTAAGCAAGTCGCGTGTTTTTGATTTTCTCGCGTTCTATCTAACCGAATCAGGTTTTATAGGACTCATTTTTTAGCTTAAGACTTATATAATCGAATCGCACTTGTTTAATTTGCATAAAATCAGCCTATCTATTAATGCGATGCTGTTATGTTCAAAAATCGTTTGAAACCATAATCAAGAGGTTGTTTTCCATGAGATTGCCCATACTAAAACGTTGGAAAATCAATGGCAAATACAATTTTTTTATAGATTTCAACTTTAAAAGAAAGCACAATTTTCAATTTTGATGATATTAATTTTCTAACGGGAGATATCGTTTTTACAAGATTTTTTTAAGCAAGTCGCGTGTTTTTGATTTTCTCGCGTTCTATCTAACCGAATCAGGTTTTATAGGACTCATTTTTTAGCTTAAGACTTATATGATCGAATCGTATATGGTTACGTTGCAGGAAATCAGCCTATCTATTAATGCGATGCTGTGATGTTCAAAATTCGTTTGAAACCATAATCGAGAGTCTGTTTTCCATGAGATTGCCCATACTAAAACGTTGGAAAATCAATGGAAAATACAATTTTTTTATAGATTTTAACTTTAAAAGAAAGCACAATTTTCAATTTTGATGATATTAATTTTCTAACGGGAGATATCGTTTTTACAAGATTTTTTTAAGCAAGTCGCGTGTTTTTGATTTTCTCGCGTTCTATCTAACCGAATCAGGTTTTATAGGACTCATTTTTTAGCTTAAGACTTATATGATCGAATCGTATATGATTACGTTGCAGAAAATTAGCCTATGTATCGTTGCGATGCTGTAATGTTAAAAATGCGTAAAAACCATAATCAAGAGGCTGTTTCCCATGAGATTGCCCATACTAAAACGTTGGAAAATCAATGGAAAATACAATTTTTTTATAGATTTTAACTTTAAAAGAAAGCACAATTTTTAATTTTGATGATATTAATTTTGTAACGGGAGATATCGTTTTTACAAGATTTTTTTAAGCAAGTCGCGTGTTTTTGATTTTCTCGCGTTCTATCTAACCGAATCAGGTTTTATAGGACTCATTTTTTAGCTTAAGACTTATATGATCGAATCGTATATGGTTACGTTGCAGGAAATCAGCCTATCTATTAATGCGATGCTGTGATGTTCAAAATTCGTTTGAAACCATAATCGAGAGTCTGTTTTCCATGAGATTGCCCATACTAAAACGTTGGAAAATCAATGGAAAATACAATTTTTTTATAGATTTTAACTTTAAAAGAAAGCACAATTTTCAATTTTGATGATATTAATTTTCTAACGGGAGATATCGTTTTTACAAGATTTTTTTAAGCAAGTCGCGTGTTTTTGATTTTCTCGCGTTCTATCTAACCGAATCAGGTTTTATAGGACTCATTTTTTAGCTTAAGACTTATATAATCGAATCGCACTTGTTTAATTTGCATAAAATCAGCCTATCTATTAATGCGATGCTGTGATGTTCAAAATTCGTTTGAAACCATAATCGAGAGTCTGTTTTCCATGAGATTGCCCATACTAAAACGTTGGAAAATCAATGGAAAATACAATTTTTTTATAGATTTTAACTTTAAAAGAAAGCACAATTTTCAATTTTGATGATATTAATTTTGTAACGGGAGATATCGTTTTTACAAGATTTTTTTAAGCAAGTCGCGTGTTTTTGATTTTCTCGCGTTCTATCTAACCGAATCAGGTTTTATAGGACTCATTTTTTAGCTTAAGACTTATATGATCGAATCGTATATGATTACGTTGCAGAAAATTAGCCTATGTATCGTTGCGATGCTGTGATGTTCAAAATTCGTTTGAAACCATAATCGAGAGTCTGTTTTCCATGAGATTGCCCAATTTTAACTTTAAAAGAAAGCACAATTTTCAATTTTGATGATATTAATTTTCTAACGGGAGATATCGTTTTTACAAGATTTTTTTAAGCAAGTCGCGTGTTTTTGATTTTCTCGCGTTCTATCTAACCGAATCAGGTTTTATAGGACTCATTTTTTAGCTTAAGACTTATATGATCGAATCGTATATGGTTACGTTGCAGGAAATCAGCCTATCTATTAATGCGATGCTGTGATGTTCAAAATTCGTTTGAAACCATAATCGAGAGTCTGTTTTCCATGAGATTGCCCATACTAAAACGTTGGAAAATCAATGGAAAATACAATTTTTTTATAGATTTTAACTTTAAAAGAAAGCACAATTTTCAATTTTGATGATATTAATTTTCTAACGGGAGATATCGTTTTTACAAGATTTTTTAAGCAAGTCGCGTGTTTTTGATTTTCTCGCGTTCTATCTAACCGAATCAGGTTTTATAGGACTCATTTTTTAGCTTAAGACTTATATGATCGAATCGTATATGATTACGTTGCAGAAAATTAGCCTATGTATCGTTGCGATGCTGTAATGTTAAAAATGCGTAAAAACCATAATCAAGAGGCTGTTTCCCATGAGATTGCCCATACTAAAACGTTGGAAAATCAATGGAAAATACAATTTTTTTATAGATTTTAACTTTAAAAGAAAGCACAATTTTTAATTTTGATGATATTAATTTTGTAACGGGAGATATCGTTTTTACAAGATTTTTTTAAGCAAGTCGCGTGTTTTTGATTTTCTCGCGTTCTATCTAACCGAATCAGGTTTTATAGGACTCATTTTTTAGCTTAAGACTTATATGATCGAATCGTATATGGTTACGTTGCAGGAAATCAGCCTATCTATTAATGCGATGCTGTGATGTTCAAAATTCGTTTGAAACCATAATCGAGAGTCTGTTTTCCATGAGATTGCCCATACTAAAACGTTGGAAAATCAATGGAAAATACAATTTTTTTATAGATTTTAACTTTAAAAGAAAGCACAATTTTCAATTTTGATGATATTAATTTTCTAACGGGAGATATCGTTTTTACAAGATTTTTTTAAGCAAGTCGCGTGTTTTTGATTTTCTCGCGTTCTATCTAACCGAATCAGGTTTTATAGGACTCATTTTTTAGCTTAAGACTTATATGATCGAATCGTATATGGTTACGTTGCAGGAAATCAGCCTATCTATTAATGCGATGCTGTGATGTTCAAAATTCGTTTGAAACCATAATCGAGAGTCTGTTTTCCATGAGATTGCCCATACTAAAACGTTGGAAAATCAATGGAAAATACAATTTTTTTATAGATTTTAACTTTAAAAGAAAGCACAATTTTCAATTTTGATGATATTAATTTTCTAACGGGAGATATCGTTTTTACAAGATTTTTTTAAGCAAGTCGCGTGTTTTTGATTTTCTCGCGTTCTATCTAACCGAATCAGGTTTTATAGGACTCATTTTTTAGCTTAAGACTTATATGATCGAATCGTATATGATTACGTTGCAGAAAATTAGCCTATGTATCGTTGCGATGCTGTAATGTTAAAAATGCGTAAAAACCATAATCAAGAGGCTGTTTCCCATGAGATTGCCCATACTAAAACGTTGGAAAATCAATGGAAAATACAATTTTTTTATAGATTTTAACTTTAAAAGAAAGCACAATTTTTAATTTTGATGATATTAATTTTGTAACGGGAGATATCGTTTTTACAAGATTTTTTTAAGCAAGTCGCGTGTTTTTGATTTTCTCGCGTTCTATCTAACCGAATCAGGTTTTATAGGACTCATTTTTTAGCTTAAGACTTATATGATCGAATCGTATATGGTTACGTTGCAGGAAATCAGCCTATCTATTAATGCGATGCTGTGATGTTCAAAATTCGTTTGAAACCATAATCGAGAGTCTGTTTTCCATGAGATTGCCCATACTAAAACGTTGGAAAATCAATGGAAAATACAATTTTTTTATAGATTTTAACTTTAAAAGAAAGCACAATTTTCAATTTTGATGATATTAATTTTCTAACGGGAGATATCGTTTTTACAAGATTTTTTTAAGCAAGTCGCGTGTTTTTGATTTTCTCGCGTTCTATCTAACCGAATCAGGTTTTATAGGACTCATTTTTTAGCTTAAGACTTATATGATCGAATCGTATATGATTACGTTGCAGAAAATTAGCCTATGTATCGTTGCGATGCTGTAATGTTAAAAATGCGTAAAAACCATAATCAAGAGGCTGTTTCCCATGAGATTGCCCATACTAAAACGTTGGAAAATCAATGGAAAATACAATTTTTTTATAGATTTTAACTTTAAAAGAAAGCACAATTTTTAATTTTGATGATATTAATTTTGTAACGGGAGATATCGTTTTTACAAGATTTTTTTAAGCAAGTCGCGTGTTTTTGATTTTCTCGCGTTCTATCTAACCGAATCAGGTTTTATAGGACTCATTTTTTAGCTTAAGACTTATATGATCGAATCGTATATGGTTACGTTGCAGGAAATCAGCCTATCTATTAATGCGATGCTGTGATGTTCAAAATTCGTTTGAAACCATAATCGAGAGTCTGTTTTCCATGAGATTGCCCATACTAAAACGTTGGAAAATCAATGGAAAATACAATTTTTTTATAGATTTTAACTTTAAAAGAAAGCACAATTTTCAATTTTGATGATATTAATTTTCTAACGGGAGATATCGTTTTTACAAGATTTTTTTAAGCAAGTCGCGTGTTTTTGATTTTCTCGCGTTCTATCTAACCGAATCAGGTTTTATAGGACTCATTTTTTAGCTTAAGACTTATATGATCGAATCGTATATGGTTACGTTGCAGGAAATCAGCCTATCTATTAATGCGATGCTGTGATGTTCAAAATTCGTTTGAAACCATAATCGAGAGTCTGTTTTCCATGA